>JABBWJ010000026.1:0-587928 GCA_016647685.1 Suillus tomentosus | reverse complement strand
GGCTGGCAATTGAAAGGGACCTCATTCACAGCCCTCATAGCGGCAAGCACATCAAAAGTGTATCATAGAACCGTACATCGAGTCCCAAAACCGTCCGTTGTTAAATGGATTTGTCAACACAATAATATGAGACGAGCATGACAGCAAACCTCCCAATGGTCAATGATAGGGAGCTAATACAAAATTTGTGGCATCCTGGCTCTTCCTTAGCCCAATATGTAAATACGCGGACAACGAAAGTAAGATGATCATACATCATTACATCCTATGATTCGATGACTTCGATGGTATGTGGCGATATACGTGACAATGCGACGAGACCGTGACATCACTGAAACCCACCAAGCATGATGTGGCCATATTTACCTTATAAGGTCGGGCAAATATGATTCACCAATATATGTCTATGCGGTGGCTTGTGAAACACGTATTAGATGCCTGATCTGTGATCTCTTTTGTCCTTTGCTTGCTCTTTGGTGAACCCCATATAAGCCATTATAAACTCTCTAGCTAGTGTTCGTAATTCTACACTCCACCCTCCCAACCCCAAATCGTATTACTGATCCATAGTCACTTCTTTATTTCCGCTTGCTTTCAATACACCAATAGGAACCCAGATCGGGTTCCAAGCTAATGTTCTGACGTCTACAATTTTCCATCAGAATTGCGCGATAAAGCAGCATTTTATATAGCAATCCATCGTGACCGTAGTCAGACAATAACTTTGGGTACACTGAGATCACGCACTATGAATGTTATAGCTTACCTAGATCAATAAAAATCAAACAACAAGTATATCTAACCGCCATAAGCCCATATATTTGCTGGTGTGGTGAGGGTAAGCAGTACCGGGACTTTCAAGCTTCAAGTCACGCGTGCGATGCCATTCAAGTGCGTCCCATATGGATCTGCCAGTACGAAAGGAACGATTCATCTAGGAGTCACAATGGAATACAATGTCTACACTACAATCAGCTTAAGTTGCGAGTAAGTCGACCCTAAAATTTAAAGTCTGGTCCCTCATCTTCAGATTCCCCGTTATCCTCTGAGCTACAGCCTTCATCATCTTGAGCATCGGATTCAATGTCTTCTTCCTCATCAGGTTCAGCGTCGTCTTCATCAGATTCAACGTCGTCTTCATCAGATTCAACGTCGTCTTCACCATCAGTTTCATCGCCTAAAGCTTGATTCTGGCAATTGCCAACATTGGAGTCGAGTATCTGCCCACCAGCATTGCTTGTAGATGGTTCCAAATCGCCCTCAGCTAGAAGTTCATCGTCATCGTCTCCTACAAAATTCTCATCCTCAGTCGCATTTGGCAAAATATACTGAATTTGATGACCGACGCCAATGCGTGCGAAGCGAGCAAACATATCCCGATCAGCGAAACTGTTTGCGCAATCAATCATCAAGAGTCTTCAACCATGTCCACTGACTCACATGTTAACATAGAATGCGGTCCAGTCATCTACTTCTCCAAATGGGCGTGCAACTGTGGGGCCATGCCTCAGGAGATCATTCGTACGACCATCAGCAAAGGCTGGTATGAGATGGCAAGCTCGGAGGACAAGAGAAGGGTCGAGGAAACCGAATGCAGCAGGGGAATCTGGTATAAATCCGACTTTTGGGAGTCGGCCTTCCTTGAAGCCCCAGTGGTAGCGTGGAACCACACCGAACCACCGGACCCACAAGAATTCCATCGATTGAGGAGAGCGATTACGAGCATCCGCACCAACATGGAGTATCTGTATAACATAAGCACCCAAAACTTGTGCATACCAAAACGGATGAGCGCCTGCGCCTTGTTCCCTTGACAGTGTCATTACAGACTGACCACGCCCTGGTTTCAGGGTGTCTTGGTCGCGGCGAATGTCGTATGTTGTGTAATTGATTTGCAAGCGCTTAGCTTGGCAGACTCGATTGAGATTGTCGATGAAGAGTAGGCTGTTGCGTTCGGTGTCACTGAAATTTCGCTCATCGCCGTCATAATCCAAGCCTAGCAGTCGTGAGAGAATATGATCTTTCAGTTTCGGAATAAAATTCTTTGGATATTGTCAGCAATGAAAACATCAGTCAGCTGTTCTGTCTTACTTTGATAGCTGGATCGTCTCTGTGTTCGCTGAGGTAAGAGGCCAAATTTATGGCGTTGGATCTATCGCCAGACAAAAAATGATGGGCTTCAGGTGGTAGGTCACTGGTGCATATGTTGTGAGCGAGGATTGTTGACTTGGATGACTGTTGCCGTCGGATGCGAGTGCGCCTTCGTTCCTGCTTAGCCAGCTGCTTTGAAGTATCTTGCTTGTTCGTACTTTGATACAGCATTTTGATGAGACGATGAGCCAGTTCGCCCTGCAAAACACAGAATGTCAATATGGTCAATATAGCTGAACATGAAACACGTACAATCTGGGTGGTATATGAATCTGTTGTACCAAAAAACCTGATTGAAGCAGTATAATCACCAAGCGCGTGCAATTTGTAAGTGAGAAGATTGAAGGTTTTGAGACGAGCGCCAGACGCCTTTGCTTCTTGATTGGTGGAGTGAAAATCAGCATCCTGCCTCCTCTGACGTGCAGCTACTTCACGTGGAAGTTCCATTGTTTGAAAAGCTGAACATGTGAACTGCTGAAACCTCCGGAGCTGCTTGCCCAAGGCATTCAGTGCTTCGTCGAGTTTGTCTAATGAGTCATCAGTGTGAAGTCGGAGTTTGGCTAGGGCGTGCCATTCTGCGAGTCGAAAGAGAAGAAGCCGAATACCATTGTCATGCTCTTTAGGGAACAACCCTTCAAAGGCAGGGATTGCGCACTGTTTTGAAAGAGGAAGCAGGTCAGTGTTGGAATCCGTGAAGACTGCCTGGCTAACTTGTAAAACGTCTTCAAAGTGCCTTGCAACATTTTGCCGGACATCAGCTACGTTGGTTGGAAAGCGCCGAATAGCGCCCTTGCCAAAGGAAGGGATCAAGCGAAAGCTATGGGTTGCAGTATCCACATCAGAACCTGCAGCCCTCATAACAGTCAGATGTCTTACCGTTCGTTCAAGACACCTACCCATTCAGGGTTTATAGCGTAAAGTAGCCTGATAAGGTGTTTGAACACAGATTTGAATACACCCAGCTCGAACTCGTGTAAAAGGTCGACAACAAGCATTGAAAAGCAGTCAAAGCCGAGAGGGCCCAATCGCTCAGCAAAGGTGTTCTGTAGGTGAGGTGAAATAAAGACCAAGTAGGATAAAGACGAGATATGCTTACAAGGGTGGGCACAAGTGAGAACCCTTTTAGAAGACGTTCGACAGCAGCACCCCCTTGATTGGGGTGCCTAATTTGTAGATGGCATTGCGTGCAGCGACAACAGCATCTTTGATAAATCTATGCACTCTTGCAACTCTTCCAACACATCAGAACGAAGTCCGATCCGACCAAAACATGATTTTGGAAGCAGGCACCTAGGACAGGGACACACACCCTTGTCGCGAATTGCTGCAATGAGAACTCTTCAAGGTCTTATTAGCAGAAACAGGGTGAGAAGAACACATTCTACGCACTTTTCAGGGTAATCTGCAGAGTAGGTAAATATTCTAGGAAATACTCGGCGGTATACCCCATCATGACACTTGATTACGATGCCATTTCTGTATGCATCAAGAAAGTCGTCATCTATTAAAATACGCCAGATAGCATGAAACATCTCGCGCTTGGCAGTGGGTAAGAATGTCGTGGTAACTCTTCCTTTTAATCGAGATAATCGTCGCAATAAATCGTTTGATGGATTCTGGAAGCTGCCAAGGACAAGTTGTCGACCATTAGCACAACGATACTAGTATGTATAGGTACACTTACGCTGGGAATGAGCGCCACAAGGTGGCATGCACCAGAAGTGGGGCAGGAACGGGTGTATTTGGATTGGTTTCCGAAGTATAAGTAAACTGGCCATGCTGATGCGTTCCCAAACTGCGCTAAGTGTGTAGAATCCGACCAAAACATGAGTCCAGCAATGACTTTCTCAAGCTTGCAGCCATCATCTCGTCTTTGCTTCTGCAGGTCGTCGTGAGCCTTAATCCACGCGTCTGATGTATAGAGCTCATCATGAAGACGTTGCTCTTGACCAGTCACAGGAGACTTCCAAAAGCGCTTGAAGGGAGTGAAATGAAACCATTTAGATGTTGCCTCTGAGAAAGCGGCATGAATGACAGCTATAAGGGGCCGGTACTGGAATCCAGGGATCGTAAAGGGCTGCCCATTTCCATCGGGATTCTTCTCCCGGGTCGGTACTAGAATCTCTGCAGCTATTTCTTTCCACCCGTCCCTTCGGTATATATCATTGTCGTTAAGTTGGGCTTCTGAAGAATCCAAACGCCGCATTTCAGTTTGGGCATTGAAGCCCTTTACATCATCAATTTGGAAATCTTCAGCTGATAGGACTTCCTTGACCAGCCGAGTGGCTTGAGCATGGGATGTTTGGTTGCTTCCGGTCAGCATCCAAGTCATGAGGCGCCAGACACTCATATTTTTCCACGGCCAAGGGGGAGGCTTCGAGGAAGATGCCACCTCGGGACTACTAGACAGCTCAGCATTTGGACTTGAACTGGGATAGACATTGGATAGCTGATCCACAGAAACGAATGCATCAGGATCGTGTGTTGGTCGATGACGATACTCTCGTCCAATGCCAAATTCGTTTATGGTTGTCCGGAAAGAATCGAATACGTGGAGAATAACTCGGGGAAGAGTAGAAGGAGGGGGCTGTGGGATTGCAGGCGGCGGCACTGGAAGCTCGTCTCTAAATCGCATAGGTAACCGGCGAGAGCGAGTAGGGCGGTTATCATGTAAATTAGGAGTAGAAATTGGTATAGATGGTTCAGGCTGCTCATGCAAAATGCTAGGCTCCGGAAGTTCTGTTGATGGCTGAAGAACCGGAGCTGTGTAATCGCAACTGCTACTGGAAGCAGACGTGGCCCCCAAAAAGCCATTAGAACTTGAAGATGCAGCTGCTGCAGCCTGAGTCGGAGCGGGCACCAGCTGCACGCCTGAGGTTGAGATATCCTAGTCTGATTGAATAAAGATTAGGTAGGGTAAGTAAAAAGACTTACTGCCGCTGTTGTAGTAGTGCTGAGCTTTACTTTCTTCATCGCATATCCTTGCATGCCATCTGAGCCACGTTTGAAATGCATGGATTGTCGATCTAATTGCTGCTGCCAGTGAGAGCAACTTTTGCGGTGGCGGGTCAGGCCTCCTGGTGCTGAAAAAGTCCGTCCGCACTTCTCATGGCACTTGAAATGCTCAGCCATCAAAATAATGAGAAGTAACAGTATATTGGCCAGTAGTAAATGAACTCTCATGTGTAGTAGTGGTAGAGAAAGCGGAGCGTGATGGCTGCTGGTGACTATGCTAATGGATGATCCGGTAGAAGTCGGGCTTGGACCCTGACATAGCCACCCCAGCTTGACTGAGAAGTTTCAGAACGCATATGAACGTGTTGTTGCTGACAACCCTGGGCATGCAAAGGTTCTACAGCAATTGGGGTGGTTGTATCACCAAGATGGATCTTCTTTTCATTCACAAAAGTAAAATAACTATGGTATCTTGCCACCTGTAACTTTAATGTATCATAAAGTCACTGAAAAAGACTTGAGTACATTTCCATGACAGAATCACAATACAAACACTATTAGTGTACTTACTACTTACTCACTATGCACACTTGCAAATGAAATCGTGGGTGGAAAATGCCGATTGTGACAACTGTTGTCTTTGTTGACCAATGACAGCCCAGGACAGCCCCCGCGATCATGGATAAGGCTCGGAGCTCTTAGGCCTCGTATTTATATATAAGCATAGATGACCATAGTGCCACATCAAGCACTGTGCCATGCCTCCTCCCTTATCACGCCGAGTCCAGAGCAATGGCTGCCAGACAAGAAAAACCACAATGAAATGCAAAGGGACCTCTCTAGGAACAAGTCGCCCTCGGCTCGTCAAACGGGTTACTGGAACCCATGTGGCTGCGGCAGTTTCAACTTCAAAACCAGCTACATTGCACCAAAAACTCTACGGTTTTCACATTGAACCGCCCTTGGTGAAAGAGCAAGAACCTGAGATTCCCAAAAAAGATGGTCAGTTTTTCTCTTTGGCCATTGATATCTGGGTTGAGCTTTCGCGAAAGTTTTGCGCGGGCAGATTATCGCTTTTCTCAGAGGAGAAGGACAGGCTGAGAGCACCGACGCTGATTACAAGGTACGAGGCCTTGAGGCATTGTCTCCCACGATAATCTCGCACGCTGACTCATTCTCAAGACCTTTTCTGATGTGTCCATCGATGATTGCGATTTGATTTTGGAGGCCATCGCCGAAGATGATAATCATCAATTTAATCGATACAAGTAAGTTGTGTGTGAGAATCCGATAACCGCTAATGACTCTTTCTTTCAGAATATCATATTCCCCATCGTCCAAACAGCTGGTCGCAACCCTGCCTACTCCAATACACGAGAATCTCCTCAAGCCGTTGCGAGATGCTATTGATGGTGCTCTCGCATCGCTTGACATCGAGGGGCTCGGTAACTTTATAGTCCAGATGAACTCGACCCTCAGGGGGTTGGGAGAGGCGGGGTCCACAGAGAAATCCCTTGGTACCCCTGACGCGTTGCTTGAGTTCCATGATGAAGACGGAGGGCGTGTGCAGCTTTGGGGGACTGAGGTTACCTTCTCACAGACTCGCGATGCTGCTATCGCCAAACTCCAACGTTCCGTCACCCTCAACCCACACATGCGAGCTGTAACACTATTCGATATCCTGGAAAATCACCGCCACTCTCCACCAACAGAATCATCGGATGCCTTCAGAAAACTGTCGAAGAAGAAGAAGGTCGTCTCGTACCACAAATGGCTTCAGAAGGACGATTCGCCAGTCTTTGGCCCAGTCACAGGCTTTACCCACACTTGGGTGTCGTCCCTCACTGTCGTTGTTTCGACTTGGCTCCGTCCTGATGACGGGCCATTTGATCTCTATGACCATAATCCACGATACTTCGCAACTGCCGTGAGTTTCCCTCCCTCTTCAGGTGTAGCCGTATCTGATCACAATGACAGCGATTGTGTCCCGACACAGACATCACAGGCCTCGAAAACCTGCAGCACCTATTCCATCGCACATTTGCGAGTCTCAGGGATGCCACCATCAGCTACATGGAAGAAGTCATGGCGGAAGAGGAGTCCAGTGTTTCGTCCGACAACTCTGACGCTGAAGATGAGTCCAGCGTTGAAGATAAATCGGACATTGCAGAGGTATCCTCAGAGGAGACCGATGACAGGTTAGTTTTAAGTTTAATAATTGTGATATATACTTAATCGCATCTCCTAGCCCTGACCCCTTCGAGCTCGTTCGTGCATGGGTGCCTCCAATGTCGCCTATAGACTGGAAGGCAATCATGAAGCAGTTGCGGAACGCTGCACGGCAGACGGGCTATACGCGTTACTCCACCTACCACGAGAAATTGATCAAGCGCACCGCTGAAGAGGCAGAGATCTCTCCCAGAGCCTCCAAGAGGGCTAAACGTTCATGATGTGGTAAGTACTAGTTTTATTTGACAAACTCTAGACTGACATTCACTAAACGGCGCTCTCAAGTTCTCGCATCGTGTATTCTAGTATCATGCTGTATACTGGAATGGATTTTCATTGTGTTTCTCATCAAAGCTTGTCGTCGTACGTGACTCGCACACTACTGTTGTTTTACGCCTTGTGTTTCTTTATGTACCGCAGCCGTTTTTTTTTTCTGTACCATTACTACAACTTCCATGTACTACGTAAAACAGTTGGAAAGATCTATGTCTCACTAGTACTACCTTGACTTTCCATAGCGTTCAGGATCAAAGAAAGCAGGTTTGTTTGCCTATCGATTGCTGCCTCGATCCCTCCTGCAACTTTCAGCAGTGCCTCAGCTACAGATAGTAGACTCGGAGCTTCAAACTCAGGTACTAACTTCCTCCGCTTCTGTGGTGCGGCTTCCGATATTGGCAGGGCTGGCACTGACGTCCCCCGCTGACCGGGACCATTCAAAATATCATGGCCAAAGTAACGCTGAGGCTGTATACAGTCAGTTCAAGTTGTAACTTGTCAGTATTGGAGGACTAAGAAATATGACTTACTGTGACAGCCTGAGTGTGTCCTTCAATGACGTCAGACCCAGCGTGCTTTCTCTTCCGGTGAGTCGGAGTAAGCAGCAGCTGATTTGAACACTGAGATTTCCAAATATCAATATCCTACAAATGAGTGTGATAAGACGAACTAGTATATATGTTTGATCTGATCACATACCAGTTTGAGTTTGGATGCCTTCGAGTCCTTGTCCGCAGCATCTAAGTCAGAGGCCTTGTCTAGTAGGTCTGTAGCTCCAGCCTGATAACGTGGCAATTTACGGTAGTCATAACATCCACAAGAATAGGTAGGGCAACCTTGCCCAAATCCTGCTCCCTCCTTGCAGTTCTCGGCATGGCTTGACGGAGTAATGCTGCCAGAATTCCAAGTCATCAAGAGCGCCTCGCCAACTGCATCATTAAAATCCGACTCGGAGGGGCGGGAATCAAATGTCGACATGTTCATGGCTGGAATCCTTCTTTGAAAGCAGGTGTATTTGAATCGTACTCCCCGGACCTTACAGGGGCAGTACTCCATGAGGTATGGCTTGTGCCTGGGCCGTTTCAAAACTCGGAACATTCTGTGACCTTTGTCTCATTTTCAGTACCGCCGCTTCACTCTGATGCCAACTACTAAACTCGTACTAGCCTGAGGGTCACCTGGCCTGCACTGTAGACTGTGTCATGATCGATTCCAGTTTTACTATCCTCAATGCAGTTGCCGATAATTTTGCAGATGAGTCGTTACGTATACTAGATCCCATGACCACTACAACGTACTACATGTCTCGCATGCTTTACCTTCACTGGGGATACTACTTCCGTTCCGCCATTTTCAATGTTTGTATCCCTGCACGGAGCATGATTTTGATTTCTTCTAACTAGGCTGCATTGTATCCCTGCACGGAGCATGATTTTTAAAACCTAACAAGACTCTACCAGGCCACATCGTATCCAGGTCACAAGCCATGGCTTCGAGTCTGACCAAGAATGCATCCGCCAAGTCCAAGTCATTCTCTACTCGTACTCCTGCATCCATACTCCGAGAACTACACGATTCCTCCGAAGGATTCGGATTCTATGCCGCTTCACCGAGACTGATTCGGCATGTTGAATATTTCATAGGAGGACAGGATGGCAACATTCTCGTCGCCAAGGGAGGACCCCAAGCTAAAGAATTCATCATTCGTGGTGTATTCGAGATCAGTCGCAATGACTTCAATTTCACCCCGGATGCCAATTTCAATCCATCAAACGTCTTTCATGGTCGCTTTTCAGACGTAAAATTGAGCTGTCGGCTTACTGCTGGTCGTAACGACATGTTCCGATTCTCTTCAGAAGACTTCCCGGATGTCCTTGACAATATTGCTCACTTTGAGGGATTAATTCCAAGGGAGAGGGATTACGAGAAGCTCAGCGCTGTTCATGTCTCACTCGGTCAAAGATCAATCAGACTGATACATGGTCTATTTGAGGTCAGTAGCCGTCATCTATTTCCTTTCCCTAACAGTTGAATATCACATATCAGGCCAAGAATCAGGATAAATATGATACTGCCAGTGACGAAGATGACGACTGCTCAACCGGTAAGCTACAAATATTTTTTTGGCATCCATCATTATACTAATTGTTTTACGTTCGCAACTACAGACAGCTTAAGCTCAGACTTCGACATTGCCACTTGGCCAGTGGCTGACCGATGCAAAGGACATTTGCAAGACCTCAGATCTACCCACAAGTTTGCCCCCTACCAGCATACGACACGGATCATAGCCTCATCCCACCACTTGAATACGAGTCAAAACTTAAGGGCGCACTTGTTGAAGTGCACATGGCGTTTTTTCATCATCGAGTCAAGAATGCAAAACGTGATGTTTTCAATGCTATTTTACGACAACTCACCGTCCTGTCTCCACCTGCAGCCATGCCAATCAATCCCTTCAAGCGCCACCGTCTCAACACTGGTCCTCTCAATGCACGAAATAAGAAAGCAAAATAACCTGTCAGAGGCTCTTCCTCTTGAATGGTATGCATTCGCTTCATTACCTTTGCACGTACATTGATCATCAGCTTCTACAGTAAATTACTGAATTGTGTAACATTGTACTTATACATATGCTCGTGACGTCTATCTGAATCATTGGAGCTTCAAAGGATCGCAGTTTCACAATTTGAAATCATACTGTACATGTATTTCTAGTATTGTATGCAATTTAAGTCTGAAAATCATATCACGCACTTAGCGCGGGCATGCTTCAAAAGATGATGAGTATGCAGAAACTGTGGTACAGGATAGGTAGGCTGCTTATGTTTTTCTGTAAATGGTAGTACGTCACGGTGAACAGGACTAGAATCTGGTATGTTTCGATCATTCAATCAAGCAGCGAAAATCAAAGCTGTAATATTTTATAGGTATTCTACAAGGTCAGATACTCATTCGTTACTACCGGATAGTGTCCCCTTCAACTCTGCAATCATAGCCCATCGTAACCTATAGTACACTACTATGTCACCGAGCCAAGACCTCAGGATCGGGCCATAAATAAGGAATCTCAGGGACACAACACCCAAGTTGGACTGAATCGTCGAACCAATGTGGTGTAAGGATGGACATGCCGGTATATGGTGCAAAATACATTGCAGTTTGGTACTACGCCATGAGGGTTAGCGCAGTGAACAATGGTCCCATAGTCAATGAAACAAGAGAGTGAGTACCTTATTGCTCTGCTTATGCAATGCGAAGAGATGGGTCACATCTCGAGTAAGGGCTGTTCGCCACTGCCCTCCTAATGAGGTGATGCCGGCTGACAGAACTTCAAGGTCCCATTGGGAGAGCTTGTAATCAACATCAATATCATATAATGTGATCAAGGACAATTCACTCACATCAGTGGCGCATGCAACAACACCTGAAAAAATCATGATTGGATCAGGTGAATAGTACCGCTCGCTGACATATTGACCATCAATGCCTTCGTACTGAAGTGAAAGGTAGAGGAGACTCACGGTTGACGTTTTCCAAGGACTACGCACCGTTGTACCCACATGTCTGACACTACATGCAGAGATCCTTCGTATTCACCCTGAATGTGCGATCCAGCAAGCGCAATAATATGAGTGGGTGGTGGTGCGCTCGTTGCACCGTGAAGATCTAGCAAGGCTGAGAGTTCCTTGTGTCGTCCCGGTTGTATTGAAGATGAAAGGGCGTAGTGTACACCATTGAAGAGGGCCATACACTAAAGCTTCAACGTGTATGTGAGAGGGAGTTTGACACAATAGGTCAATGGAACGTACTTACAGCAACTGTGTTACAGTTCGCCGGCCGAGTCACCGGCACATCTGATCCAAGTCATTATGGTACGTCACGGTGACTCCAAGAGGAGGTATCGGACAACTTGAATAAACAAAAAAAAAGTGTCAGGGTCAGAAGGTTCGGAACTTGCAACTTCCTACATTGCATAGAACTCCAATAGAACTTAAACACCCGAGGCTCGGCACCAGTGGGCAGCGGAGATGACTTTAGCTAAAACACCATTCCTATTGGAGGTCAGGCGTTCCATCAACAGATCAATGATTCATGCCGTACCGTGACACTTCATGCCAAGAATGTAGTTTGGCACATAGTAGACAGTCCGACGAAGATCGAGAACAGGCGATTTGCCAGTATCGGCGAGTGTTCATACGAAGACTGGCGTGGGTATATTACAAACTGGTTACGTCATACAATACTAATAGCCCGGCAGGGACTACAGTCGATGGTTTGCCACCATGACCTATGACATAGATCCGGGACGAGCAGCCACTTTGGGATTACCTGATCTACCGATAACTGTCAGCGCTTCAACCCCCATTGGCCTGCCCATATGCGGTTAGTAGGTCAATTTCTGCATGATTCGGATCAAAGTGTTTGATGATCCCTGTAGTATTTCAGTCAGGCTGGTACTCTCGCACCTTCACACGTTCCGTTCCTACCCAAATTCCACTCCAGATGTCGCAAGGTAGCTCCACTGACAATGACCCACCTTCTCAAGTGGCTTCCTTGAAAAGGCGGCTGGCCGTCTTAGAGGCCCAAAACGCCGAACTTCGCAAACAGCCTGTGGCGGAGAGAAAGTGAGTGTGCGATCATCCAGTATTTCAGCACCCCTTGAAGAGCTATTTCATTGCATAGTGAACCTCATAATACCGAGGGCCGGCTAATTCGGAGACTTGTTTGCCTCACAGAACGCGTCGAAGATCTCATTGCAGAGTTCGATCGACGTGTCACCTCGGGGTTGGAATCAGATACTGACGATACTAGCTCAAATAATACTGAGTAGGTCCTTTGGTGTCACCAGTGGCTTGCATTAATTATCTTCACTAGAGACGATCGGAGGTACAGATCATATAAGAAGTTGGCGACTTGGTGTCCATCCGTTCGTAAACTTCTAACCTCAGTGGCTGAAAATGGCGAGCTCTGTCACATATACAGCAAGGTAGGTGTCGGACACTGCTTCACAACGAGGCTAATTGAGGCACTATTTAGCTGAATAAAGGTGCCGATGGAGCCAGGGCTGACGATACGACACGGCTTAAAGTCACCGTTGCATCTTGGTTGATGCAACTTACCCCATCACCAAGCCCCGTCATTCACGGGCAGGACAAACTGGGTCGCGGATTAAATAACGATGCGACTGGACGGCTCATCTGTCCAGTCGATTACGATTGGAATGACTTAGTGTAAGATTTCATCTGTTTTGCAACATCTTTGCTGACGCATGCAGTAGTGTCCGACAGCACATTAGGGACTACCACCCAGACTATCGCGTCACAGCTTACTCTTGGCCAGCTTTCTTGTACAAGGACGAACAATACGATCCACAAAACCCTACGGATGGCCTGTTTAAAGGCAAGCTGCTTTTAAAGGTACGTGTCGTGAAGACGAATATTCATCTACTGAGGTCGCTTACAGACATTCAAATATATTTTCACATCTCCTACTTCTGCGGAGACGGAAGATCAGGAGGAGCTTAGCCCGGATAATATTTCCACACAAGGCCACCCAAAGCAACGGAGGACTTCTGGCGAGCGTCGCACCCGCTGCAATGTTGCGGCACTGTTGAACATGAAGTCAGTACAACCACGCTCAATCGCATATACAGCTGTACAGGTGAGTATGATGGATCGCTCTTTATCCATGCTCTAGCCTGACATTGCCGGCCAACTCAGCTCAGGTTCGCCTTGTCCAGTACGGGATCGTGGCGAGTTATCGATGACGAGTTCAACAATCAAGAGTTCTACGATAACATTGTCGACTTCCTCGAGCTTCCCATGACACCAGATGCATCCAAGGAAGTCGACGACCTACTACTTTGGTGGAACCGGTGCGTTATCATGCGGCTGTAATTATTTGACCTTGGTCTCATTATACTATAACATTAGCAGGGTTTTTGGACGCAAACATGTATCTGCCTGTCGTCCCCAACGAGTCCAACAGCTATCTGTTGCTCGGTGTTCAGGCAGATGTTAGCTCAGAGTTTGCAGGTTGCATGCATAGATAGCTGTATGTACACTATTTTACAAATCGTAGCATCGAGATCCTTGTTGTATAATACTGCCATTGATATGTAAATAATGTAATGCAGCCGAGCAATTCATGCAAATGACAACCGAGCGCCGAGAAATATAAAATTGGCAACGCAGTGCCTAACAGCGGTTCATTCGCAATGTCTCCAAATATTGTTCTTATTGAGAGATCAAACCTGTGTTGCTTTTGTGAGGCAATTACACATCTAAGTTACAGGTGGCAAGACACCATAGTTATTTTACTTTTGTGACAAACGAGCGCTGAGAAATATAAAATTGGCAATGCAGTGCCGAACAGCGGTTCATTCGCAATGTCTCCAAATATTGTTCTTAATGAGAGATCAAACCTGCGTCGCTCTTGTGAGGAAGTTACACATCTAAGTTACAGGTGGCAAGACACTATAGTTATTTTACTTTTGTGAAACAACGCCCTGTGTGCTAGAAATGTCATACAACAGACCCTTTGTTTCATATTTTTCATTCGTGTAGGCAAAGGATCACTTTAGCTACTTTTTCACACAGATAATACAGAGCCATCGATGACAATCAGGCGCTTAAGTCTCATGAGTTATCAGGTTGGGGTAGGGCGATAAATATTGAAGCACATTTTACTCACATCCCCATGCCGAACACCAAGGTTGATGTGGAAAATATGAGCAATTAGTAATCACCTCACACTTCTGTCACGCAATGATATGCATTGGTCGTCAATTGAATGTTCGTGAATATGTTGCGCAACCAGCAACTGGGCTGTGATGCTGAACTTCAACATGCATGATTTTCCCTGATCATACAGGATAGCGTTAGAATTGCATAAACGACTTTATACGACGTACTGATCTTGGGCTTTTGTCTATTTATCGTATAGATCACCAATCAGACGCACTTTCAAAGACATGAGACACAAATAGCCAAAATATGCTACAGTCTACACACTGCATAGTGTAGATCTATTAACCATGCTCGTCAGTCAGATTCAGTGTATTCACAATCATATTTGTGCAACCGCGGCCAAATATAGGTCCGTGTGATGGTTGTTGGTCATGTAGGATAGCGTTCTAATGGCATAAATTACGATATAACATGCACTGTCACATGTTAGCCAATTATGATTATTATTTACATTATAATGTGTATAAAAAGGTTGATCGGGGATGTTGGGTTTCAGTGATGAGATGCACACCATCGGCTTGTATGGCGAGCGCGATGTCAATACGGTCATTGATGATGAGAGGAACCTTGTATTTTGCACAGAGGATCTTCGACTCTCGTGCAATTTCCAAGAACTGGAGCAAATCGTCTGAAAGGGCAATGAAGACACGAACGACTACTTCTCACTTCTAGTGTATCAGAGCTCTTTTCTCGGATCTGAACAACGGTTACACCGCCTTGCAAGGCCTAGAAGAGTTAGCATAAACAGAGGTGCCAATCAGCACGTGCCGTTTATGCTCCCGAAGGAGAATGAATCAATGATGCCCAGACCTCTTCCAAGGATTCTAGATATTCCTAAAAACGAGGGAGAGGCTTTAATGACGCTTGAAATCATAGGTATCTCTGACCTTTCCTGGTGGCAGTAGCTCCCGGCCTGTGACCAAGTAAAGTGAAAAGTCAATTGTCATTATTTGATGATAACGATAGTCCGAGTGGTTACAGAGAAAGAGAGAGAATGCCGTCGGCTCACGGCATGTTCCTGATAAGTGCCAAGAAAGGAAGTGTGAGTACATGCGATTGTGGGCTCACATATACTTTTTACCTTATGTAATATAAGTGCACCCATCTTGCAAAGACTCGCTTATATCGTTCATGATGCATCATGATTAATATTCATGATTCAAGCACAACTTATTTGCGCTCTGTGCCTTCAGGTATGCACTTCAACAAACAAATCCTGCCAATTTCCTGGGGCCAGCAAATAGGCTTATTGAAATTACGATTGGCAGAACAGAAGCTGTACTTCCCACTGATCTTCCAAAGCAGGTAATTCGGATAGGAAGACCCTCTCTGCCCCACTCAGGCTAGCTGCCCAATTTTTTCTGTCAGAGGGTTAGCGCTTCACTTCGCTTGGATACTGCGGATTTCGTTAGTGCATGCACACATGTGAATTCTCGCTTGCTCCACGTTAATATCAAGTTCAAGCATCACGACATCACATATTCCTTGCTCCCTCTTCCCATCTTCTGGCTCCCCTGAAGTGGTGCTTGAAGATAAAAAATTATGTTCGCTCAAGAATCCCTCACATCTCGATTATACCACCTCGTCATGGATCCTGCTACACTCTGGTGGACCTTTTCCAGTCTTGCAGCCACACTTATGATTTTTCGACTGTCCACCGTGCCATCGCACTTGCGCCATCTCCCTCGTGTGCCTATTTTCCCTCTTCTGATTAGTTATCTCTCAGGTGAGGTCGAGGATGTGCGTATCAAGCGCCTCATTCTGCCATACGCAAACGAGAGAGGTGAAGGACTTGTTCTCGTGTGGGCGCTAGGCCGATGGATGGTTCACATTATTGATCACAAGGTATATATTTCGTGTTATCACTAAGCTTTTATTTATCCTCATCCAGCTTGCGATTGAAATGTTGGATAACCCTTTGTTATACCCGAAAGAGTTACCTTCCGATGGTCTCTTGTTATGGCGCTTCATCGGGAGCTCAAACATCCTCATGACAAATGGTGACCGGTGGAAGAAACATTCTAGGGTCATCCGGGATGCGTTCAATCTCTCTATCCCTGTCGACCAGTTCACACAACTATCCAAGAATCTTTTTGATGTCATTAACCCGCCCTCGGATAAGAATGACACCCATACTGTCGACTTTGCCGACCTCGCGCAGCGTTTTGCTCTCGATGCAGTTGGGTCTTCAGTCCTTGGGCATGACTTTGATGCCATTCACACCGAGTCTTTGTTCGTCAAAGAGTACAATGGCATCATGCGCGATATTGCCAATCCCTTTTACCTGCTTATGCCCTTCCTCGAGAAGGTCTTCCCTCGGAGGAAAGTCATCAAGCGCATGGATGACTTGGTCGACAAGTTTCAAATGCTGCTTCAAGCAAAACGCACCGACCCTGGAGATGACATGATGACTTTCATGCTTAAAGAACCTACAATGTCAGAGGACGAGCTTCGTGATAATATGGTCGTCCTCTTCATAGCTGGCCATGTAAGTCAAATGCGCTGCATCCGATAGCATACATTAATCACAGCACATATGTTAGGATACTTCTGCGGGAGGTCTCTCCACTCTGATTTACTTCTTTGCGATTCATCCAGAAATGCAAGCCGCGGCGCGCGAAGAAACTCTTCGCATTCATGGACCTACTTCTGATCCCAGTGTTGATACCCTCTCCGTTGCGTCATTGCCTTATCTCAACGCCTGCATCCGCGAAGCTCTTCGTATCAACACTCCAATCTCATATATCGTCCCTCGTATCACTGCGGAAGATGCCATTCTTGGAAAGTACTACATTCCATCCAACACTTCACTCATTTACAACATCTACGCCCTCCATCACCGCAATGACGTCTGGGGTGACCCTAACGTGTTCAGGCCTAGCCGCTTCCTCGAGAAGACCCAGGGGAGCTCAAGTCTCAAGGATGCTTGGGTTGCTTTCGCCTCTGGGCCTCGGCAGTGCCCTGCTCGTAACTTTGCGCTCTACGAGCAGCGTGCCCTAACCGTGATGTTACTACGGGAGTACGAGTGGACACTACCGGCAGATTCAATCCATCAGGATGGTTTGAAGAACGCCTTCTCCCCTTTTGCCCTAACGCTCCCCCACGACCTTCATATCACTTTCACGAAGCGCAAATAGTGAAGGATGACGCTCCTCATGATCATTTATGTCATAAGTTTTTTTTTTCACATCAGTCATTAGTTTCGCCTCATGTCGCCTAAGGCACTTGTTTAAGATTAGGGATAACGTTTGATTATAACTGCATTCAATTCAATACAACCTGATGCAGACTGTTTGAATGATTTAGTTTGTTGTCGTAATACTCTTTTCGTAGTCATTTTTCAGATATTACATATGTAGCTATGTTCCATCGATTCATCCACTGTTAGGTCAACAGTATGTAAAGAATTTAGT
Organism: Suillus tomentosus; assembly: GCA_016647685.1. Lineage (NCBI taxonomy): Eukaryota > Fungi > Basidiomycota > Agaricomycetes > Boletales > Suillaceae > Suillus > Suillus tomentosus. Next base: position 570,152 of record JABBWJ010000026.1, on the reverse strand, counting down.
GTTTAGTATAAATATTGCCGGGGCCCAGTAGTCCTGCTAAAAATGATACAGATACTCAGATACGTATAATAAGTGTTGTTCAATAAACGAGATACTACGTCCTTGCATATGCGACCCGCGCATCAAACGATAAGCCCACTCCTTCGTGCTTTGGCTTCCTTCCTTTTTCTGGCCCATTCCTGTTCTTTCGGAGGAGGATCGATGGCTCTCCAGTCCCCCCACATGCCCGTCTTGAAGATGGCTCTGATATTCGGAACGAGCAGCAGAGCAACGGCCAGCCAGTCACTAAGCATATGGAATATGTAGAACGTTGCCTTTTCTAAAGGAGTGTTACCTGATCCTGGTGCCATCGATGTAAGGGAGGTTGTCCGGTGATACATAAACAACAGTCGGAAAATCGCAGAGGATGCCTGTACATTGGGGGAAATTTATTATGTAAACGAACAGAGCGGAAAACGCGGATTCTTACGTTGCAAGCGAGGATGGCAAGAAGTAGGGTAACGTGAACCGGCTCCACTTTGGGTAGCTTTCGGGCGCGAACGACCAGGGCTGCCACGAAAAGTATGAGGAAGAGAGCGATGGCGGAACTTATATATCTAGAGAGATATTTATGTAAGATGAAGCTTCGCGGGTAAAGATCTGATGCACCTGGTGATCATCACCTCGTTGGCTGTGCTCTCATTATCCATTCCACCACGGTAATGCGCGTTACCAATTATACCTGGGATAGTAGCAGCGAGGAAGCCCAAATTCAACATATCGGTAACCCAGCGATAGAAACCCCGTTTTTTCGGGTCGTCATGTATGTCATCCGAAAGATGAAGCGAAGCACTGTGAAACGGGGAAAGAGGATGCATAGAGGATGACATCGAAGCAGCGACGGGTGAATCTTGCGGATCTATCAAACTTGCTTGACCCTTGGTAGAGTTTACATACATGCAGCGCAGAAGAGCCACAACGTCGTGTGCTATGGAGATATATGGTAAAGCGATCGAGACTTGCAAATAAGTCGTCAATGCTGGGGATATCCTTTCCACTGGGCTGCAGGATTGCCAGGCTCGTAGGGAGAAGATTATGGTTCTGGGGAGGTAACATGAGGCAACTTGCGTAAAGGCAGGAGGGAGCTGTTTTTACCTTTCTATGGCTGTGATGATTGCGTTAATGCTCACGATGACTCGCGAATGCTTGTTATATAGCCGCACAACGAAGATGGGTATGAGCGAGAAATATAGTGAGGAGAAAAGGATTGATGTCCAAAAGTCAGAAGTCATTGGAACACCACCAACTGGTGATGGGAACGGATTGTCGCTTGACATCACCCATTGCAGGCTCGGGGGACGGGTCGAGCTTTGGAAAAAAGTAGAGGTCACAAACAGGCCAAAAAGAACGACAACAGAAAGGATAGCCATTCTGAACCTGCGCATTCAAGAGAAGAATCAGCGCATCCAGCTTGAATATACATACTTGAAGCTGCGCAGCATGTGGATGTCGCGAGTCTGAAATGCCTGCTTCAACGAGGCCAAGATGCAGTGAACTTATACACCTGCCAAATTGGGATGGCATCAGAAGAATTGGAAATTAGTGGGTCGGTCTGGGCACCCCGGCAGACTCGGCAAATTCCAGCGGCCACTAGATAAACATTTTGAATTGGCTGACTATATGCTGCTGATGTAACTGAGGTAACCGTGAATGTGACTGATCAAAAATGTCGCAAATGCACCTGGGCAAATCAAACATACGCTCTGAGAACCATTGGCTTCGTAATTTGCTTGTAGCATTCCCCAGACCTGTCTCGAGGAAGGATATCCCGACTCTTTGCTGGCAGTTGCCACCTCGCTACTTCTATGACCGCCTATTGCTACCGAAGGTGGTGTCAATAGCATCCTCCATTTAGACACCACTCGAACTATGTCTGAGCTTTCCAGAATTTCCAAATAACCCAAACTATGCTGCTCATTCCCGTTCCCACCCACAACATATTCTCCTTGGAGATATTCAGTGACATGTAATGAGGACAAAGCTAGTGTAGCTCAGGCTGTATAATATCATATTCAAGAGGCTGGTACGACGGAGCAAGGTACTGAGATCGAGAAATATCATGGTGATCGTATGGTGGATAGTGGCCCGGGTGGAATTAAGCGCCTGGCAGTGGCAGGAGCGGGGTGATTGGCGAGATGCTGGGGTGGCCCTGCACATCTTCAAATTCCACGAGTATCGCCACCTGTACCCAAACTTTTATCCAGACCGGCCATTTTAGAGACGCCCTCGGAAATTACACAACTCGCGGAAAATCTCAATCGGACTGTCAGACCTTGTACTGGACGGGTGCCATTGTGCCGGTGGTATCGAGAGCAGTTGGGATGAACGATAGCTTAAGTTTTTTTTTTTTTTTTTTTTATATTCTTGTTTATTGTCCGGTGGGGCGGAGCCCTATAGTAGACAATACGTGCGCTATTTACCTATCTATGTATGTACTTTGGAATTTTGCGAAGTTCTTTTCTATTGGTCCAGGCTAATGCGAGGACAGATGCGCCAGCTGAAGGCGTGTGTGATGGTGTTACATTTGGTATGTTCTTCGTCAGTCTGCGTTCTCTTCTTCGTCTCTGGATTTGGGGGGGGTTACGTCTCCGAATACTTGTTCCAGCCGTCTTGTTCGTGCGATATATCGCAGTAGCGGTTTGGTGTAGTCTCGGTTGCTGAAGAGGTTTTGTAGTTGGAGGGGGCGATGTCCGAGTTCTTCCCTTAGGGCTGCGCGTTGTCTCGCATACTTGGGGCAGTCTAGAAGGTAGTGCTTTACGGTTTCTTCATGCGCGTTGCATTGTAGGCACCTTGCTGAGGGGGACTTTGAGATTCGGTGGAGATGTTTGTTGAGAGGTACGTGGCCCGTACGGAGTTGGAATAAGAGGGAACTGTGGCGTCTGGGGAGTTCATCTATGAGGCTGGCGAACTTTTTGGACGGAGCAGATGGGTCGATTGCGCGGAGCATCTGGTAACGCGGGGACTTCTGCATGATGGACTTGGCTTCGCTCTTTATTGTGCTGTAGAAGAGTTGTTTTGCTGCTGATTTGCTGATGGGAAGTGTCGTTGGGAGGTTTGTTTTTGTTCGCAGTGATTTGGGGAGGCTGGCTCCCTCTGTGGACTCTCCTCCCGCCGCTTTCTTAGCTTGTACATCGGCTGCCTCGTTGCCGGCGATTCCCTTGTGGCCAGGGGTCCATCTGATGGTGAGTTTTCTTCCATCGTTCTCGGGGAGCAGGAGTCTGAGGTCGTCATGGAATGCGTCGACTAAATAGTGCCCTGGTTGGGAGTGAAATGCGTTCGTAGCCCTTATCGCTGCTTGGTTATCGACCCCCAGGGCCATGGTGCCTTTCCCTCCTGCCTCTTTCAACAACTCGATCGCTAAGATCATTCCAACCACCTCTGCCTCGTACACCGTATGTTCCGTGTTCTTCCCTAGGTAGAATCTTTTCTCCCCCACCTTTTCTGCCCCTCTCATTAATACCGCAGCTCCTCCTACTCCACCGTCTACGGCGGACCCGTCTGAGTAGGCCCTTAGATCTTCCTTTGCCTCCGCTTCTTCTGCGAGAGCGTCCTTTGCTTTCCCCGCGATACTGATGGTGGTGTCCGATTCCCACTTGGGGTAATGGCGAACGGGTGAGATCTTCTCCATCCTGTCCGGATTCAACTTGAATTCGTTGAAAAGCTTGTGTAGCGGGGATGGGTGTCTTTTGCGTCCCGTGAACCCTCTCTTTTCGCAGAAGTTGTACACGGTTTTGATATTTTTAGCTAGAGGGTGCGTTACTGGCAGCGTGGACAGTCTGAGAGTAGTATGGTAACAGACCTTGCGTAGTGTCTGTTGTAGAGGTAGGATGTTGGCGTGGGCGTCGAGCAGGTCTGTTGCGGAAGAGCGCAGCCCCCCTGTGATGAGCAGGGTAGCCATGCGTTGAACACGTGCCATCTGGGAGGAGAAACCTCTTGCGCCTCTGCCTCCTCCCTGTTTCCCCCTTCCTCTTGCGATAAGACCTGCACACCAGATATCAGCTGCATATAGCATTTTCGGGATCACTACACCTTCATATAATCTTTTCATTAGTCTACCATGGATACCCTTTGTCGGGCGGATCATGCGGCCACATGCTAAGGTGTAAGCGGTTCCTTTTGCGAGCGCGTAGGAAGCGTGCTCTTTGAACTTGAGGTTTTGATCGAAGATCACTCCGAGAAACTTATGTGACTGCGAGGGCTGGATAGTGTGGTCTTGGATAGTTATAGGTGGGTGAGGAGCGGCTGTGGTCTTTCGGGGGTCTGTTGCGCTGGGGACTCGTTGTTTCGATAGGCAAATAAGGGCGGTTTTGTCCAGTTCGAATTCTGCGTTATGTTCCCTGCTCCAATCCAGAGCGCCGCCGTTCTTTTCCATCATATTTACCAATTTTCCATTCGCCTCCTCGTAGGAGCCTCCTGTTGCTGCAAGGGCTACATCATCTATGAAGCCTAGACTTAGCTCCCCTCTACGAGGGTTTGGGTCCGCTACTCGTAAGACGTCAGCATTGTAAAAGATGAACCCTAACGGGGACAAGGGACACCCTTGGTCGACTCCTCCGGTCACGTTGAACGAGGTTGACTGGTAGTCGTCGAATACGAGCAGGGTCTTGCGGTTTTCCAGCCGTTTGTTGTACCAATCTGTGTACTCCTTGGGGATCCCTGTCTTTCGTAAGTTGTGTAATAGTCTGTTGACCACCACACTGGGGAAGGCAGCTTTTACATCCAAGAATAAAACTGACACGTACTTGTTTTTGGACGCCCATGCGTCGGTAATGAACTTGGTGAGAAGGTGGAGTGAGTCAGTGGTCGAGCGTCCTGGTCTTCCTCCGAAATGTGTTGCGGGAAGGAGTCCGTGATGTTCTGCAATATATGTTAAGTCGTCTGCCACGCAAGAAGATAAGATCTTAGCCATTGTATCTAGTAGCGTGATTGGGCGGTAGGCTTTGGGGGCGCTGTAGTCTGGGCGGCCAGGTTTGCGGAGGACTATAGTGGTGGAGCGCTTCCAGTCTTCCGGGTAGATACCTAATGCGAATGTTGCTCGGAATATTGGAGCCATGAATGGTACTAAGAGTTCGGCGCACTTCATGAACACGATGTTGCTGATACCATTCAGCCCTGGTGCCTTGTGCGGGGATAGGCGTTTTATTGCTCTGAAAATCTGTTGGTCAGTGATTGGTGAGAATTCGCATACGGGAGGAGGATAAACAAAGTCCGGGTCGACGAAGTCGTTGTCCGGAGGGGGCCGAAAGAATACATTATATAATAATTCGCTTTTCCTTGCGTTATCTTGAGTTGTAGTGCCTGGAGCTGCTCCAGGGTCCTGGAGCGTCTTGATGCGGGTGTGGATCTGGTCAGTTGGGTTGCCCGCTGCGTATCTGTGGAATGACCATACGTCTGAGAGTGTTAGTGCTTCCAACCAATCCTTCCAATGATCCTCCTTTGCTTTCTTAATACTTTCCGTGAATTGGTTCCTGGCGACTCTGTATTCTTCATGGATGGGGTCTCTTCTACTTGCTTGTCTGGCATGTGATTTGCGTCCTAACTTGTGGACCGCTTTGCGTTCTAAGTCCAAGTCTTTCGACCACCAACGTTTCGCATACGGCGATGGTTTCGTTCTGGGAACTCGCCTTCTGACCGTTTCTTCGATTGCTTTGGTGAGTGCAAGGAAAGCGTCGTTGAATTGGTTTTCTGAAATGATCTCCACTGGTGGTGGGATGGCGTTGAGCTGGCTGGTGAGAGTTTCCGAGAAGTCCTCCCATGATACTTGGCGGTAATTGAGTCGAGGGGAATTCAGGGTGCGCTCTGGTTGAAGGTCTAGGACACTAATTATGGGGAAATGATCAGTTATAACGGGTCGGAGGTGAAATTCTACACTGCATTGCGTGAACTTGTCTTCGAGTCCCGCTGAGCAAAATACATTATCTGGCCTTGTGTGATTTTTGGTGTTTGACGCCTCTAAAGTGGCGATAGCTGGGGGAAGTACCTGTGTCATGTTATATACGGCTAGTAAGTTTATTAGCAGTCCCGCAGCGTTAAGATTTGCTGCGGTGAAAAGATGACTATTGTGGGGGAGTTCCCACATAGGGTGATGGCGGTTAAAGTCACCGAGCCATAATATATGTTCTCGCGCGTTTCCGGTGCCGCCTTGAGCGGCACGTCTCGCATTATGTTCTGAGGACATGTGTCTCTCGAGAAAGTGGAGAGTGTGATCACTGTCGCAGGGATTGTAGATATTATATACACGTACTTTTCCGAATGGGCCGTCCAGTTCTATTGCCATGACGTTCGAAGACTTGACCGGGATTATATGCCAATTATTTTTGGAGAGGCGCTTATTTACAAGCATGATCACCTGGGATCGTCCGGGAGTAGAGTGGTGATCTGTGGGGTATATTACATCCCAGAACATCCTGAGGTTGGACGCGTTAGCAAGGTTGACAGGGTTGAGATACGGTTCTTGGATGCAAGCTAAATCATATACTTCCGGGTCGAGACTTCTTAACATATGTTCCCACGCGTTGAGGGACTTGCGTAAGTTTTGTTGCCAGATCTTGAAGTCATCTCGCGCGTGGTTGTTGTTAGGTGTACTAGACATTAGTTCCAACCAGGAGTGTCGTTAGTACTACCTGAGTAAGACAGATCCTGGGGCGGCGGCGTTGGGGACCAAGATCTCGGTGAGCTTTGTGAGTTCGGTTGGGGGGCCTGTGTCGGTTGGGTGTTCTGAGGTTGACTGGACCATGCATCTGGCAAGCGGGATTGCCCCTTGGGACCTAAAGGAACATTGTTAGGATTGCGGGGGTTGTTTTCAAAGGCCATGCGTCGGTTGCGGTTGCTGTTACCGACTTCTTGCCACTCCCAATTGTTACGCTGTGGTGGGGGGTGTCTGTCTCCTTGCAGTGTGGGGTGGGGGCGCTCGTTGAGGACCGGCGCTGGGACGTCCGACCAGTCGGTATCTGCATTTGGAATGGTTTCCCAAGTTAATGGGTCGTCAGTGGGGAAAAAGGTATACTTGGTTTCGTCGTTCCTCCCCTTTTGGGCGTTCCATTTCTGGGCGAAGGTCGGGCATTCTCTGCTCCAGGATGCGTGCCCGTTCTCCTTACAGTTGACACAGGCATAGAGTGATGGATCTTCCACAGTGCATGTATGGGTGCGATGGTGTTCCCCGCAGGTGCCACAGGTATCGTGGTCTTGAGGGCAGTCAGCTGCTATGTGCGAACCGTCAAAGGAATGACATTTAAGACATCTAGTGGGTTCCGGCAGGAGTTTACGTCCATAGACCTTTTTTCCCGCTATGGATAGACCGAATTTGATTGCGTGGTTCGCTCCTTCCTTGGTGGAGAAAGTGACCACTACATGTGCTGTGCGTTGATTCGGGTTCCTTCTTGCGATTGGTTTAATGTACTTAGCCTTGCTGACTGTGCGCGGCTTTAGGCCTGCTTTTTTCTCTATATCTGCTAGTGCTGCTGTATTGTCCGGGACGAAGGAGATCGGGACGTTTTCCATTAATACATGGAAGGATCGTTCTTTAATGACAACGTTGGTGCCGAAGAACTCAAGGAAGTTACTGCGATTGGCCGGGGTATTGAACCATTCTGCCGATGCGCTGGAGTTAAGTTCGTACAATACTCCGCCGTGGGGGAGTCTTCTTGCTGAGATGAACGTGAGGTCCTGCGGGTATTCTATCTTGTTCTGTGCCAGGAGTTCCAGTGCCATGGTCGCTTTTGATACCAGTTGCGCTTCCGTTAGCTGTTTGAGGGAGTTGTCGGAGAGCAGCGATCTTCTATCTATAAGGATTTGTCTTGATTGGGCTTCGCTGCGGGCTAGAATTTTGTTCAGTTGCGCGGGCATCCCCGCTTTGGTGGCTGCAGCGTAAGTCATTGATCCGTTAGATCTTGGGGGCTCCTCCCCATACAGACTCTGTTGGCTCGCTCTCGTTGAGGCGGCTTCTACCATTTTCTCTATTCCTTCTGATGATTGATTGAGTTGTTCACGTACCTCGGTAACAGCTTCTGCGAGCGTTGTTTTGTGAGTTGATGTTAGCTCCGATAGGGTGTCAACATTGATTTCTAGTGTTGCGATTGGGCCTTTCAGTAGCGAATCAATTTTGTCTATTACCCTTTCCATGTCGCTTGCTTGGTCTGCTTCGTAGAGGATGAAGGCGACGGCTCTGAGTATTTCTGTATTAGTAGCACCAATGTTTGTTGCGATACTAAGTTCAAAGAGGGCCGTCGCTATATCCTTGATGGCTTTGCCTGCTACCGGGAGTGAGAGACCGTGCGTGGCGAGAAGTTTCCTAGCCGTGATGGAGCTATTGATGTCGGTGCGGATTCCCATTCCTGTTGCGTGGTCTTCGATGCTCTTGCTTGTTGACAACAGGGGTTTGCTGGCTGTGGTTTTGCGGCTGTTTCTGGTTGACGGTCCTACCGTGGGAACGACTGCACTAGGACTTTGGGTGCCGCCTAGCGCCATTGTTCGACTCTTGGTAGTTTAGATTGTGTACTATTAGATGTTGAGAATGTTAGATATACTATAATTCTGAGAAAAAGAAAGAGAAAGGTTGAGTGTTGACGCCTAGAGGCGGCGGTCGCGCTGTTGAGCGCGATGTTGAGGTCCGGTTTTTTCGGGGTCCTTGCTGGGGTGCCACTTGGTGTAGGTCCAAGAAGCGATGATAGCTTAAGTGAACAACGTTAAGTTCTTTTCAGAGTATTCGGCCAAGAAGAGTCCTGACAGTCACCAAATCCAGGATGGTGACGGGTCACACGCACGAATCAGGCCTATTAGGATTCAGGACGTCTCCTCTACAGCCCTCATGCGGGAAGCTCGGGTCTTCCCGATACTTTGATATCTCCGAGTCAGGCTAATGGTTTTGACAATGACATACGACTACCATTTCTTACCTGGTGCACACAAACCACCTCAGTACTAGTGCATTCCCACAGCAATTCAACGGACCCACATGAAAGGCGACATTCCTACGATATGATCGCTCACATGACCTTGTCGGACGTGAAAGCTTATGACTCAGAACAACCTTATCCTTCCTCAACCCTGATAAAATAACGATGTCTGTCGTACTTGTCTGGCCTCGGCGACAACACGTGGCTGTCGATTTTCTGGGCCAGTACACAAATATCGACACAAACAATTCTCTTTGATTTTCACGTCCACACAGATGCTAATTGTCCCTCCATGCAAAAAAATTGTGTATCATTTTTGTTTCAAAATCGACTATTCTTTTTGTTTTGTTTTGAACTTCAACCCATCTCTGTGAATGCACTGGCACTCTCGCGGAATGATATGTAAGGATTCTGTATCCTCTACGCGCCGACCAAGGCTTCAATGGCACGACCACGTGACTCAACCGATGCGAAGAGCACTACGCTTGGCATCCGAGCCTGAGTTAAGTTACGTGGATACATCCCCTTTACCCTTGATCGATCCCCGTACCTTCACCGATATCTTTGACTTCATCACATGCTCTCCGTACCCATTCTGGACTAGTCTGCCACTCGAAAACGTATATATACTATCCATGTACAGATATCTATTCACCCTGCCTTGTTTATAACAGTCACTGAAAGGTTCATAGCCACTGGAATTTGCCTCTACGGTCCCCTCGTACCATCATGACAACCAATCCGCGTATCATTTTCAATGAAATACCTCATGGCCTGCCAAATCCTCAAACAAGTTTGATCGTCGACAATACACTGTCTATTGATCTTGACAATGTACCACTTCAAGGAGGTATCCTCGTCAAGGCACTTGCCTTCAGTCTTGACCCCTATATGCGCAATCGCATGCGACCCGTTGACATTCAAGGCGACATTGATGCATTCGCCCTTGGCAAAACGTAAGCCAACTTGAAAATATCAGAATTCGACGGATACTGGACGGTTTCACAGAATCAATGGTTTCAGCGTTGCTGTGGTCTTGCGAAGTGAGACGCCCTTGGTTCAAGCCGGACAACACGTATATGGATTCATGAGTGCGTATACCCCTGATGTTTTGCGGCACCTATTCTTGATTATGTTATTGTAGACTATCAACGCTACAGCGTCATCCCGTCAATAGACGCTGCTGTGCTAGGTCTGAAGGGTTTGAGTCTACAAGTCCTTGACAACAAGTACAACCTCCCATGGCGATATTATGTTGGAATCCTTGGAATGAGTGGGCAGACAGCATATTATGGACTCAAGGACATTAGCAACCCCAAGCCGGGTGAAACACTTTATATATCTGCAGCGTGTGGTGCTGTAGGCCAGTATGTGCCATCTTATCATCTGTTGTTGTTTTACTTGAACATTTTGTAGTCTGGTGGTTCAGCTTGCCAAGGCCCAAGGACTAAAAGTCATCGCATCTTGTGGTAGCGACCAGAAGGTCTCGTTGGTGAAATCACTCGGGGCCGATCATGTCTTCAACTACAAAACTGCGGATACCGCTGCAGAACTCAATGCACATGGCCCGATCGACATATACTTTGACCTTGTCGGTGGTCCGACACTCGAAGCTGCCATAGATAATTTAGCCTGCAACGCCAGAATCATCATCTGCGGGATGATCAGTCAATACAACTCGGACAAGGCGTATGGCGTTCGAGTGAGCACGTTTCCTCTCGGATATTTTAACCCCTAACAGCGGAAATAGAACCTGTGGTTATTGAACAGGTACCGAGCGAGGTAAGCTGTTTTAATGAATGCACTCCTTACCCACGGTTCTCAATCTTCATTCACAATGCAGGATGCAAGGTTTGGTTGTGATCGACTGGGCAGATAAGTATCTGGATGAATTCCACGATACTGTCCCACGAGATTTGGCCGCTGGAAAATTGAAATATCTCGAACATGTGTATCATGGTATGGACAAGGTCGGTGAGGCACTTGTTGATTTACTAGTTGGAAATAATGTCGGAAAATCTGTGCTGGTTCTCGAAGATGATGTTCTATAGTGATGTACGTGGTACCCGACGATCTTGTAACCTGTATCCCTCATTGTTTAACAACTGCATAATATGATATTCACAATTTTCATACATTGCAACTTGAAGCTTGAGTAGAGGCAGCATTTTGATTGCATGATTCGTTACAGGACAAACTATCGGGTATTATAAGTACACATTTGAATAAGCATAACGGGTGAGTCCATCCGAATGGTAAGTAGCATATGGGATCAAATATTACATCGCTCTTTCATATCGGTCGCTCAGAATGTTTCTTAAAAACATCCATAGTTCACGAACTACCTCCTCGAACGCCTGTCACGGTAGTTCCCAAATATTCCACATGCTGCGGTGCAGGAGCCTAGAAGCAGCGCAACTAGCGCGCCAAGCGCAAGCCAGTTCGCATTTCCCCAATTCGCATTGATTCCCTCGCTTCTCAAGCGATCTCTGACGGTACCGAATAAAGACATGCTGATGATCCATGCAACCAAAGTGCACAGTGTCGCAAGTCCAGCGAGTATAGTCATAAAGACGGTGCCGGCCCTATGATATCCTGCACCACATACTCCGAAGAGGAACGCAAGACCGGAAAGGCCAGCGGCAATTGGGTAAAGGATGAGAACGAAGGTGAGACTGTGAAGAATTCCTGTGTTGATGTCTCCTGGCAGAGGGAAATAGTAGCCAACTTGAACTTTGGAGCCCGTATAACCGAATACACCAAAGGCGTATTGGTTGGCATTGAGAAAGGATATGGTGTTCCACGTTGGTGATGATACAGAAACCTGTCAACAACAAACACTGTCAAAATCATGATAACGATGATAAGATTAGATGTAGGAACATACAAAAATGAGGAGAAGCATTGCCGAAAAGCAGAAAAAGAGACCGGGAAGCGCGCCTGATGCTGCCATTGTGATGGTCGAACGGAGAGAAGATGAATAGACTTTAGGTGCGGGGAAAGCGACCTTTATTGGCTTTCAAGCCCAGCTGCGCGCGCTGCGGGTCACATTGGCCCGCATGACGTCGACCAGTGCAAACAGGAAATATGATGTCATCCCTCCATATCATTCAACATGCACGTGAGCAAACTTGCACAGCATTAAATTATCGGAGACAAAACATTTTCCGAGCTACTTGGCTACGCCACTCGACTTGTCCGTGGTTATATAAGCCAGGCTGGTCCCGAGCCTATACTACACCTACTATAGCTAGACTGCGCAGTGCGCACGTCTGCGCCAATAAATATTGTCACAGCCCCACAGTTCCTCAAGCTCTTACTCCTCCGTGCCTTGGAGCGGGCGATGCGAACCAGAGTATCTCGACACTTTAGTAATCAACAATATAAGGGCTATGATCTCCGTGATCGTGTGCGTAATTCCGTTGAAATTAAATGATTGACTATTTACATCAAGTTCAGATTGCTTGAGATGCCAGCCCAAATGCACTCCAAATATCTTGATGTTGAGCAGCTTGGACTAAACCATAGTTGGTCGGGTATCGGGTGCAGTGCGCTTTGAAGGTACGCCGAGCTGTCTTGTCAAGTGAGACAGTTGAAGGAGGAAGCCACTTGTTCTTTTTAGCGTCTCTGTACACATCCTGGCGTCCCATGTATTCGAGTCAGCGTGCTGATCGTCATTTTCAGTTATTTCTACGCGTATCCATTGCTCACAAGCTATGAGCTCTCGAGATATAACGAGCAGGGCGCGCCACGCATTCATTGAGCTGGCCTGTGGCAACTGTGCTAGACCATCGGTTGGTCGTTGCATATTCTGTCTTTGTGACACAAATTGGGCGACGTCAATGCCATTGATGTGATTATAAGTGGGCAATGAAAGGATCCACTAGAGCATCCACACTTGTATCGTTTTCGATTTTGTGGTTGTGGATAGATGATATGGTGCGTCCACAGTAGTGCAACCTATATATATTGAATTGCAGACATTCTCCACCGCCAGACAGACTACTACCTCATATTCTTTGCAATTTTGCATCCCTTTCCCCCATATCGATCATGAATCCGTTCAAGAAAATGTTCCAAAAGTGAGTCGACCGTTTTCAGGTTCTACTCATCGTCATTATTGTAATCAATACCCCTCAGGTCCAACGACGACAAGACAGCATCGCTTAAGCACTCCAAATCAATGCCATACCTTCTTTCTTTAGAAGGGAGGACGCGTGAGCATCGTGTTGATCCCAAACCCGTATACCGTGGCAAGACCCCCCTTAAAAAGTCCGACATCGTATACATCGAGCAAGCTCCAGGGATACTCGAGATCTATCATGGCAAACTGTCGCAACACACCTACTACCATGTGCCGACTCGCACGGACTTAAACACGCGTGGGGACTTGCTGGCCAAGTTTCCCCATTCCCCTGAACCAGTCGAGGGGCTCCCTCGCAGCGGTTTCAGAACGGTTTCTTTGAACTCAAAGGCTATTGGGCTCCAAGTGCCTGTCCATAATTCCCGTACAATTAGCCTGAAAGCCTGCCCCTCCATTCCCCGCAGAACGCAGAGGCCTGAGGCCACTGTTGATCAAGCTTCGGCAGATGTACTGCAGATTCCTGACGGAAATACTCGCAGTGACAGACTAGCAGAACGTATTCCCGCTAAGTTGAGCACTAGTCGCTCATACACCCCTGTTCCTACCACCCACTCTCCTTGTCCAGTACTCTCGCGCTCTGCACACAGCTCACGAGTACACATTCCTCACGTCCCATCCAATATCGCCATACCAGTGCCTGCTGCGCCAGACCATAGACATCCTTCCCGGCCTCACAGGGACTACCATGAATTTTATGGGCAGCAGGACCCAGAGGTCATCCTTGGAATGATCAATAAATATCCTATAGCGCCTCTTCGCAGCGAACGTACCCCAGAGCACCTGCGCCCGATTCGTTTCGATATCGTCGATCTGCGCTACTTCCAGGAGGAATTTATGGAGAACATAGAGACGGCCGTTACTCAAGGTCGTCCCCTCGATGTACGCGTGGGTGGCCATTGCCGCCGCATCATTGACGCGGTCGACCCAATGTGTATCATTCCGGAGACTAGCAGGGATCTTGTACATCGGTGATCTTGCGAAGACGGAGGTAGTTTACGCAGAAAGAGATTTGGTGCTGTTCTACTTCGTATATGTTATGTATGTTTGTATGCATATGATTTATGAAATAAAAATTATGCACCATATCATCGTCTGATTGACGCACATACGCTTTGCCTTAGATGGTGATTTTCAAGTGCAGTCGGTTTATCACATCCGGCGGAAACATCAAAGAAGTATTCTTGTCATTCTTGTATCACCAGATACGCTTCACCATAGTAAAGCGAGTCAACTCTTCAAGGGGCACCCGCTTCTTGTCACCGCCGCCGCCTTGTCCATTACCGCCACGCATGCGCCCCTCACCCATCTCACCTACTCGTACGGCGTCGTCTCTCCAATCGTCCACCATCTTCTTGAGCTGCTTATTATACTCGCGTTCCTCCTTACCTTCCCCTATAGGATCTCGCCCAAAGTCGTTGATGGTGTCCGCAGCAGCGCGGGCCTCCATGCCTGCTCGACGACATGTCGCATATGAGATAAGATTAACACCAAGGAGAACTTTTAAAGCGAGAAAACTAGACAGAGTAAGCTTTCACGAAACTATGACAACAAAAGAAATCCTACCATAACCAAAATGCCACTCCCATCACGGCCCACTTGAGTAAATGTACGACCTCGGCGTTTGACATATCCATGAGAGTATCCCAGCCCCATTCATCTTCAAAGCGAAGAGAAAAGACGAGAGTTAGTGACTGAAGACCAACTAGAATAACGACAACTGCAAGCGGAAGGGAGGCAAAGCCAAGTCGGCGGGCCACTAATGGTGATTGGTCAACATAGCTATGCTGCATTCGGTCAATGAGTGCAATTATGAGTCAAAGCCAAACGTCAGACCTTTCGAGCACCCAGGCGCCCTATAGCACTCCCACTGGCCAAATCACGACAGAGCACATCGGTATATCGCTCATATACAGATGGCCGTATGTGATTAAACTTAGAGATGAATGCGTGTTTCAGCCAGTCCACGAGGATCTCAGATGCCATTACAGTCACAACGGGCTGATCGAGCTTCGTAAGCGGGGTTGGGTGCAGTATCTCAATAACCTACGTAGGATATTGTCCATAGGATATTATTGCCCATGAACCAGCCAAAGCTCATTGGAAGGGCAAATCCACCCGTAAAGTCGAACTCAGATCCACTCAGCTCGATTAAATTGCGGAATGCAACAATGAGAAGCATGAGTGAGAGTGTAAACCGTTCCACGATATCTGCGCATGTGATCTGAAAAAGGTTGTCCTTCTCAAATTTCTTGAAGACACTTCCTTTGATCTCGACGAACTGATTCGAGACGAGAAGAGTTAGGAGTGCGTGGTCATATGAATTGACGGCCACATTGAGAGATAGCAACTGGTAAATCATCACTAATGAGTGGCAAACTAAAACAATGTTAATGGCGCGATATCAAGGCCTGTTGACAAAGACTGACCCATGTAGAGAGTAGCTAGCCCAAAAAACACGAATGGGCGAAGCGTGTTAGACGTAACCGGCACTCGACGAGAAAGTACCTCGAGCGTCGAACGGGAAAATAGGCAGTCAAGGATATCCTGCCCTATCGATGCGCACAAGCGGTCAGCGATCTAAGACGGAAAAAGTTTAGTCATGTGCACCAGTTGAACCGACGTATAAACGAACGTACCTCTAATGCATTAAATATTACATATAGTTTGATAGTGTCTTGTCCGCGTATGGAGTGATAGATCTTACTGGCATCCGTGAGCGGAATCAACACCATGATAGAGACCACAAGTAACATCATTCGAATGATGTCAGCTTTCTGCGATGGTGGGAGAGGCAATTTGGAGACTTTGAAGAAATTCAGGAAACATCGGATGGTCGCCAGTGCAAACCTGATGGGTAGTATCGTAAAAGTATAGAGGAATGAGTCTAAACAAAGTATGAAGCCAAAACCAATAATCTATGCCTTATGAGCATCGCATGTCACTCACATGAATCTATACGCACCTTTTCCATTGCCAGAGGAATATTCAGGAAATTGCTCACCCTCTCCCACTTCAACTCCTGGTGCGAGTCAAAGTCAGTCGCGAGAAGCTCTTCCCATAGGTAGTCCCATAAAGAAAATAAAGGCTGGTCTTTCGGGAGCTCTTGACTCCGGGCTATCGGAGGTGGAGAGGCAGGCGGAGACGGCAATATAGGAGTTGTAGGGAGTGATGCATATGTCAATGGATGGACTTCGAGTTCGGGTTCAAACATCCTCTCGCATTCAAGGTCCTGGTCACCGAGTGGTGCATTTATCGTTTTCTCTCCCTTTACGTCTGAACCGCGAATAACATCATCATCAAAGTCGACGGATGAGGACCTTCTGTGACGACCTCGCGAAACTGGTGTGGAAAGTGGTGAAAACTGCGCATTCCATGTCGCACCAATGGACGCGGAAGAGAAGCGTCTTCTTGAGCGTCGCGGAGAAGTAGCCATGTGCCGCAAATATTATTCTAATTATTTGAATTGAAGTGAAGACTACGACCTGGAGTTCATAGTAGTGAGAGGGCAAAGGTTTAGAATCACGTTAGCTATGCCATCAATACGTCTTGATATGGACATTATGTCATCGGATTACCATGATGTGGTCTTTTTCGAATCATTTCTTCGAAAACAGATATCACACTGCAAGCATGCAAAGCACACCAGAAATATTATCTTCCACGATGGAGGGGAAATCTTGCGTGGACCGTCCTGAGGCTTACGCAGATCGATCTCAGGATAAGCCTGGCGGTGGTACGTCTAGCAAATCTAAGTCTGACTGTTTGACTATTTTCTAACACAGGTACCATAGTCCTTTCCATCCCTTCCGAACTCATACATCACATACTCAAATACCTGGGGAATAAAGACCTGGTGAACACGGCAATCGTGTCCCAAAGCTTCCGGTTCATTTCCCAGCGCGTGATTTACAGGAACGTCGAACCTGCTGAGGACATGATCATACCATGCCTCAGATGTTTTGCATCGTACCCGCATCTTGCATCTTGTGCTCGTACTCTGATCTTGGCTGATGCTACTCGACATTATAACGTTTTCTTCAATTACTTCAACCTGCTGCGTCGTGCCTTGTTAAACGCGTCTTCACTCACCGATCTTACAATTCTCCTCGACGGCCCTTACGCAAAATATTTGCATGGATGTTCATTTCGACTTCGTTCTCTCACTACAACACTCGACTGGGATAAGGACTTCATCAAATTAATTACAGAGCAGACGGAACTGCGCAATGCCATGTTCGGCGGAAAATTCGTGAATGACATGGCTCTGCCAAGCGACACTCTCACAAAGCTTACAAGGGTCTCTGCATCTCCTCTGGTACTGGCTGCAGTAGTTCCCAATCGAAAAATCAAGGAAGTGGAACTCTGTTTGCTGCATCAAGCGCTTTTTAAAGACGATATCCTCAATACTGCATCGAACATCCTTTCCTATTCTACCGGCCCATTGACCGCACTGCAGGTCATCACCCGTCTAAGCGACACAACGAGTGCACTTGCAGCATTCAAAGCGATCGCAAAGAATCTACCAAAACTGAACTCGTTTGCCTTTTACTCGAGTGATGGAGTTGTCTCGCAGGTGCGCCATCTTCTACTTACATACAACATTTGCTCCAAGCATCTACAGGAACTTCTCGAAGCCTTTCCAGAATTCCTCTCCGGCTTCGAATGCCTCAGGTCGTTGACACTGATGTCACGAAATAAAGCCGATGCACTACACGACAAAACTTTGACGGCTACCCTCGCATCAAGGTGGCACGCATCATGTCCCTCTTTGCAAAGCATCTCACTCGCGGGATCTATATGGCTGCATAACACTCGGCATGGTTGGGTGACGTTGGTAGATCTTGAGCGTCTCCTGCGAGAACGTAAGTGGCTGCTTCTGTCCCGTCAGAAGTACTGGACAGGTGCGGATCCAGGAACGATTTCGCTGGAAGAGGTGAAGAACAACATGGATGAGGTCGATGAAGATACAGAGCAGGGAAATCAGATGGAGCGGCAGATGATCGCGCTTCGTGATAGTATCCTCCAGTTTGGTGGTCCTTGATAGGCGAGATTTCTTATGCTACGTATACGTTCTGACGGGACATGCTGTGATTGTAGGATAATAAATCAAATCCAAGTGAGGTATGCCTTTTATTGTACTAAGTTGGACAAAATGTCGATATCTGTAATGACGTCTCCTCTAATTCATCCCGTTCACTTGCATACAGACTAAAGAGTACACGGGATGCCAACGCACTGTGGAGGACAATTTGTAGTCTGTTATGATGCATCAGTTTTTTTTTTCATTGAACCGTCCTGAATGAATTGCCACGCACAAGTCCAGCATCTCGTTATATGATTGCTGCCCAAAATTAGCAAAAATCGTCAAATGAGCGCATACAATATGCAACTTACTGGCACCACAACCGTGATCACCGAATTGACCACAGAAACGACTGGAAGAAGTGCTTTAACACAGGGCATGTTAAATGGAACAAAAGGTCACCGCACAGATCATGGGAGCCATATACCACACTCCACCCTGGAAGACTACTCTCACCAGTCGACTGTTATAGTCTCTGTAGTCCTTATATCTCTTGAACACCATCAAAGAAAACAGCACTAAGTGAATGGGAATGAAAAGTTGTGCTGCGATGGAATGGAAACGAGACATCCTTACATATTTCGTAGGCCACGAGAAAGCCATATTGAATGGCACTGCTGCGACTCGCTTCAAAAGTGCAGTTGCTTGTTGGGGGAGCTTGAAAAGCACATTTGTCGTCTACAAGGAAAGAAAAGGAATGCAAACCCACCTGAAGGGTTTGCGGGCGGCGCTAGTAGATCATTGACAAAATCTGTGAGACCGACACCACACCCAATGCAAATCTACATTGCGATATCAATAGACGGCGGGTATGAGCATGTATAACCAGACAAACGTACTGCTGCCAAGACTAGTAACACTGCCAAGAGCTTGTTGTTGTTTCTCCAGAACGCATATGTACGAATGATCAAAAGACCTATATAAGAAAGAGGTAGATTTCAGGCCCAGAAAACACTATATATATGGAGCGAACCTTCAGATGATACAATAGTTATGATGTGAATTGCTGCAGTGAAATTCAGTGACAAGATGCTGAATGTTAAGGATATCGATCACCATTTGAAGCCCTGCTGAAGTTTGTGCACTGTATTCGTCGTCCTTCAGTTCATACAGCAACCACATAAACAAAACACACTGACATTCTCATTCGCTCGTGTAGCAAGGACAGCTGGTCACTTGTCAATGTCACGTACCAGGGGATACGGGTAGCTGCTTACCATATGAAGTCATGCCAGCTGCTGCAAAGGCCATGTAGCGTGAAATTACAAAAAGAATACGAGTGATGTTCCAGCGCCTGTTCCATGTCCATCGAATCTTGCAACATTTGTCAAGAGATGTTCGAACTCTATGAAGAAATACTCACCTCAGGTTCGAGCGTTAAGAAATAGTCAAAAATCTACGGAGTATAGTAAGAAGGGATATCGTCCATGACTTGTAGACCTACCAAAACTCCTAGACCGGCCACTGCATAAATGATTCAGGATGAGAATGGTGTAAACCCCTGTATGAAGTCCACGTACCATTGCAATACTGTAGTAATTGCAGTCAATAGACTTGATCTAGAGATATATTCGGGAATTCTTACCTTCGACGTCTGAATTCCTATATTCTCTATGGGTGCGACCATCGCACGCTCGTGCTATGCAGTAAGAGTTACAGGACTCGTTCTTTTATACGCTTACATGATTTGAAACTCATAACTTTCATTTGCTGTGCATAATTTCAATACACTGCACAGCTGCAGAGGTGATCAAAACAAATTATAGAACGTGAAACTGATCAGTGGCACTATTTGGTTACGTGTCACAACTCATGTCACGAAAAGTCACACTTGTATGCCGGCAGTCCGAGACACGATCTCCACCCGATTTGCTTAGTTTCACTTGAAACACTAGTATCATACTCAAAGAAGGGTTTCATCCGTGTAACAAACTGATGAACACCATGGATAATTCACGTGGATAGCCGAAAGTGTACGTTTACATCATATTGACATTGATTTTGCAACCCAGAGAAGGGTTTCTAACAATCATGTTCATCATTGATAGTTCACATTGTAGTCCATGTGGATAGCCGAAACTGCCTGTCCAGCCATGTCCCAATTCAAGAACGACAGTCAAACTGCGCAAACAGGGAACATGGCAACAGGCAAAGGTCATCATACCATCATAACATGACGAGTAGCCCCAAAGTAGCCCAGTCTCATGACTTGCTTCGCAGACGCAGTGTTCTTCATTATGATGAAAGGTGAGCTTGCCACGCACTTGCAGAATTTTGGTTGGTTCTTCTCATCGGGTTGGCACTTGAAGCTTGATCTCGCCACCTGCCTGTGCTTCCCAATCAGATGTACCTCCTCTGTAACCAAGAACGTTATCAAAAGATACCGCATAACAAAGATCGGAATAGCAGGAGTATGACCATATGTCTCTATCTGGCTTCCTTCTGTCGTTGAAGTGTGTACCTTGACATGGCAACATCATGATGCCGCAGCTCGTGCATTATGCCTCGATGATAAAACAACAGACATGCAATCATATGTCATGAATGGTATATTTTAGAGTCGAGTTCTAAATGCGTGGCTTCGTTCACAAGCGTGATAGCATCTCGCCATCCAGAACTGTGCGAGAGAGCGTGAGATCCTCCACTGAAAATAGTCACGTAAGATGGTTTAAAACGATGAACTGTTCGTCGTGGTGAAGAAGCAAGGTGCGCAAAAGCTCCGCTTGCCGTTCGCTCGAAGACTTAGCTCTATTGCCTCCGGTCGTGCCTCGCTACGTACATAGAGTGACAATTTTCGAGATTGTCGAGCAGTTGGACTTCGATGAATCGACGATGTAGATATTGTAGAGTATTCATGCATTTCTCGCCATTCCCTTTAAATTGACCGAGAGGTTGCTTGTGTGGCGCAGTCGATGGAGTTTATTTTGAGATTCAGTCGACGGGGGGCAGTGCGATAAGCCTATCGTTAAGTACAGCCTGCAGGTGAATCCGATCCGAGGCCATCGATGGAGTCCGTGAGGACGGACGGTCCTGAAATTCCAAATATGATACTTATAAGTTACATAAAAATAAATTTTAATTTTCTAAAAAAAGGTATGAATTTACCGTCCAAGAACCAAGACCATTAAGATACTTCAGCTCGGTGACGTTCGATGGTGTCGCAGTAGGTAAGTACTGTCCTAGAACCAGACTGTCATTGGTCAGGTTCAAACCACATTCAGACACTGAGCATCAGGATCTCGACAATCAGTCATTGCGTCCAGCACGTTATCCGAATTGTACGGACATGTTTCAGTCGGTGTTTCGTCG
Source organism: Suillus tomentosus (assembly GCA_016647685.1). NCBI lineage: Eukaryota > Fungi > Basidiomycota > Agaricomycetes > Boletales > Suillaceae > Suillus > Suillus tomentosus. The sequence continues at coordinate 548,683 of JABBWJ010000026.1, read as the reverse complement.
AGCAACTGTTGGCGAACTGTTTCAAGGCCTAAGGGTGTGTTTGAGAACCTTGTTGTGTTGTTTGTTGGGTGGCCTGGGACTCACGCAAGTGCAGCTTTCCAAATACGCTGATCTCCCATTTCAAGTTGCAGGTCCTAGCTGAAAAGTTGTTGATGAATGTATGCATGTGACGAGTTTCTCAATCTTTTCAAACCGCTCTAACTTCGACATCCTAAAGCTATGCTACATGGTTCAGCTAAGCTTGGCAAGGATCACTGCCGAGTACTGCCAGGCTTTTTCGATGGCGACGAGATGAGTCGTCTGCATTTTTGACCAGTTCTTGTGACCATCTCGAAAGATAGGCCTGTAGAGGCATTATAAATCACTGCCAAAAAAACCTTCTTATTCGACTATTTTTGTGGGCTTCGCTCGCATACATAGTCAAGATCTGTGGTGGTCACCCGACCATGTCCATTGCCCTCCCCGACCAGTAAGGAACAAGAGTCGATCGGGTACAAGGTGCTATGCACCTGCCTGAATATGTCTGCGTGGGTGATCTATTCACTCGATGACACAAAATTTACGACGGGCGGCGGACACTATGAGGACGCAGCAAAATTCTGGAATGCAAAGATAACCAAGCTGCTTGCCTTCCAACACGGCGCTCCGATGCATATCGCTTGCTCGATCTTATACCTTTTTCACATCTTGCGTATGTCTTCTCCTTCTATGATTATCGGATCTCTCCAGATTATTCGCCGCCCACACAGAAGTCGATGTAATTTGAGCAAGAAGCAATATATATATAGAGCCATAGGAGACACATCACCGAGTTGCATAATCGACGATGATTTACTACATCCCCGCGGTTATAAGGATGGTTGCATCATATATGGTTTGCTGTCCCACTGCTTGAATCATGGTCCCTGCAGTTCATGGTCACGTTGCTATGCTCGCTGGTATTTCTCTTTCTTTTGTCGCTGTCACGGCACTTAAGGCGATTCATCAAGAAGCGACAGCATAGCCCTTCTCTTCCTCCTGACTTAGTGCCGCTCCCACTGTTGGAGAACGTCTTATCTGTCGACTCTCAGGAGCCTTGGCTGACTTGTACCGAATGGGGTGCTGCGTATGGTACGTGAACAGATAGCACAGGGCATTATTACATCAAGGGACTTGGTCTTCGTGCGAATTCTAGACCAGGAAATCGTCGTGGTCAATTCTGAGCACATTGCAGAAGCCTTATTGGACAAGCGTACTTAGCCACACTCGAGCCATGCGTTCTTTCAGTATTCTTATATTCAACCAGTTTAAGGTTCTTGCAGATATGGCTTTTCGGTCAACTTTGGATTCAGCGGTGATGGCAATGAATGACGTCTTTGCTGACGACTCTTTCACCCAACGTTCCGTCCCTAGCCTGCAGTAAAATTTTGCCCAATGCAGGTCAGGCGAGCTCATGAGATGGTCGTCAACCTAGCTGATGACCCCCAACGTCATCATGACCACTTCGCAACGTCAGTAAATGGTTTTTACAACTTGAATCATTATTTACCTGTTCGCAGATTCTTGTCTATTTGTTGTGATGTCAGCGGTAGATGACTACTATATCGGCATTTTTATAAGCAACGTTATGCTTCCGACATACACTAATATCACACAGCTACATATCAGACTGTAAGCGGATAGCTCCACCACGTTATTTGCTGCCTATCCTTGTGACAGACTGAGGCAACTTTGATGGTTTTTGTTTTGGCTATGGTATTATATCCAGATGTCCAGAAACGCGCACAACCGAAAGTCGACTCAGTGGTTGGAAAAGATCGGTTGCCAACGTTCGAGGACAGAGCATCACTACCTTACATTAATGCAGTTTTACGAGAGACTTTCCGATGGCAGCCCATTTCACCCCTTGGTATTCTTTTCCGCCGGTGATCTAGCCTGTACTGAAACCGATTTCATAGGCATACCACATGCTACCTCGAGTGATGACATATACGATGGCTATTTCATTCCAAAAAAGGTTCGCTGTTTCTGTCCTATCAACACAACGATCACTTATAATATCGTACATAAGGCGCGATCATCATGTACAACACAAGGTCCAATATGTTCCTCACAGCTTTCGTGACACTGACTTGATTGTAGGGGTATTATATGGAATGAAAAGCGGTACCCCAACGCATCTCGTTTCATACCAGAGAGGTTCATCGACATCGATGGCGCGTTAACAAACGATGATCCCGCACAATAACCGGCGTGTATGTCCAGGTTCGTTAAGTTTCTTGATCTTTGAAAAGATTCGCTCACATGTGGACTGATCAGGGCGGTATACTGCTGATACCTTCGTGTGGTCTGCCATTGTGACTATGTTGGCCACATTGGATATCTCTTCTGTTAAAGATGACCAGGGCAAAGTGATCAGCTTTACTCCCACGTTCATCACGGGACTGGTTCGGTGACTTCTTCATGTCATTCTTTCCTGTCGTTAGTAACAGTTGCGTTGGTCCAGCTATCCTGCGGTCTTTTGGGCTTCCGAGTCGGTCACCCGGCATGTCTAGCTGTTGTGTCGAGGGTCCTTCAACGTTTCGGTGACGGCGTGCCAGAATATGGCGCACTGCATCATCTGTATTTCATACTTCATGTCCATGACATGCCCCGGTTCCCAATCGAACGACTGCCAGCAACAACCGTATCATCCTCAGGTACGTACCTCGTGCAACATCAGCGCCTTACTCGTAGGCTATAGTTCCCGAAAACGGGAGATGTTTTGCATTGTACCAGCATCTTGCTTCTCGTGCTGCGATGCACTACACGACAAAACTCTGACAGCTACCCTCGCGCCAAGGTGGCACTGGAACGGGCACGAATTCCGAGGGAAATCAAGGCCAAACCTCTAGCGGGAGGCTACGGTTCGAGGACCGACTACGACAACACAGTATAGGACCACCGACTACTGGCCAGGATTCCTGCTACTGCGCCAGGACCCCTGGCGCTCCCGGGGTCTGGTACGCATTATGTCCCTCTTTGCAAAGCGTCACACTTGCGGGGTCTATATGGCTGCATAACACGCGGCATGGTTAGCAGATTCTGAGCGTCTCCTGCGAGCACATCAGGGGCTCCTTCTGTCACATCAGAAGTACTAGACGGATGCGGATCCATCAACGATTTCGCTGGAAGAGGTGAAGAACAGTCTAGATGAAGACAACGAGGATGCAGGGCAGGGAAATCAGATGGAACGACAGATGATCATGCTTCATGACAGTCTCCTGCAATTTGGTTGCCCTTGAGAGGCGAGATCTGTTTCATACTGTGTATACGTTCTTATTGGGCATACGGCCACTGTGACTGTAGGATAATCAACCAAGTCCAAGTGAGATATGCCTTTTATTGTACTAAAGTGGACGAAATGTCGACATCTGTAATGTTGTCCCATCCATTTTCTCGGTTTCCTCGTCACATTCACGCAGACTGAACAGCACACGGGACGCCAACATACTGTGGAGGACAAGTTGTGGTCTGTTATAATGCATCAGTTTTTTTTTTCATTGAACCGTCCTGAATGAATTGCCACGCACAAGTCCAGCATCTCGTTATATGATTGCTGCCAAAAATTAGCAAAGTTGTCAAATGAGTAGATGCACCATGCAACCTACCGGCACCAGAACTGTAATTAGTGCATTGCCCACAGAAATAGCTGGAAGAAACGCTTCAGCACAAGACATGTTAAATTGAACAAAAAAGTCACCGCACCGATGATGGGAGTCAGATACCACACTCCGCCCTGGAAGACTACTCTCACCAAACGACTGTCAGAATCTCTGTAGTCCTTATATCTCTTGAACACCATTAAAGACAACAGCACTAGGTGAATGGGAATGAAAAGGTGCTGCGATGGAATGGAAACGAGTCATCCTTACATATTTCGTAGGCCGCGAGAAAGCCATATTGAATGGCACTGCTCCGACCCGCTTGAAAAGTGCAGTTGCTTGTGGGGGGAGCTTGAAAAGCACATTTGTCGTCTACAATAAGGAAAGAAAATCATGCAAACCCACCTGAAGGGTTTACGGGCACCGCTAGTAGGCCACCGACAAAATCTGTGAGACCGACACCACACGCAATGCAAATCTACATTGCGATATTAACATACGATGAGTGTGAGCATGCATGACCAGACCAACGTACTGCTGCCAAGACCAGTAACACTGCCAAAAGCTTCTTGCTCTGTTTCCAGAACGCATATGTACGAATGATCAGAAGACCTATGAGAGATGGATATAAGGCCCAGAAGACACTACAAGAATGGAGCGAACCTTCAGCAGCTATAATACTGATGATATGAATTGCTGGAGTGAAATCAGTGACAAGACGCTGACTGTTCAGGATATCGATCACCATTTGAAGCCCTGCTGAAGTTCGAGCACTATATTCATCGTCCTTCAGTTCATACAACAACCACGTAAACCAAACACACTAACATTCTCGTTCGCTCGTGTAGCAAGGACAGCTAGTCACTCGTCAATGTCATGTACCAGGAGATACGGATAGTTACTCACCGTATGAGGTCATGACAGCTGCTACAAAGGCCATGTAGCGTGAAATTACAAAAAGAACACGAGTGACGTTCCAGCGTCTATTCCATGTCAATTGAATCTTGTGACATTCGTCAAGAGATGTTCGAACTCGACAAAGAAATGCTCACTTCAGGTTCGAGCGTTAAGAAATAGTCAAAAATCTAGGAAGCATAAGAGGGGATATCGTCCATGGCTTGTAGACCTACCAAAAGTCCCAGACCGGCCACTGCACATCATATTCAGGATGAGAATGGTGTAAACGCCTGCATGAGGTCCACGTACCATTGCAATACTAGAGCAGTTGTAGTCAATAAACTTGACCTGGCAAATAGATTCGGGAATTCTTACCTTCGCCGTCTGAATACCTGTATTCTCGAGGGGCACGGCCATTGCACGCTCGTGATAGATAAGGTTCCAGAACTCGCTCTTATATGCTTACATGATTTAAATTTGAATCTGTTTGTAAATTTTCATTCGCTGTGCGAGATTATCTATAATAAACTGCGCAGGTGATTCAATCAAAACCAGGTCCTATCCCCATCACAAAGCTGATGGTGGCATTGGACTTGCCCATAAGGGTGAAATTGAAATTCAGCATCAGAAGAGCATGTGCGGGTCGAAATGTTGAAATCTCTCTCAACGGTGACACTTTGCTCTGCTCTTTGACGGTTACTATATGCGAGACGTCAATATATCACAGAACAAGCTGTGAGCTTACGGGAGCTGATTTGGTCATATGCTCTTAGTCCATTTCAACTTACATCTACCATCATCTCACACCTTTCAGGGCCATGGCACAGCAGAAAAATGGCAGTTCAATTACTTGCTATGAGTACGGATATCGTAAGTTTAATCGCTGCAGAGGACACTATGTTCGATTTCAGCAGAGGGCTGAATGTTAGACATCTTCACGTACCATTCAGGAGGACGGCAGATTGTGCGCACAACGAGCGACACTACTCACTGCCACCAGACCAGTACATTCATATCACATCAACATTGGTTTATGACACTCGCAAGTTTCGCCTGTGTAAGCATTGTTGATAATTCGTCCGTGAGGATACCCGAAAGTGTACATGCCGCTAATAGGCTATGTCCTACATAATTCAAAAACAGCAGCCAAACTGAGCAAAAGGGGAACGCACAGAATTTTGGGTAGTCTGCTCATTGGTTTGGCATTTGATCTTGCCACGTCGCTTGTGCTTCCTATTCACCAGACGGGCATTTGTGGCCGCATGACAAAAATAGGAATAGCAGAGGTAAAACAATATAATTCTGCCTGTTGTCGAAGTGTGTACCGTGATATTGCAACATTGTGACACCACAGCTCAAGCGCTCATGCCTCCACAATATAGACACATACAATCGTATGCCACAAACGGTATATTTCAGACTTGAGTTCCTTTGAACGCGTGCTCTCGTTCGTAAGGGCGGTAGCATTTCGCCGTGCTAAGGAGTCGACTGATGCAGATACGATGACTGCGGATCATGCGAGCCGATGAGGGAGGTACTGAAATCTAGTGGCGCGGGGGGCATTAAGACACGTATGGATCTGTGGTCCTGCCGCGAGTGAAAGGATAAAGCACGACGATTATGTTGTAACCTGCGGGTACAAGAGGAGTTCATCGAAAACATTTATAAGTGATGGAGGAGGTTTGGAATCTTTGGATAGTATGTTGTCGGTACCGTGGGCCGAGAGCATTGCTGAATGTCTATTCGCATGGGGGGCGCGGCGCCACTCGTGGTCTAGAGGAATGCCTGCGTTTCCTGCACGGGCGTAACGGCAATGGCGTTCATGGTAAGCTGTTGGGGGTTTTGTAAATCCTAAATTTTTTTTGGTGAGTTTCAGGGTGCCTAGGTGTCCACGAGAGGTCCTTCAAGTTGGTGTACGCAATGTCGGGCCTTCATGGTGGGGTTCCGGAGTCCTGGTGGTCGAGGGTCAGGTGATTTGTCAGCCAGTGTCTGCAGGGATGAATAGTGTGCATCTCTAGTACTTTCACTGTGCTCTGGCATCCGGCTGTGCTGTAACTGATGGTGACTGGCTGCAAATGATGTCGACATGCATGCAACATTTCGGCAGGGTTTTTTTTTGATTTTCAAATTCACCCTTGTGCCAGCAATCTGTGGAAAAGTCCCGGTACACTGCATTTACAGTCTAATGCATATTTCGCCAATTTCACGACACAGATAAGTTGGACTTACTACGCATGGTTTTGACTGAATCACCCGTGCAGTCTCCCACTTCGAAATTCAGATCATGGAAATGGTCGCTCCCACTGCAGTTAACACAGAAATTCAGACGTCGAAGGTAGAAAGAAATTCCCAAATATATTTTCCAAATGAATTTCATTGACTGAAACTACCCTAGTATTGCAATGGTACGTGAACTTCGTGCACGGGTTTACACCATTCTCATCCTGAATATGTGCAGTGGCCGATCTGGGGGTTTTGGTAGGCCTACAAGTCATGGACGATATCTCCTCGCATGCTTTGTAGATTTCTGACTACTCCTTGACGCTCAAGCCTGAGGTGAGTATTTCTTTATCGAGTTTGAAACATCTCTTGATAATTTTGCAAGGTTCGATGGACATGGAACAGGCGCCATCACTCATATTCTTTTTGTGAGTTCACGCTACATGGCTTTTGTAGCAGCTGGCATGACTTCATACGGTGAGCAACTACCTGTATTTCCTGGTACGTAACATTGTCCAAGTGCCGGGTAACGTAGCTCGTCGGAGTTTTTACACACCACGAGGGTTAGCACAGTTTTTCCCTTCCGTTCCTTTTTGACCTACCGTGGACGTCGAGTTCAGCATACCTCACGTATCCTCACTCGCTGTCATTGTCGTTCCTTCCACTCCCATCACAAACCTTGGTCGCTTCAAATCACATTGTCATTAGTTAGGCAAACTCTCTTTTATGTTACGTATTCTGATGGACCATACCATGACTATGGGATAAAATCAATCAAATGAAGTATGCCTTTAATCCTCCTGAGCTGGATGAAATGTCGACAATTGTAATGTCGCTAAATGCTGGTCACTTTCACGCAGACTAAACAGCACACGAGATGCCAACATACTATGGAAGATAACTTGTGGTCTGCCACAATGCATCAGTGATTTTATTAGACCACGTTAAACGAATTGCCACGCACAAGTCCATCATCTCGCTATATGATATCTTGCCCAAATTAACAAAAATTGTCAAACGAGCGCATACAGTATGCAACTTACTGGCACCGCAGACGTGATCACTATATTGACCACAGAAACGACTGCAAGAAGCGCTTCAGCACGGGACATGCTAAATTGAAAAAAGGTCACCGCACAGATTATGGCAGTCATATACCGCACCCCGCCCTGGAAGATAGCTCTCACCAGACGACCGTTGCAATCACTGTAGTATTCATATCTCTTGAACACCGTCAAAGACAACAGCACTAGGTGAATGGGATGGAAAAGTTGTGCCGCGATGGAATGGACGAGATATCCTTACATAGTTCGTAGGCCACAAGAAAGCCATATTGAATGGCACTGGCCCGAGTCGTTTCAAAATTGCAGTTGCTTGTGGGGGGAGCTTGAAAAGCACATTTGTGGGCTACAGCAGGGAAAGAAAAATAATGCAAACCCACCTGAAGGGTTTACGGGCGCCGTTAGTAGGCCACCGACAAAACTTGTGATACCGACACCACATGCAACGCAAATCTACATTGCGATATCAACAGACGATGAGTGAGCATGCATGACCAGACCAACGTACTGCTGCCAAGACCAGTAAGACTGCCAAAAGCTTCTTGCTCTGTTTCCAGAACGCATATGTACGAATGATCAGAAGACCTACGAGAGATGGATATAAGGCCCAGAAGACACTACAAGAATGGAGCGAACCTTCAGCAGCTAAAATACTGATGATGTGAGTTGCTGTAGTGAAATCGGTGACAAGACGCTGAATGTTCAGGATATTGATCACCATTTGAAGCCCTGCTGAAGTTCAAGCACTGTATTCGTCGTCCTTCAGTTCATACAACAACCACGCACACAAGACACACTAACATTCTCGTTCGCTCGTGTAGCAAGGACAGCTAGTCACTCGTCAATGTCATGGACCAGGAGATACGGATAGTCACTCACCGTATGAAGTCATGACAGCTGCTACAAAGGCCATGTAGCGTGAAATTACAAAAAGAATACGAGTTATGTTCCAGCGCCTGTTCCATGTCCATCGAATCTTGCAACATGTGTCAAGAGATGTTCGAACGCTATGAAGAAATACTCACCTCAGGTTCGAGCGTTAAGAAATAGTCAAAAATCTACAGAGTATAGTAAGAGGGGATATCGTCCATGGCTTGTAGACCTACCAAAAGTCCCAGACCGGCCACTGCACATATTCAGGATGAGAATGGTGTGAACGCATGCATGAAGTCCACGTACCATTACAGTACTAGAGCAGTTGCAGTCAATAGACTTGACCTAGCAAATAGATTCGGGAATTCTTACCTTCGCCGTCTGGATACCTGTATTCTCTAGGGGCGCGACCATTGCACGCTCGTACTAGATAAGGTTCCAGAACTCGCTCTTATATCTGGATTTGCATGATTTCGAAACTGTGCATTCGCCATGTCACCGTGCGAGATCAAATTAGACTGTGCATGGTGATGGAGTCAAAACCAGTGCCCGGTAGCTTCTGTGTTTTCGGAGAACGATGCACGTGCTTAGCCTCCAGATTGCTATAAAAATAAAAAGATTGAGAAAACAAGGTCGATATAACCCGCTACCCCCTCTGAAGGCTTCCGAGGGATGCGAGTGTCCATATCAAGTAATTTCACGACTACCTTACAGGTAGTATGTAGGTCGCAACGCAACCACGAGAGTATAACCCATCGACATGGTATGCCATGATCAACACTGCTTCTTTGCTCGCATACGTGCATTAGTATGTCGGAAGTACTCGTTGGTGGAGATAATCACTGCCACTAGTGTCTTGGCACAGATATTCTCCTGAACAGCATCGCGCAGTCCGTCATGCATCATGCACTTGACCATCATTTGATAGCCCCATCGGTGGCCCAACGTGAAATGTGAGAACTTGCAGGACGATTTCGGTAGTAGTCTCACAGCGATTCTGTGAGAGATCTGAAATACGGACGAAGCGTGCATACGAATTGGACAACGGACGAAGTTATATATACGCGCGCGCGTTTGATCCGATGACTCGGAGTAGAAAATAACAAGTGATGAGTAACTTGTCATCATTTCGGCTCCCACAGCAAGGTACGAGCAAAAACGGTGACCTCACTCAGCGCATGGACCTTACATAATAAGTCCATTGTCTTTTTCTTGTAAATGAGGTACAGAGCGTTGTAACTGCACTTCGTCTGGTATTGGTAGTATATATATTAGTTCAGTATGTCCTGTTGAGTAATAACAATACCACTTACACCTGTGGCCTCGGTGGGAGACGAAAAATCGACAGAGGTCCTGTAAAATCTGAGATTGCGATGATGAAAAAGAGAGAAGACAACAAGATTGTAATGGTAAGAAGATAAGGATAGGTTGACTTGTACTTAGGACTCAGATACAACGATGATATCATGTCACACCGTCACACGTTTCGCGAGAGTGCTATGATGCAATGCGCGGTGTGTGCGGATACGATGCGAAGCTTCGAAAGATCGGAAGAAACGATGAAATGGTGATGTAACGTACGACGCAAAAACGATACAAACGACACAACAAACAACGCAAAGCAATGTGCACGTGACTACAATGTGTTTTTCATAATTATTTCACCCTATCGACGACCTCACAAACAGAAAATAAACAGATCCCATTGTACCACGCTATAGTGGGTTTTCACTGGGAGTGAGGCTTGGGCTGGCCAGAAAATGTTAGTTTTCCCTTCCGTTCCTTTTTCGACCTGTCGATTCAGCACACCTCACTTATCCTCGTTGTCCTTGTCGTTCCTTCCACTCTCTTTTACCATGCATCACGGACCTTGGTCGCTTCAAATCACGTTGTCGTTAGTTAGGCAAACTCTCTTGTATGTTACGTCTGCATTCTGATGGACCAACTATATCATGACTATGCGATATAATCAATCAAATGAAGTAGGCCTTTGGTCCTGCTGAGCTGGACGAAATGTCGACATTTGTAATGTCGCCCAATCCAATTCATCCTGGTCACTTTCACGCAGACTAAACAGCACACGAGATGCCAACATACTGTGGAGGACAAGTTGTGGTCTGCCACAATACATCAGTGATTTTATTTCTTAGACCACGTTAAACGAATTGCCACGCACAAGTCCAGCATCTCGTTATATGATTGCTGCCAAAAATTAGCAAAATTTGCCAAACGAGTAGATGCACCATGCAACCTACCGGCACCAGAATTGTAATCAGTATATTGGCCACAGAAACAACTGGGAGAAGCGCTTCAGCACAAGACATTAAATTGAACAAAAAATCACCGCACAGATAATGGGAGTCAGATACCACACTCCGCCCTGGAAGACTGCTCTCACCAGACGACTGTCAAAATCTCTGTAGTCCTTATATCTCTTGAACATCATTAAAGACAACAGCACTAGGTGAATGGGAATGAAAAGGTGCTGCGATGGAATGTAAACGAGTCATCCTTACATATTTCGTAGGCCGCGAGAAAGCCATATTGAATGGCACTGCTCCGACCCGCTTGAAAAGTGCAGTTGCTTGTGGGGGGAGCTTGAAAAGCGCATTTGTCGTCTACAATAAGGAAAGAAAATCATGCAAACCCACCTGAAGGTTTACGGGCACCGCTAGTAGGCCACCGACAAAATCTGTGAGACCGACACCGCACACAATGCAAATCTACATTGCGATATTAACAGACGATGAGTGTGAGCATGCATGACCAGACCAACGTACTGCTGCCGAGACCAGTAAGACTGCCAAAAGCTTCTTGCTCTGTTTCCAGAACGCATATGTACGAATGATCAGAAGACCTATGAAAGATGGATGTAAGGCCCAGAAGACACTACAAGAATGGAGCGAACCTTCAGCAGCTAAGATACTGATGATATGAGTTGCTGTAGTGAAATCAGTGACAAGACGCTGAATGTTCAGGATATCGATCACCATTTGAAGCCCTGCTGAAGGGCGAGCACTGTATTCGTCGTCCTTCAGTTCATACAACAACCACGTAAAAAAAACACTAACATTCTCGTTCGCTCGTGTAGCAAGGACAGCTAGTCATTCGTCAATGTCATGTACCAGGAGATACGGATAGTCACTCACCGTATGAAGTCATGACAGCTGCTACAAAGGCCATGTAGCGTGAGATTACAAAAAGAATACGAGTGACGTTCCAGCGCCTGTTCCATGTCCATCGAATCTTGTGACATTCGTCAAGAGATGTTCGAACTCGACAAAGAAATACTCACTTCAGGTTCGAGCGTTAAGAAATAGTCAAAAATCTAGGAAGCATAAGAGGGGATATCATCCATGGCTTGTAGACCTACCAAAAGTCCCAGACCGGCCACTGCACATATTCAGGATGAGAATGGTGTGAACGCATGCATGAAGTCCACGTACCATTACAGTACTAGAGCAGTTGCAGTCAATAAACTTGACCTAGCAAATAGATTCGGGAATTCTTACCTTCGCCGTCTGAATACCTGTATTCTCGAGGGGCGCGACCATTGCACGCTCGTACTTGATAAGGTTCCAGAATTCGCTCTTATATATTTCCAAGATCTGAATTTGCATGATTTCGGAACTGTGCATTCGCCGTGTCACCGTGCGAGATCAAATTGGACTGCATGATGATTCAGTCAAAACCAATAGTAGGTCCTATCCGTGTCGCGAAACTGGTAATGGATTTCCAATGTAGCAAACGCAGAGTACCGGGATTGCCCCATAAGCAGTTGCTCGCTGGCAAAAGGGTGAATTTGAAACCCAGAGAAGAAAACCATGCCATTCGTGTCGAAATGAATATGTTCTGCTCCACTCCTTGGCGGTTACAGTTTGATGCAAATGGAAGAACTGCAACACCCGTACACTATGCGGAACAAACTGTGAGCTGATTTCCTACACCAAATGCTAAGCATCATGATCTCTGCTCATGTTTGATCATCATCTCATCGTGGACGTCTCCAAGGAAAATCAAGGTCAATTGACAACAGAAAACAGTGCCACGGACAAGGAGATGGTAATCTTGCTTGCTGAATATACTATGTTGTTCCATCTCAGCGCTCAGAGGGGTGATATCATCACATACCAATCATATCTGATTCCATGCAAGAAGAGCATCTTGAACTGCCCGGTAGCTCCGGTGTTTTTGGAAACAGCCAGATATATGAGAGCGCACGTGCCTAGCCTCCAGATTGCTATAGAAAGATTGAGAAAACAAGATTGCATACCATTCTGGTGGTCAATGAGCTATAATCCGTTACCCCCTCTGAAAGCTTCCTCGGACCTCGGTGCAAGCCATGTAGGGATGATCTAGATGACAAGGGTCAAGTGTGAGTGTCCATATCGAGTAATTTCACGACCACCTTATAGGTAGTATGTAGGTCGCAACGCACAAAATTAGACCACGAGAGTATAATCCATCGAGATTGTATGCCACGATCAACACGGCTTCTTTGCTCGCGTATGTGCATTAGTATGTCGGAAATGCTTGTTGGAGGAGATGATCACTGCGCCAATGTGCCACTAGTATCATGGCACAGATATTCTCCTGAACAGCACCGCGCAGTCCAGCATCATGCATCATGCACTTGATCATCATTTAATTGCGGCCCCGGTGGCCCGACGCGAAATTTGAGAACTTGCGAAAAATTAAGAGGACGATTTCGGTAGTTGTCTCACAGAGATTCTGTGAGAGATCTGAGAGGCGGACGAAGGGCACACACAGATTGGACAACGGACGAAGACACGCGCATAATTCGAAGACTCGGAGTAGAAAATAACACTAGTAGTCTCACGTGTTCAAACGTACGTTCAAGGTTCTACATACGCGTTTCGCGTGGCTTAGTCATCATTCTATGTCTTTTCCACTTCTCCTTCGGAGGTCATTTTCGACAAGCATCCGATGCTCCTACAGGACCAAGAATATTCCTGAGGATATCGTCGCGGAGGCCCTCACGACACAGCCAACAAGACGCGGTCGTTCCGAGGATATTCAAGGCATCAAGAACATCAAACCCGAAGCTGAACCCCAAATTGCCTCGACTCCGAAATCTGTCGGCAAGCGCAAGCCACGGAAAGCTAACATACCACTCCCGGTCAACAGAATCGATCTTCCCCCGCGTTCAACATGGCGAAACTACTTTCCCACCAGCGGCATGGCATTCAAAAGTCGTATTTCCATCGCTAACCCCGAGACGGCAGCACTAGTTGCAGATTCATTTGTTCCTAGTGGTTCGAGGGATAAAGTTATTGTAGAAGCGTATCCCGGTGAGGATACCAATACTTCAACTCCAATCATTTGGTGCTTACAGAGCCCACAAAGGTCCTGGTGCATTAACTCGCGCTTTGATGCAGTTGCCGAAAGAACGAATCCGAAAAATCATCGTGCTTGAGGACGTAGAACAGTACCTCAACTTCCTTAATGTGGGAAATGAGCCTTACACAGTTTGATCATGCTAATAGTTCTCAACAGCCGCTGCAGGAAGCGGACTCTAGAGTACAAGTTTTGCCAATGAACGGTTTCTCGTGGGATACGTATCATCAGCTAGACGTCCAAGGCTTCTTGGATGACGTGGAGAATATTCCATGGAATCAGTCAAATCCATATCTACACTTTATCTCGCACCTTCCTATGGATGTCTTGGGCGAGCAGCTCTTAGCACAACTATTACGCTGCGCACCAGAACAATCCTGGCTGTTCAAATACGGTCGCATTTCAATGAGTTATCTAATGCACGACTGGGTATGGGATGTAGGTGATCTTATTCCACAGACTAACTATCCCTATCTAACACAAGTGATAGCGTATTTCCGCATCTCCTGAGCATCAGGCTCGGTGCAAGCTGAGCGTCATCGCACAAGCCGTTTCTGAGTTTAATCACACCATTGACCCACAGTTGTTGGTACCATATAATAACCATTTCTATCCTGATGCTACGAACCCTGCATATTCTTTAAAGACTGAAAACAGGCGCAGAGGTACACCATTCATAGCGGGTACATTCAGACCATTAGAGCATCAGGTACTTGTCAGTTTTACTGCATATTTAAATTACTGACGTCATGTTCAGATCATTCAGCCAGGTATGCTGGACAAATGGGATTACTGCCTACGGAAACTCTTTGTCCTGAAGTCGACCCCTCTCAAGGACGCTGTTGGGTATGATCAGAGTTCACTTTGAATCGTGAAAAAAAATCATCGACCTTCCTTTAGTCATCTAGCACCTGGATCAGATGCTTTGAAGGCCTACCTCGCGGGCGATGACGTTCCACCTGATCAGAGGACTGACATGACGAAGAGCATCAGGAAAATGAGTGTAGAGGACTGGGCTGCTGTCGTCGGCGCCTTTGACCGGTGGCCCTTCGCACCTGAGGTGGATTCCTGTATCTTGACTTTGGCACTGGCTAATACGTAATTTCACTGCAGGAACTCTTGATCACGGACTCTTTCAGCAGAGACGACCGTATATAGCGTTGAGTATGATATTGCTCTTCTCCTGGATACATCAGTCGACGAGGGGTCATGCTGGTGGGACTGTATCTTATTCCTAAGAACACGTCATGTGCCACGGTGCGCAGATATCCTTACAGCGCTCCCATGTATGCTAGACGTTCTCCTTACTTTTTCCATGTCACAGAAGGAGCCAATCTGGCAATTCGATATATCTGCCCTTCATACATGTTCATACCGCCCGACCTGTCGACACAATAGTAGTATGTATCATTGACTGGATGACAAGCGAATGTCTACATCTCAACAAAAATATACCTTTGACCCGTGGTGGACTTGTTGAGACAAATGGTTTATCAACCAGAGTGACTAAACTTGGGTCAAGCACTGACGACGCAAGTTAAAACCTTCAAAGCAGGATTATGGACGTTGAAGCTTAAACTTCAAGTTTGAATCTGACAGTACTGCGTACTTACAAGCTAATATACGTATCACAAGGCAAAAAGACGTGCATAAGCCAAGATCGAAATATTCATAATGAGGTGCGGGCGATAACCTATTTCTTCTCCTCTGATAGAGCCCACATATAGTAAACACCTAGACTTCGATATGGCACCCAAGATGCGGTTAAATCTTCCATTTCTTTCGGAGTAAGGAACGCTCCTCTTCGGAAAGCCTTGATGAGAAATTGTCCACATGAGAAAAATCTAGGTGACATACTTGATCTTCTTTCCTTCTAGCCTTGATTTTAAATTCGCGACGCTCAGACCTTCGGGAAGGGGTTCTGTGTTCATCGCATCTGCCTCGAGAGTCTTCTCAATCGAGGGAGTGAACGGTTCAGGAAACGCAGAAGTCGATTCAATTGAAGCGGGAGCCTGCAATTGTGATTCAGGTGATGTCGGTAACACCTCATTATCCAGTTCTACATCTCCTGTCAGTTGAGAACTAGGGGTTGTTTTCGGTGCAGGCGTTGCAGGCGGTGGTCCCATCGCGCTAGTACTTGCCGGTTTTGTTTTATCATCGTTGGGTTTGCTACCGCTCAGTTTATGCGGTGAAAGGGTAAACGTGTGCTTAGACGAATGACGGGAGAGAAACCAGCGCAACATTCCCCGCTGGATACCGAGGTCACCCACTGGGAGAATGTTTGGACGACGGAGGGAGAAGATTGCGAACATGTCAACTGTGCTAGAATTATGAGATATTCTTGAATAAAAAGCAACATGATTCTCACCAGTCCACTTGGTGACAAGAAGCGAGATGTCAATGAAGCATAAATATTATGTTTCAAACCACATACCCGTCCGATGCCTCGCACTTCTATAAGCATTTCAGCAAGGGTTTCATCATCTGCAGCAAGCAGTTTTTTTGTTGAAAGCCTTTCATCTGCAAATCGCGCAGCAAGGTCTTGTACTGGCAGGAAATTATGACTTAGTCTCAGTGGATGGGAATTCCCAGCAAAATCGACGATGACACTGACCGTACTCCGCTTTGCGTGTACTGAGACCAGCGGACTTGAGTGTTAGGATATCCGTATTGGCAACTTGATAAGGGGTAGGGAAGAAAGATGTTGGAGATTTTGATGCACTTCGTAATGACACCATTAACACCACGCAATGACTAATGCAGGCAGGTGTAGCATGCTTTGGCATGTATTTAGACTCACGAATAATCTGCTACTTTTTCGGGTAATGACGGGTCATACAACCGAGTAAACCTGTGGGTGATCGATCGCGCTGCCAGCCATGAAATTTGTTGGGCACTGTAAGGTGTACACTCAGTTTAGTGTCCTCACTTATGCAGGAGATATTTCTCACAGAATTGATTCTACAAGCGCCCTATAGATACATTAGTATTCTATGCTATTCAGTCGAAAGTACCACGCTCACCGGAACGGATGGACCTGCTCAAGGAACTCAAAAGGCTTACATTTAAGCTTTGTGAATATATCCTCAAAGCGGTGGTCAGCGCGAATGAGATGCGCTTTAGCCTCCTCAAACGAGAATGTTAAAACTGCGGGAACCAAGTTCGTCTCCTCGGACTCATTCTGCAGGGGAGGCGGCGGAGGCGGTATGAATCCATCCGGTGTGAGCAGTGTCACAGCACTTTTATCGGCCTCAGAAGACTTTGTTTTCTTGGTGCGAGGCGTCTTCTTGGCTGCTGGGGGTTCCTCAGCGGCTTTTCGCTTGCTGGACTTGCCCACCGCAGATGGTGATACCGCTGTTGTTGTTTTGTTGCTTCCTCCCGCTGGCGTTGATGCAACTGACCGAGTAGCTGACCGTGTTACAGGCATGATTCTAAGCCTAGATCGTGTATAAAATCCAAGTGCAAATTTCATGCACACAATTACAAGAGCCTGGTTAGTCACGACTCACAATGTTTCGTTGAACCTTCTTATAAGCGAATACGTGACTCAGCGCGTCGCGTCATTATGCATTACGGGTGACCGGACCCAGACCTATGTGTTTCCTTTTCAGGCATGATCAGGATCAGATGCCGGCACAGCTAGCAGGCCCCGCAGTCTTCAAGTTTATCGCAGCTGGCTCTCTCATATCCATACCACCAACCCATAACTTTTCACTGAACAATGCCGAGTGCGTACACAAGTTTAATGAACGTCCACATTGATGCTCATACCTATCATCAGAATTCATTGTCTCTCTTCAGTCTAACGCAGACTACGAGGCTGCCAAGCGAGACATCGAGAAGCAAGGTAGGCTTCTCAAGTCACCATACCATCTTCATACCTTTGAAAAATACTTGACAGGTGGATCTATCGTCGATGACTCGATGAAAATTCTTGGGGTTTGTTGATTGGGCACCAGATTTCTCCAGTGGCTGACACACTTCTCTCGTGTAGATGATCACTGTCCAGATGTCTGACCAAAGCGCTTCGTCACTGAAATCACTCAATAGCGGTATAATCTCAGTCGGTGCGTGCTGTCTGCTTTAATCACAGAACAGGACGGTGCTCACTGTTTCTCTCAGAACCTGACCAAGAAGTTACAATCCAGGTAGCCTGATAACATTGAATATGCGAGCATGGAGCAGGACACTAGGATATGGGTGGTGATAGTTTGTTGTAGGATATGAATGAGTGGAGACAGACCTGCACAAGTCATTATTTGAGCATCTGGAATAACTACTAGGATGATTGCAGCGGAGAGATGTGATCTGATAAGTTTCCCTGAATGATATAAGCGGCTTCTCGAAGTCCCTTAATGATAGCCCTGAGCCAGTGAGGCATTACTTTGTAAAATAAATTGGAGATGGTAAAATAAGTTCTGCCGTGACGAGCGATGATGAAACGAGTGACAAATAGGTACGTAGTTAACGAGTGTGATGTGTAGAAGGGTATAGTAAGTCCAGACGATTATCGGTCGGAAATAGAAAAGTAGGCGGAAAGCGAGTAACTTCAAAGACAGCAGGAAAATCGTGACAGGTCGTAACGGGAAAGACGGCAAAAATGACTAAAGAGCAATGGAATCGGCATCCCTGGGGACATCCGCAGAAGGCTTGTGAACTTGAAGGTCGATGGAAGTTGTACCTTCGTTTGATGCAGGGGAACTGACTTTGAGCTCTGGGAGAACAGGAGGGTCACTCGATATCCCGTGTCGTGCCCCTTCCTCGCCAGTTTCGCTGGAGTACGCGGACGAGGCGCGCGGCACATCAACGGAAGGCTTAGGGGTAGCAGCAACTGTAGTGGGCCTCGATGCAGTTGGCGCAAGGTTTGCGCCTGGGCCGACTACGATTGTTGCAGGAGGCGGATCAGGGAAATCCCATGGTCGAGGAACCAGCGCTGCTGGCATGATCCTGATACACATTTAGTAATCAGATTTGTGCTAGATACTAAAACCTACCAGGTAGCACAGCAGACCACTCCCTTACCCTTATCAGCTGCCTCTATCATACGCCACTCGGTCTGCACGAACTGAGATATATAGCGAACGAACGGCAATACCTCGCGGACGCCGGGGCTGACAATCGACAGTGCAGTCAGCAAATTGAGCAAGGTAGTACCTGGGGAGGCGGCTGCACGGAGGTGCTCAATCGTGGGAGGCGGCATGCAGACTTCAAATCCCCACCAGTCTGAAAATAATCAATTATGATTTGAATGATACCCTGTGAGATGAAAATACGTACACGTCAAAACAGAGAGGCGATCTGTGGGCACGACAACACCCTTGTGATCTGGCAAAATTGCTTTGCTCGTTGCAAAACCAAACGCAAGTAACTGCGGGGTTATTTGCTGGAGACCATCAATGATAGCTTCTGCGCTAGGAACGGCACCTGCCAGCAGTCCCGGCGATGATGCTGGCGCACCAAAACCCATGTCCGGGGCAGTAAGAAGGCTGACGAGGTGCACGTTAGACAACGCGTCAGATAATGCAGTCGTTGTTGCAGTAGCAACCGAGCCAAGCTGTACAAAGTGCTGCTCGTGGATTTCCTTGTCCATCGCGTCAAGACACACTGCATGGATTGGCCCAGTATTAGCAGATCCTGCATCTGTTGATGATGCAGACATTGTATGCAGGTGGTCCATGATCTTTCTGGCGGATTTTGGCTCGAGGAGCTGGGCTTTGACACGCGCTAGGTCAGATTTGGAGAGTGGTTTCGACCTCTTTGCTCCGCCGTCCACCATTTCATGATCTCCCACGATGACGGAACGAACCATGGTTGCAGTGTCCCTGGCACGCCTATCAGAGGCCTTGGATTGCAGTGCACGAACCGTGAATGTCTTGCTAACACGTGATTTCTTCTCTTTGTCATGAGCTCTGGATTGCTGTGTGTGAATAGGTTCGGAGTGCTGGGAAGGCTTGCGCTCTGGCTGAGGAAGTTTTGACTCGGAGCGCAGGAAGGAAAATGAACGGAAGGAGAAACGACGAAAGTCCTTCCCGGTTTTAGCGTTGGGATAAGGATTTGTACTCGGTACCTCCAGGGTCGCATTGCCTACGGTTTCAGCACCAGGACCACGCCCTGGGGTAGGAGGTACTAAAAGTGACTGTTCAGATGACTGTGGCATGGTCATAGACGTGGGGTGCACAGGCGTGAGCGACCGGCTGGCTGCTTGAGGAGAACCCTTATTCGAGGGTGCTCCATAGGCATCTGTGTGCGAGGATTTAGAAGGGGCTGAATGCAACGAAGAAGACGAGTTCGCTGAATGAATTGAAGAAACATCTGCGGCAGAAGATGCGTCTGGCACCGGATCCGTAGGGGGGACTTCGAGGACTGCCTTCTCGACCTTAGCTGGCTCTGCAGCGGTCGCGACCGAAACATGAACACCAGCGGGCTTGAGGAAGGTCAACATCGCAATGAACTGACGCGGCAAGAGAAGGGGGAAGAGGGAGAAAAAAAACTCAATAAAAACCCGAGCTGAGAGTAAGAGCGGGACCCTAGGTCACGTAACTTAAGTAGCTGAACGGAGCATGGCCAAGCTTCTGCGTGAGAACGGGGGGTGAGGCCTTGAGGCTTGAATTACCTTGCTCGCTCGGAATAGGACTCAATGACTGCATACCGGAAGGCACTCGGCCAGCCTGCTTGCTGCAGAAGCGGTGATGCGGCCATGACAAGCTTGAGAGAAGTCTATTGTGGGGGAAGTTCTCAGGATGAACGCATTCCCATGCATGGCCACAACAAGAACAACAGGATCGACAGACGAGTAGCGCGTAAATGGAAATTCGACCTCTCAAGGGGGGGTCAACATCCAACACCTAATCGTACTACTAGTATGATGATACATTGATGATCCGCCCCTGCACAGGGCCACAGGAAACCATCAAACTGCCTAACTTTAAAATGCATACCACCACCCGACATCGACAGCAGTGAGACAGCCAGCCTCTTGTTTAATCCATGCGATGGTTGGTTAAAGAAACTTCCGACCCAGAAATGGGTTTGATAAGGATGGTGGTGCAGTTGCGACCCTGATACGGCTTGAACGAGACTCGGGACAACAATGGTCTAGGCCTAGGTAAGATCTACCCGCTCAACTTCAAACGGACGACAAATTTGCACCGTGATTGAGAACTGCTGACGGCAACATCTCTGAATTTATGGCGGCCATTGTAAGCCCGATTACCGACATATGCATAAACACCTGGCATGAGACATACTTAGAACATCCCAAACCTGCTCAGGTTTCTTTTCCAGTGCGGGGTGCTGTACCGAACAGCCTTCTGGGTACTTATTGATTTGAGATTCAACGTCAACATGATTGTTGTACGAAAGTAACGATGATACGAAGAGGGCCTACTGGATATGGGACCGGGTTAAAACCCCATAGACAGCAATGACAAGATACCAGTCAGTGTCTTCGTTGATATCTCCAGAATATTGAGATTCGGAAGACCGGCCGCATTCTATGCTGTAGTTGGTGGGGCGTGGCTACCTTGTTTGACACCCTGAGAGCGCGGGTGATGTTGAGTTTTGACGCTCGGAGTCAACACCTCCCGTGACGTTTTTTCGACTGTCGTGTCAGATGTGCTGTACAGTGTCCATTTCGTCATCCCAAATGACTTGAAGAGGTGCGCTTGACTTTGTATTCAAGTAACAGGAAAAGTCGTTCGGTACCTAGTGACAAGTGAGCAATGAACAAAATTTTATTGGCTGCCGAGGGTATATCTATGTGCTGAAGTAAGCATTCCGACCGTGGGAGCCAAATTCACTGCTGTCGCTGTTCGTTCCGCATCGTCGGAGCCAGCATAGAGCCCATTTTCTCCTTTGACCGTCATGTCGCTCGGCATTTTAAGAGCACCAGGTGAATATATGTGTGCTTCCATAACTAAACGTAATTCATGAGTCTCTTATGCAGTTACCAGTGCCTATAAGGCAGCAGCACTCAGACCCGCTCTCGCGGTTTATGGTATGTTCCATCAATCAATTCCTCGCGAACGCTTTCTTTAGCCTTTTCTATAAAGCTGCTCGCTCCGTGCACACGTCGAAGTCCGCCCAAGCGCCCGAAACTACACCCACTTCGGTTTCCTCTGCTTCTGAGCCGATCACCACATTAGCCATGCACGGCTCAAATCAACTTAGCCTTGAGCAACCCCAGAACAAGGCTGGTGAGTATACCTCATGCACTTTCCACTGAGTAGGCTTAATTGGATTGTAGAATACGTCCTATCAACATTAGACAAAATTGTCAACTGGGGACGCCAGGGTTCGATATGGCCCATGACTTTCGGTCTTGCATGTTGTGCTGTCGAAATGATGCACATGGCTGCTGCTCGCTATGACCAAGATCGTCTCGGCGTCGTTTTCCGTGCCTCTCCACGTCAATCTGATGTTATGATTGTCGCGGGTACGCTCACAAACAAAATGGCTCCCGCACTTCGTAAAGTCTATGACCAAATGCCCGAGCCAAGATGGGTTGTGTCCATGGGATCTTGCGCAAACGGCGGTGGCTACTACCACTACTCATACGCTGTTGTTCGTGGCTGTGATCGTAAGCATTCTTTCATTCTGGTCCAATAGCGGCCCAGTTAACATCTGTCTCATAGGGATTGTACCCGTGGATATCTATGTCCCTGGGTGCCCACCAACTGCTGAAGCATTACTATATGGTATGTTGCAACTTCAGCGTAAAATGAGGAGAAACAGGAAGAGTGTGCTTTGGTGAATTGTACTCTTATTTGTCAAGCATTATGCTAATGGCTGCATTCCAGGTACCGCAAATGATCTGCACGAGCCTGGCTTGGCGACAGCGTACATACACTAGCATTTCCGTTGACATGTTTCGTATATCGCTTACGGCTGGCGTGCATCATTTCCTTTCCTTATCCACACTCTTGTGAAGGAGACCCCGTAATATGTAGGTCCTATGTGTCACCTTCAGCGCAGTTCGTGCAAGGAAGTCAGAGTATCAACTCGTGATAAACGTAAGCCAAAGTACCGCGCTTTGCTTTTCCCTTTCTGGAGCGAGAAATACCATCTCTTCATCACCCGCGAAGATTTGAGCACGTCGTTCAGTTTCTATTCTGGATGCAGGTTATTTCGGTCATACTCCTCAGGGGCGACATCCACGAGTGTGATGTTTGCATGGGGTGCACAACTGCGATCAAGCCTTTGCGTGTACGCAAGTGCGCAACTGTGCAATTGTGGTTGATCTACTCACTCCGTCCCACCTCATCTCATTGGCTGCCTGATGCATCCTGGTTGGGAAACGGCGCCACTGTGACGGTGTCATGGCCAACACGAAGTGCTCCTCACCCCTTAATAAATGTGAAATGTGACGACTTCTCTCGCCTGCATAATTGAAAAGGCGCGCCGCACTATGCTAGCAGCATGCTACGATTGCAAATTTGTTAGCATTATGTGTTTAAACATTTACTTATCGCATTCAGCCCGTCAGATAACAGATCTCCCACCCCATTATCAGGCGCTCGTCAGCAAGTTTTTCCCTATCGATCAATAGCATCATCAATCGAAATTGATAGGCTCAGATCAGTGATCAGCAAGTGCTACTGGTGGGTGGTATCCGCAGCCTAAATTATGTGGGTGTATTCTCAAACCCGTGCTAACTTACCTCCATTAGTGACTATCATATATCTGCCGCAGCATGCATCTTTTGCACACTACAACCAAAAAACTAGAGGAATTTGTAAATCCTCCAGACTATGCGATCCTCTCGCATCGGTGGCGCGAGGAAGAAGTCCTATTCGCAGATATCCATCAGGAGCATGCGAAAGGCATGAAAGGCTATGCCAAAATAGAGGGATGCTGTGAACAGGCGCGGCGTGATGGGTATCAGTACGTCTGGATTGATACCTGCTGCATCGACAAAAACAGCAGCGCAGCGCTTGCAGAAGGAATCAACTCCATGTTTGCGTGGTATGAGAACGCACAGGTGTGCTACGTCTACCTAGACGATGTCACCGACAACGGGGATTCAGAAACCGAGTCCGCATTTGCGAAAAGCGAGTGGTTCACCAGGGGGTGGACTTTGCAAGAGCTCATCGCGCCCACGAGCTTATTCTTCTTCGACAGCCGCTGGAGGGAGATTGGGAGTAAGAACAGCTTAGCTGGGCTTCTCTCGTCCATCACGAGAGTGCATGCCAACGTATTGACTCGCGTAAACGCCGGTTCAGACAAGCTGGTCGCGACTAGAGAATCCTTCAGCGTCGCAACCAAGATGTCGTGGGCTGCTGGGAGGAAGACAACTAGACCAGAAGATAGAGCCTACTCCCTCATGGGATTATTCAAGGTCCACATGCCTGTCATCTACGGAGAGGGGGAGCAAAAGGCTTTCTTTAGACTGCAACTGGAGATCATTCGTACTTCGCATGACCAGAGCATTTTTGCATGGTGTGGTCCTGGCGGAGGTGGTTACAAAACAGGGACTTGGCCCTTCGCCCCGTACCCTGATTACTTTGCCAAGTCAGGCAATATTGAAGATGTGCCCTCCGACCAATGGATAGGTTACAGTCAAAAATTCATTAGCCCAGATGCCCCCAGGCTTGACTTTTCCGCCACCAACGACGGCTTGGATATAAGCCTTCCCTTACGACCCCTCGTGGGTGAACCGGACGAGTTCATTGCTCTCCTGAGCTGTCGACGTCGCGTTAGTGACGGAGAGTACCACAATGTTGGCATTCGTTTACGGCGCTCTGTGGCTAAAGCTGAACGTTACGAAAGGATAGATTATCATACCCTCGAAGACATCGTCGACACTCCCAAGGAATTCAGAGTCAAACGAATACACATTTCGTTCCCGTTACCATCGGATTCAATCGATATAATACCATTCTTTAACACTTCAACGTCGCTCTTCATTCGACACGTCGGGGTAGAAGAGCACGGCTTCTCCGTGATCCACATGGAGACGGCTCCCTCATGTAACCTGCAGATGCAAGATAGTAATTTTGTCCTGCTGATGAGAAGACCGACACCATCACCACAACCCCCACAAGATCTCAAATGTTCACATCATCTACCCTGGACTGCAGATTCTTCATGGTTAGCGTCGTTCACCTACCACAACTCAACGACGAAAGAACAGTTCATCGTCACTATGGGGGTATCTTGGGTACGAGATGGGGGCCCGTGGCTCCGAATCACCTCAGAGAAGCCTCCTGCCAATCAACTCAGTCGGCTCAAGATCGACTGGACTTCTTACCTGCTCAAAGCAGGCAAGAAAGTGACAGCGTCCGTGAAGAACGGTGGCCATGCTTCTGCCGGAAAGAAGCGCTCGATAATGTTTGACCGGTATTCAGTCAACATCACAGTCTATGGTGATTTATGACTCGAAAACCGGGGGGAGGTTTGGAATGGTCGGTAAGATACAGTCACTCGTGCGAATCCCAGCACTGGTAACGAACGGGTGATGGGTTGTGAAGCGGTGAATCTAAGATCACCCTTGAGGGTGGTTTTTAGTATGCGGGTCCTTAGACCTCATGTGCTCGCGTAGAAGATTCTTATGGGTTCCTACGTACTTATAGTTAGGAGGCTAGTAGCTGTATGTGATTCGATAACGTGGTAAGCACTACCATAGCAGTGGTATTAGGTAGCTCGATACCAGGAGCGAAGTTAGAAAATTTTGATTTGTGACTAAGCTTGCTGCTTGCAAGGCGAAATGCAATAAATCATTTTTTTTGATGTGAAATTGCAAGATCTGTCGGTCGATACGACTATACCAGTTGATATGGATATTCACCAGTATAAAGTAAAACACTGTGCAAAATTACAGATTGAGTATGGTGTCCTTCATACGAGAACACAGGCTACACAACGCAGGGGAAAAATATTTCTATCGCGCGTGGTGCAATGACGTGATAGAGAGAATAGCGTCTCAGGAATTAAACTGTGATGCACAGCCGTTAGCTTACTGAGAGGCGCGCAGCGAGCAAGACACGAACAGCGGTCAGATACGATTCGGCTACCGTGCGTGCGCGCGCATTGAGGCTGAGTTTCATCTCGCTTATTTCCCTGTCTACTTCCTCCATAAATCTAGTTACCAGGGATGAGAGAACGATGTAGTAGCATTTGGATGCCACGCACTGTATGATGAAATCGACGACCTTGTGTTTCAACATAGTCTCTGAATGGACGTTCGTAATAAGGAATGATATGTCGTATCCCTGTGCAAGAATTAGAGCACGATGACCGCTCATGTTCGAGCAGTTCACTCACGAGGACGGGCTTCCTGCGCAGCACTACAAAACTCTCCGCTCTCTGCATCAAGAATCGCGTGAACTTGTGACATAAGATACGCTCGATTTCATCAGCCTGCTTAATCTTAATACTCATGCGTATCGAGTTCACAGATGGCTCGATCAAGACGCGTTCGTTCTCATTGCGTGATATAGTCAGTGGGTTCAGGAGAACCTCTTTGGAGCCCCTGCAACCGATCGCCATGAGTACACGCAATGATGACACGAGACATACGGTTATACCTAACTTCTACTTCTGGCTTGTTGTGTCGTTCAACGACCTAGGCCATTGTGAGCTCGTAAATGTGTCAGACAGCATGTTATCATGATTACTTGTGACGAGAAGTTCTCGAGCGTCAGAGCCGCTGTTAAAGTTGACTTGACAGCTGAGAGATACGGCCTGAGCGTGTTCGACTACGGTCAAGGGTCTCGTCAGTAGGCATCAGCCATATATTCTGATAATCGACCTACCATTGGTCTTGAAACTTGAGAGAATCTAGAGAATGCGGAGTCTGAATTAATGTACAAGTACATAATGACCAATTCGGTAAGAGCGCGTCTTTTTCAGGAAACGCGTCCTCATCAAAATTTTTGAGCTTTGTCTCGTCTTAAGCCCAACCACTACCACTAATGACTGCCGTCGCTGTTTGGCAAGTTTACTTACGTTTTAATCTTTGCTGTATCTCATATTTTTTTGCAGGAGTATCTTGTTGACGCCAGGCCAAAAGGAGACAATCGTCCCTCAGGCAGACCTGCAGATCAAGAACGCCGCTCTTGGAGAAAAATTATCTGATGAGTCTGGCAGAACGACCGTCAAGTTAACCTACGCAAATCCTGCAAACATTGATGACGAAGATGAACTCGACGAAGAGTCTCCAGAAGATGGGATCACTGCTGTTCTCTGTTCGCTAACTGCTGGCAAGGTCAGTGGCTTGACACGTCCTGCTTCATTCTAGTACGTGACTAACATGCCATTTTTGCGTAGATTGAGCAGTCAGCATGCGACCTCATCCTTGAGAGCGATGAGGAGTATACCTTTGAGCTCATTGGAAAAAAGTAAGCAGTATTCAAGCTATCATTGGCCAATACAATTCATGCGTATCCCTCATCCAGCACCGTCTACCTCTATGGAAACTACATTGGTAAGCCTCAAGTTGCCTCGTACCTATCAGACCTCAATAATAAGTGTC
Source organism: Suillus tomentosus (assembly GCA_016647685.1). Classification (NCBI taxonomy): domain Eukaryota; kingdom Fungi; phylum Basidiomycota; class Agaricomycetes; order Boletales; family Suillaceae; genus Suillus; species Suillus tomentosus. Next base: position 521,180 of record JABBWJ010000026.1, on the reverse strand, counting down.
GCAATATAGACCAGAATACAAACCAACCACCTTACGATTCTGACATGGACTCTGACATGAGTGACGAGGGGGCCTACAACCTGGATGATGTCAGCTCAGACGTTGAGGTACATCCCGACGAGCTTCAAGGTCTCGAGGATGATTCTGAGTGAGTGCACCACCGTCAGTCGTTCCACGCCATATATTTAATCGTGCTAGTCGCTTCGAGGAATTGCCTGAGGACGAACCAAAGGCAGAAGAGCCCAAACCGTCGAAACGTCCTCGTGATGACGCTATGGACACTGACGCGCAACCTGCTGAGAAGGTCTCCAAAAAAAAGAAAGCAAAGAAGCAGAAGGGTGAAGATGGGAAGGCAATCCCTGTTGCCGTTGAGGAAAAGGCAGTCGAACCCAAGGGCGAGAAAGAAGAAGAGAAAAAAGCCGACAAAAAGGAGAAGAAAAAGCAAAAGGCTGCTGAGGAGAAGAAGGGTGGGGCCTCCAAGGAACTCGCTGGCGGGGTTAAGATTCGAGACGTAAAAATCGGCGATGGCAAGACTGCCAAGAATGGCGCCAAAGTTTCTATGCGTTACATTGGAAAATTGCAGAACGGAAAGATCTTTGATCAAAACACCAAGAGCAAACCCGTAAGCAGGCATTAGGTTTCTTGCTTGTCGAACATGTATTCACTGTGCTACAGTTCAGCTTCAAGCTTGGATCAGGCGAGGTAATCAAAGGTTAGCTGCTTTGGTTCATGGCCTTGTCTTCATCATTAACGTCGTGTCAGGTTGGGACGTCGGAGTCGCTGGCATGCAAATTGGTGGGGAACGTGAGATTATTGTACCACCAGCAATGGGTTATGGCGCACGGAAGATGGGTGACATCCCTGCCAACTCCACTCTGATCTTTGGTGAGTGGTTCCGCTATGCGATGAAGGTCCGGTGGCTTATTAAAACGTAGAGGTGAAATGTCTGGAGATCAAGTAAAACTGTTGCACATTTTCGTACATGGTAGTATACTTGTGGTTGGTACCTGGTGACATCTGTTGACCGCGGTTATGACTCGCACTGCTTTGCGATCCACTGATCCGAACACGAACTCATCATCCTGCAGCACGGCGGTATTGCCTGCCCAAGACCAATGCCAATTGGAAAACTAACTTGGAACTTCACCCGTCACCCTACGCCCATGTCAGTGGCACCCACAAATGGGTTTGTAGGATGGAGATAAAGAACGCAAATGCATATCCGCATTCTCCTGCAGTTTCTGGTTCCGTCCTGCTGTATCAGGCACAACCCGAGGAGACCGGGCACCTACAACCGGGCGCAATCCCGGGTCGTGGGATACCGGTATGATATAATGTTACGAAATACATCGCCTACCGAAATGCGCTGCATAACCTCCGAAGTAGCACAGCTACGTTAATCTGCACAAAACAATACGCGAACACTGCAAGATCTGGACTCGCTAGGATGACGATCTTCAATGCTGCATGTCGCACGTCCGAAGTCACAGATGGCCTAGGCAATTGCCGATGCGCTTGAGCTCCAACGCTTCGGTTATAACTGACTCAAATTTGAAGCCCGATACGCTTCCTGGCCACCCTGGCTGAGAGGACTGGAGTGACGACGCGGCTAGTGATTGAGACTCACGTATACGGGTGTTGACGTGATTTGGAACGCTCATGCCGCATGCGCTTAATAGGTTGTGTTGAGATAGACATCAAACTAGCTTGCAGTTCTCAACAGCGCTATGTCTCCTGGAGTGGTACATGTGATCCGTGTCACTAGAAGATGTGGAGTGCGCAGAGATCTGCGACGTAAATATCTCGATCATGATCAGATAGCCCGTTCCTCGGACTCCTCATAGTACTGTGCATAATTGGTGTACAGCATTGCACACTTATGTCTGCTGGACAGGTAATGACGCTGAACGCTGCGGACAGTCTGTACAAGCAATAATTCCTTGAAAGATCGAGTTGTGTCGACGCAAGTGGCAGGAAGCTTTCGAATCATATATTGGCGGCGGCAGAATTACAATTCCAGAGGGTGATATGACGCAGAGACTGTTTATAGAACAGTCTTACGGCGTGAGTGGAGGCTGCATAGAGGGCGTGTGGGCGATTACCAGAAACCACTCCTGCCAAGTCGTTCAGCGGACGGAAGCCGCGAGGCTTTGGGCGAACTGAAACCTTTTCAAACGCGGTATAGAGAAAGGTTGGCGATAACAGTTACCGTCGTCGCCGATCAGCGCCCGAATTTTCCTCTTTCATTACCACCGTCGAGTGATACAATTTGACATAAGTTCCGGGTAATCCTGCCGTTCAAGTGGTAATTTCTCAGCTGTGGCAGGTCACGAAAGGGAGCAATTACTTTACTGTGACCCTCGCGATGGCCATGAGACTCCTGCGCACAACGCCGATATAGTGTTTGAAGAACGCCCAAAATATTAATGCTTCCGTGTGGTCAAACAACATGGGAGGCAAAATAATATTGTGAGATTATAAATGACATGTTTGTCGTACAGGAATCACCTCTGAAATGGGTAGCTGATCAGTGTCCGCCAGCAGTACAAGATTAGTTGGCTCTGGACTCCGAAGCAAACCATGTAGATCATCGCTGGAGCACATGATTGTTGTCAAGATCCCTTTTTCAAAAATGAGGCTTGTTGAAGCGATGAGGGGTGACCAGGGTACGGAGTTCTTGCCACATATTTGGAGATAGATTAGAATGCGATCAGGGTCGATGTGGAATGTGTAGTGTCAGGATACCACCGGCGGTGGTTGGAATGGCAGAACCCCCAAAACTCATGCACCTGGCAGCCAAGGCCCAAGTTATTGGAGTGACACAATCGATGGCGGAAAGGACCTATGGGAAAGATCTCAGATAAGAAATAAAAAAAAGATGTCGATTGTCGGACTGGGCTCTGTTTTGTTGGCTAAATTCGAAAAAGTCCTTAAACTAGCCCAAAGAAACTCACACAATTTCACAGAAGGAGAAAGGAGACTGCCTGATCTTGCAACAGGTTACAGCATGTTGGACACGTTCCTATGCAGGCTAAGAATTCCGAGAAGATGGTTATCGTACGTGCCGGATGAGCGACCTCGCACATGACTGGGCAACAGTGAAGATTCGAGATGATGATCGCGGAGTAAGCTATAACTTGATCAAAAATTGTAAGCACTCAAGTCTCAAACGTCACAAGCCTCGAGGTCCTTTGGACTCTCACCGTTTGTGATCCATTTGTTCATCAAATCGATTCATGATAACCTGATCGAATCCACTGGCACTTCCCCGTGCTTCGACAAGTGGAGATGGCATTCCCCTGCGCAAGCCAGGCCACACTAGGCCACAATCAGCGGTCTATAAATTAGCCACAAGTTCGAGACAGAGTGAGCTGTACCCTCTTGCCCAATCTTACTGTTTCATCTTCCATATGTGTCTAGGATCTATACTTTGGATCCCTCCATCGACGAGTCCCTTCTTCACTGTTACAAGATGGAACGATTAGTGTGGCCTCCCTCCCGCTGCGTCCGCACCCTCAGCCAAGGCCAAGGCCAGAACTCGGGAGACCCGCCCTGCGTGTGTTACATGCACTTCTTGCGATGCATATATGTGCTCGTCCATGGTCAGGGGCGCTTCTTTCCCATCTGTACTGCAGGCATATGCCCCGCATACAAAGGATACTGCCCTAGTACATACCATGGGAATGGAAGATGCCCAGGACCATGGTACAGTGGATAGCAGCATCGTCACAGTGATCGTATCGGCCACGTGAACCATCCTAATGGGCTACGGACGCTCGCAGTACATCGTGCATGTATCAGGTATGCTCCGCCGCGTTATGGCGACGACAAGTTTTCCTACAACTAGTAAGACGAATTACCGATTAGCGAGCGACAGTTCAGCGTAATTAGAAGGTGCATAACTCTGCCCATACTTTCAAACGAGCTGATAGCACAGCAGGGTTCAGGTTCAGGTTTCATCGATTGTTCCGATAGTACGATTTCTGGTGCCAGTTGCAATTGGGTGCCACATTCAAATGAAGCCATGAAATTAATGATCCGTGACGGACTTGGTTAAGAAAGTTCCCAGTTTACTTCACTGCCGTCAGCAGCCGCCGGGAAAACTGATGCATCACAACAGAACAGAGTATTCTGTGCGTACTACCAGCCCAATATCTTTGCTTTGTCCAAGTCATTCGCACCTAGAACATGGACATATCTATCTGAAATGGATGGCAGAGAGGGAAGGAGAGGACAAGATTGCCTGGGAAACGACCTGAGCAAAGGTGAGAAGGTTCTGTACGTCGGCTCTAGTACTAATACTAGTAGTAGGCATCCTTTAACTTGAAGGACGATCACTCCAGCTTTGACCGATGTCGCATTGTCTACAAGGTGTGCGGACCAAGGGCTGTTTCGGGCTGTTACCTTTGACTATGCAATAGTCGTCGGGCAGAATTCAATACTTTTAATGTTTTTCCCCCAATTTTACACCAACCATACATTTCATGCATTCTCCTGGCGCAAATGCTTTGGTGCTTCTGACTGCCATCTGTAACGACGCACCAACCTTTATGCACATGGCTTCAAGGTATGCCAAGCGAACACAACATACTGGAAGGAACATGTATTTCAGTTCATTCAACTAACGTAACACTCACCCAGATCGGCATCTGTGCAGGGACACGCACTTGCAGTTGAAAAACACTCAGAAGGCTATTGATGATACATAATCTCCCTGCCATCATAAGCATATCGGAGTAAAAGTCCTAAATCTCAGAGGTGTTAGCGGTGCGTTGAGCCATCATCGATGTCGATAAGTCACGGATCTCGCTACACATGGACGACAAGTTCGACATGGTAGTCGCCAAATGTGTATGACACAAGCCCTGGCGGTGATGATAGCTGCTGACTGATAGTCCCGAAGGGGACGAGATGGTCAGTAACCCTCTGCATAGTGCTGAAATTGCATATTTCTTGCCAAATCATCCGTTCTCCTACCTCCTGGCAGTCACTGATAAGGAAGACAGACCACAGAAACCCAGCAACTCCGCGGCAGGAATCCCGCACGATTAAATAAGTCCGCTGTCGCGGAGACAGTGAATTCTGACCGCATTCCCTTCCAAAGCTGCCCCAAGTACCAAACTCAAGTCGGTGATACTCGGACAGGGTTTGTTGCCCCAATATCTACTAGTTCAGGAATAGCTGCTTCACCTCCTCGTGTACAGGTTATTCCCGGGAATTCAAACCAGAACTGGTAATCGTTGCGACCAGAGCTAACTTCATATTCAGATAGATTGATTTACTACATGTGAATCTGGGATAATCCCGGATGGATACAGATGCGTATGCATAGAACTAACATAATTGTGCATCGAAATGCTAGTTCCACAAGGGACTCTTCCTCCTTTCGTGCACTCGACTGAGTGCAAGGAAACCGTGAGGCATATATCTCACGATTTCTCCATGCGTATATGCCTCGTACATTGTAAGTTGTATCCCGTGCTTGATATCCCAGACGAAAGAACTTGAGAAGGGCCTAAAGAAAGTCAACACGTCACGAATTAGCTTCCAAGTCTCTCAAACAAACAATCCACCCCACCCTGACTCCACGACTCCTTATCGATATCTGCTTGGGCGTAGGGCGCTACGGGAGTAGTGTCAGACACATAGATGGCTCAACAGACGCCACTGCTCATCAGTTTGCTCTTGTCTGTAAATCGAATGTTGCATGTGGTTGGATGAACGAATCAATTTGCAGTGTTTGGGAGCACAAACTCGTGGAAGCATCGCGGGGCTTCTGAGGTCAGCAGTCCAGGCTACCCACGATCGCATGCTACGAGCCATCAGGAAGACAATTACAGAAGGGTCCCTGTAGAAGCGCACTTATACGCTTTCTTTGGCATGTTCGAGACAGCCAAAAACAAATTGCCGATATGGGGGATAAAAATTAGAGATCAGTGGCCTAAAAGACATCGGAGGTCGAGTAAGAGCTTCGGGGTTTCTGCGTAAATGTGATAATACTCCGCGAGCACGCAAAAACACAAAACAGAAACAAATACCTTCCAGGTCGAGTCGAGTCGAGAATAGATGCTAGAAGACCAGTGCTGCCTTGAAACTAAACATGGGAGGTGTCCACCGCGGGAGCAAAGGCTCCATTTCCGTCGACTTCCAGGCCATCTCCAAGGCCTGGTGCAATGTTTGCACTAGGGTCAAAGTACCACGCCCCATCACGGTGTCACCAAGTGCATGAGTCGGCAGACTTCTGGAGGACACGGAGGAACGCGACCTTCGGTGATAATTTACGAATGGATCAATCACTGCGGAAACCCACGCGAATAAGGAGAACGCAAGACATTCTTCACGTTGCTTGCCCCTACAAGATAAGTGACCCTGCTCTAAATAGTGGCAATCGAGACCCAGCATCCCTTCTGATTAGAAACCACGTTCGAATGGATCGTCGCTTGTACATTGTTCTCTGGGAGGGGAGTTAACACCCCGAAATTGTGATTGCACGGCATCTTTGGAGCCATTCAATTTGTTAGATGATAGAAGACACGAGCATTCCTACCCTCTTTCGTTCGGTATCATGGAGCAGAGGGATATTTCCGGGGTGCATGCACATGAGTATGCCCGTGAGTGACTGGCTTAGATCGGATGAAACTCACTCATATAAAAGCAGGAGCCCTTCATCTTCTTGTATGTCGCAACCCACTCCTTGGCGAAGTGATATTCTGTGCTATGGTCAGACTCCCTTCCCTCCCATATGTATTCTTGTGCTTAAGCCTCTTTCTTCATGGCTGCAGCTAGTTTTACATACCATGGGAATGGAAGGGAGTTTGGACCAGTGTTCAGGGATCCACCACCAGCCCTAGTCCCCATATCTTCTACAAAATCGTGTTACGTTGAAGACACTGATTATGATTACGCACAGCATAGATTATATTCGAATGGTTGTCTGTATGAATCGACCATGCAACGCTGTGATTGTATTTAATTGGGGGAGCTGCGCTCAGAAGAATGGGGCAGTAAAGCCTTGGCAGATGTGTATGAAAAGTGGTGCGTCTGCGCTACATTGCGCCGCTTCGAGTACGCGGGATCTTTTGCAGTAAGTTAAATTTTTAAGTTTCTATCAGCGAGACAGCATCACGTATTGCTTGATTAAAGGTACCATACCTGGTCTACTGGAATGCGCCACATGTTCTCAAGATCATATGTCAGCAAATTGCTTCCCGCCTACTAGTACGGGGTGCGTATCCTTCCAAGTTTTGCAGAAGTTGTTGTCGGTGGTAGAGGGGTATTGGATTTGCATTGTAAATTTACCATGTCTCGCACGCTAGCTTGTCCAATTCATCGACCAGAGTCGTCTTTGTATCTGAATCCTTGAACGCAGCTTGCTTCAGCACTGCTACTCCACCCAGTTTGCGGAGTCGGTCGACGGGTACCGGATCAAGGTCCAAACACGATGGTCCTTCGATCGATTAACAAGAAAGTCGGGTCCGACTAGCAGTGACTCATGCGCGCTTGAAGATCACCGAGCTGCGGTTGATGACAAGAGACGATGGGAAATCATGGTGCTTTGGTCAATGATCTACTGCATCACGTCATGAATTTGTTGGTCATCCCGGTAAAGTCTTGACAGCCTGAAAGGGAAACCTAATAGAGCCATCCATCCGCGCTACATGGGCTAGAGCTGGCTTGAAGAAAAGTATGTGTCGCTTGAAAACAGAACAGACCAAAGTCTTCAAGTTGATGCGGGCTGCCGGTCAGTCTTGCGAGATATCTGGGCTTGTTCAACTAACTGGTCTATAGCAGAAATACCACGGCAGTGTGAGATGCGCGTACGTGCATGAGCGTCAGGAAATTCAACATGTCATAATGCGCAATCATCGATATCCGCGAGACCAGAGGTGTCTCCGTGAACCGTCTATTGAACTTGCTCAAAATTGTCATCAAATGTTATTCAGAAACCACGAGGCGCGTAACCGCAATTCGATCGAGGATCTTGAAGAACCAGATACCCTTACCCTCACAATACCATTCAAGAAACCATCCAATTCAATACAGTCTTTTAGTCGCAATGAAGATTCACATTTTGGGGTATTAAGACCTCGAGGACATACAACGAGAAGCCTAGATCGGAGACTTCATATGACGGAATTAAAAAGTATTATCAGACACTGAGCAGTCATGAACTGCCGCTGTTGCACGAGTACGGGTGGCTATGCAGGTTTCGAGTAGGTTTTGAGTCCTACAGGTTTCGGGTGCCCTACAGGTTTCTTGGGCGCTCTAACGTTCGTGGTGCAGAGTAAGCTGTATATTGCGCATGCACCGACCATCTTGACTCTGCTGCATGTCCGGGAACGAAAAGAGCCCAAGAGGCTCCAAGGTGAGCACGTCCCCATACCATCGCTGTCCCGCTTACAGAGCCTGTGGCAAGAACGATCAAGTTCCAAGCAAGCGCAGTCACGGCACTCTCTTCGTGAGCCTCGAATCGATCGTCCTATGTTTCGCGCACTGCCGTATCACTCAAAAACAGCGACTTCGAAAGAGTGACTATAGTTGGGAGCAAACTCCGCGAGCGCCCTCGCGGAGTCGCCATTCCAAAACACATCGCCTGATTAGTAGCCCAAAAACTTCTTAAAAAGCATTGATTCAATCAGTATTAAGTACAAAGGCAACACTGTGACAAAGATACGGGAGATCCCTGGAAGATGCGGTTTGAGATAGTGCGACGGCCCATCAGGCCCACCGTCCTGGGACTACAGGGTGCGATGACGAAAGCCCCCCATCAACCGCAATGTTCTGTCCATTGACATAACTCGATTCATCTTTGTCAGGGTATAGATCAGATCTGAATCGCTTTTAACGGAGGGACGTGCTCTTACCCGAAGCCAAAAACAAGCTCATGTGAGCAATCTCTGCAAGACGTGATAAACTGAGTGCACATGGTCACAGCACGAGGTCCATACCTTGAGCGACGCCAAAGCGGCCCATCGGGTTTAATTGACCAATCTTGCTCTCCCTGCCTCGTTGGCGAGCAGAATCGAACATGTCCTTGGTCATATTGGTCTCGATCAGGCCCGGGCAGATTGTGTTCACGCGAATGTCCGTCTTCTGAAGTTGATATACGCTTGTCTTCGCGATCGAGTTCACGCTGTGATCCGAAATGAGTTTCTCCGCTGACAACAATGATCGAAACATTACGCCGCTTTACTTGCGCTATCTGATCGTAGGGTCAGCCACAGCAGGTCGAGTAAGGGAAGGAGCAGAACTCACAGTCTATGGTCCCTGCCCCGGAACGTAGCCCTGCCACTGTGATGTTTGGTTAGAAACATGTGTAGTAATGCGAAGGGGATAAAGAAACGTACCAGATGCAGTCAAAATGATACTTCCTCCGCTAATATCTTTCCCTCTCGACGAATTAGTCCTCATCATCGCGTCGGAACCGTACTTGACGGCAAGGAAGCAGCTGTTAGTTTATCGTTTCTGGTTAAACCAAATATTATGAAAAATGACACGGCGAACTGACGACAATGCATTGACTCGCATGCTTTCCATGAAACCTTCTGCGGTCAAATCGGAAAGCGTCTTATCATTTGCGAAACCAGCCTTTTGGGCGAATTTGAGTGCGAGATCAGGTTTCGTCTATTGAATCTGACACGTACGTTGGCAAAGAATACGTCCAATCGACCCTCATCTTGTAATGCTTGTTCACAGACAGCTGCTATGGCGGTCTCATTTGCTGCGTCGGCTTGAATGGTGGTTACCTGTGATACATTTAATCATTAGACGCAAGGAATGTCAAGGTCCCACCTTCACGTCCGGATAGGAGTTCTCAATCGTTGACTTGAGTTCAGGAAGGTTCTCTTGTGAGAAATCGAGCAAGTATAGATGAGTCGCTCCTGCGAATATCAGGATAGAAATTGTGACGGGCGCTGCTTCCAGAAAGTGATAGTCTACGGACCTTCATGTGCGAACAAGAGCGCAGAAGCACGGCTGGTGCAAATTACAGGTCAATTTCATTGCATAAATCAACGACTGAGTATTCACCCTATGCCATGCAACGATCCAACACCGGTAATAACGCAAGATTTACCTTTGAGTCGCTGCCCGCGCGGAGAGTTCGAGAGGTGCGATTGAATTTGCTTGATGCGGACAAGAGTACGTTGATGATGTTCTTCTGCGCTAGGCTTCCTCTCTTGAGCAGCGTTCGGATAAGAAGGCATGTCGAGTTAGGGTGAGACTTGCTAGATTTCGCTCTTCATACAACTTTGGCGCGCGTTTTACCGAGCTCTTATTGTAACCGAAAACCGCTAACAATATTCATGGGAATTGCTATTCTGAGAAGGTGAAGACAAGATACGCAGAAATTTCGGTATAGACAAATAAAATCGGACGCACAACGCATCTAAGTAAAAGGGTCAAGATATACAGCTCTGGAAAACATCCACCAATACCACTACGCTAGTTTACTCTTGTCCAATGAACATCAACCAGTGACGCAGTCAAGGGAGGCTATGAGTGTCTAAGGCTGCTGATCGCGATACACATTGTTATAATAGTTAGGGCAGTGGGACCAGACACCCTCTTGAGGCGGGAGGTAGGTAGGGTCCCGATAGACATCTCTACGTGGTGGCGCGTAATCTGCAGCATTTTGTCCCGTCATCTCCTGATGAAAAGGCTGATATTCACCCTCCGGTCCATAAGTGTGATGCACTGGAGACGAGCCGAAAGAATTAGTTGAAGATGAACTTCCTCCAGACAATGGAGAATCTTGATGATCCGCTGTATCCGGAGTCCTGAAATTGTAGTACGTGGCGGGATAACCAGGGACCTGCGGTGATCCGTCGCCACCACTCGAGGTTCGAGGGCGTTTAAAAGCGGTGGGGTGAGGATACACGGAGGTATCAGAGGGCAGCTGGTCACCAACTTCATCAGACACCCAACTAGGGCATTCGTTGGTAGATGAAATAGGTGTAGTCTGCGACACTGGTGTCTGTGGAGGCTCCTGTCGCCCTGTCGGTATCATTCTCTGGGAAGGATTGAAGGTCAAAGCGGGGGTTTCCGGGATTACTTGCCTCCTGCGCTTGCGCGGAGGTGGAGAAGGCTTCTTCTCCCGATCTGAAAAAGACAGGGGTTTCTGTGTGAACAACGGCTTTAGCTCCTTCTGATTTTAGACGTTAGCCTTCGTAGAATAAAACGATGTACAGCGATGAGACGTACTGATTCTGGACGAATTGCGGTCGGCTGAAGAGCATGACTTCCCGGAGGAGTGGATGAAGGTGATGAATCCGAAGACGACGAAGCCTTTTGAGCGCGCTGCATGTCCTATCGAATAGAGAAGAGAAACTATATGAACAAGAAGCTCAGCTGTAAGACCTGCAGCTGGCTGAAGGTTTTGGTTTTCTGAAAAAGATGCATTTTCAGCTGAGGATATATATCAGTTCGTTTGGTGGAGCATCATGATCAGTATGAAGACTTAGCCACGTTTGCTGATAAAAACGCGGCTGCCTTGTGCCCCTGCGTAGCGCAAAAACAATGAGCGCAAGCTTGAGCGAAATGAGTTGTGCGGTTCATTGAACGAATTTCAAGGCAAAGATAGTTTGGTACTCCGCTATCCGTCGGAGGCTCGTTTACCAACTTCCAAATCTGTTTGACTTTACTGGGTTCGCGTAATTCCACTGCTCTTTCCATCATGTCCTCCTCGATAGAATTGATCAATCCAAAGGCAGAGAGCGTCAGACGCGCTGCTGCCTTGCAGGTAAGTCGCGTGTCCTGGTTTTCGCTGTTCCAATTTCATGCATCGCTTTGCTAGGTCAACACCAATGGTGCGATGGGTCTTGCTAACGTAGTGAAGGGTAATCTCGGTAAGGATTAGTATCACTTCTTGAGCGACCGTTCTGTTCCGATCGGATACCATTTCAGGTCCAAGAGGTACTCTAAAAATGCTTGTGGACGGCTCTGGTCAGATCAAAATGACCAAGGATGGTAAAGTGTTGCTATCCGAGATGCAAATACAAAACCCGACAGCCGCTATGATCGCTCGAACTGCGGTCGCTCAAGATGATCAAGTTGGTGACGGAACTACTTCAGTAGTTCTACTGGTCGGAGAGTTGCTGAAGCAAGCCGATCGTTACATATCTGAAGGCGTACACCCAACCGTCATAGGGGAAGGATTCGATCTCGCGAAGAAAGAGGCTTTAGTGGTTGGTTTCCGCATTTGCATGTATCTACACTCCTGATGGACGCGTCTAGTTCCTTGACACGTTCAAGCTGCCATCCAAATTGGATAGGCCAACTCTGATCAACGTCGCACACACTTCGCTTGCCACTAAGCTGCATGCCTCGTTAGCGAAGCAACTCGCTGCAGATGTGGTGGATGCTGTGCTCACCATCAGGCCAACAGCACCCCCCAAAGGCACGCCTTTCATGTAAACAACAGGGTCCTCTTGCTAAATTCTCATACAGAAGCAAAAGATCAGTATCGTGACCCAATAGATCTGCACATGGTAGAAATTATGAAGATGCAACACCGCACAGCGTCAGAAACTCAGCTCGTGCGTGGTTTGGTCATGGATCACGGTGCCAGGCATCCGGACATGCCCAAACGCATCGAGAATGCATTCATTCTAACATTGAACGTCAGCTTAGAGTACGAAAAGACGTACGTTCTTCAGCACTGCATTCCAACTCTAAACTCACAAAAGCTTAGAGAGGTTAATTCTGGCTTCTTCTATTCGTCTGCCGAGCAACGTGAAAAGCTCATCGAATCCGAGCGGCGTTTCGTAGACGCCAAAGTGAAGAAGATCGTAGAACTTAAGAATCTCGTGTGCGATCAAGCTGTTGGCGGCAGCGAAAAGCCCAAAAACTTTGTCGTTATCAATCAAAAAGGCATTGATCCACTTAGTCTCGATATTCTTGCAAAGAATGGCATTTTCGCTTTACGTCGTGCTAAGCGACGTAATATGGAACGGTAATGTCTTCAGCGCTGCGGAAAGATATTACTCTGATTGCGGTCGTATCTTAGCCTGCAGCTCATTTGCGGAGGTGTCGCGCAAAATTCCGTAGACGATCTAACCCCAGATATTCTCGGCTGGGCGGGTCTAGTTTATGAGCACACTCTAGGCGAAGAGAAGTACACTTTCGTGGAAGAGGTTAAGGAACCCAAGAGCGTCACGCTCCTTGTCAAGGGTCCAAATGCGCACACGATCCAACAAATTCAGGATGCTTTACGGGACGGTCTTCGCGCCGTCAAAAATGCACTCGAGGACGAGGTTCTCATTCCCGGTGCGGGAGCCTTCGAGGTTGCATGCGCAGGTCATTTGAGTGGTCCTGTAAAGAAAGCTGCCAAAGGCCGCGTTAAAATGGGCGTGCAAGCGTATGCAGACGCATTATTGATCATTCCAAAGACTCTTGCGCAAAACGGAGGCTTTGACGTCCAGGATGTGGTGGTGGCACTGCAGGTTCGCGATATCATTCCGTTTGTATTTGATTTGCTTACGTTGATCGAAATAGGACGAACAAGCGGAGGGAAATACGGTTGGTATCGATTTACAATCAGGGGAGCCGTTTGATCCGACTGTGGAAGGCATCTGGGATAACTACAGGGTAAAAAGGCAGATGTTACATTCATGGTAAGTGGATATACTTTTCCATCAGAAGAATGGCTGCTGAGACCGAAATCTTAGTTCTGTGATCGCAGTGAACCTCCTTTCTACAGACGAAATCTTGCGGGCGGGCCGGAGTTCATTGAAGCCAGATGGGCAGTCGTGAAGTGCTGTGAATTGTGGGTACAACGTGCCTTACTGTACCGTTAGAATACGCACTCGATACGTGGTGGCAGAGAATGGCGTTTGTATGAGGCGTATGGACGAGAATTACAAAATGCTACTGTAGTTGATACAAGTAACGAGCTAACCGAGTTCGGGGGTGGACGGGACCACATAATTTAGTTTAATATTAAGTTTAACAGTGTCCGCACAACCCAGACTCCGCCCTAGCAATTAGTGAAGCTGTTGTTGAGTGAGAGCAGTCAGACTCCCAACCTGCATCAATGAAACGAGTGGGAGAGGATGGTTCGTCGTCGGCGTGAAATGAAGCGGATTTGCGTAAATAATGAGACATGGGTGTTCCACGAGCGTTCTTCCAGGGTACTGGGGCAGGAAGTTTAGCCGTATATGTGACACGGAGATGAGAGAATTGCTCCTCATTTACAACGCCAGTATGAGCCTCCTTGCTTTCAGAAAGAAGCCCTTCGACAACTCGATCGTCGTCAGAATTGGCCGAGTCAACTGTACCATCATCCGGAAAAGAAGTGCGGCGGTGCACATCTAAGATCGGAAACTGCTCGCCCAGCTGTAAATTGTTCATGTGCAATTCTAAGTATAAGAAGTAGATGTACGTACGTCGTCAAATGATGGTGTGTAGGACCCGGCACGAGGAATTGCACCACCTTCTATATACATATTCTCCGACATGGACGAAACGCGAGCGCTTGATAGTGAACCAACAGTGGGAATCGCATGCAGTCCATCTACGCTAGAAACTTTCGTGGAACTGTCTTCTCCACAGAAGGAAGCCTTTGGGTTCAGCCGCTCGCTGCGGCGAGTCCCTGGACCAGAGTCAAGGGGCAACTTGGATATTGAGGACCAACGACGTCTGGCAAAATTGACTGGAGATGGCCGGAAGGTTAGAACGCTATTGTGTACATGCCCTCGCCAACTAGCTCGCTGGGCTAATTTTTCCACGACTGTATGCTCAAGCTGCGACGGACCAGCTATAGGTAACGGCGTCTGATCATCAGGCGTGACAGGACCAACACTGTCACTTTCCAGCGTTGGAAGAGAGGGACCACTGTCCTCTTCATCCTGGGACATATCATCAGGGCATGGTGCCCACTTCCGGCGAGCGTAATTTGTCGGGTTGGGATGATATAGAAGACTACTACCCACCCCTTTGAACTTATAAGCCGAGGGCCCAGAGGGTACAGAAGGGCTGTAATCCAATACTTCATCATTTCCCCCGAATGAACTGGGGAGCTGTCGAGGCTTCTTCGTTAGCGGTGCTGAGCCTTCAGGTGGGAATGATGCCGCTCGTTTGCCAGTACGAAGGGTCTCTGGATCATTCGCTTGATCCCAGTCTTGTGAGTCTGCTTCTTCGTCGTCCGTCTCATCTTCTTCATGCCTGCCGGCGAGCCACTGCGTGACCTTGATATTTCTGCGGAAAAGCCTTTCTGTGCGTGTCAGGTTCTGAAAATGACCAAACTTCTTTCGGACAAATCTTCCGTTTGTCGTGGATTTCTTGCCAAAACGGCCGTTCGAGTCTCGAGGTTGTGATTGCACCGCCAAAGCCTTTGGCCTGTTATGACTACGTGATGAAGAAGGGGAATGATCGCTATTTTTGACGCTTGATGGAGGAGCAGAAAGCTTGATCACGGGTGCAGACGGAGTCAATGGAGGCTTAGGAGGTGAGGAAGGCTGAGATCGGAGTGGCACCTCAGGAACAGGATATTTACGGGGTCGACCTCTTTTCCGTTTCGGTAGCTCTTCTTCAGGAAGAGGGTACTTGCGTGGCCGCCCCCTTTTTCTCTTCGGTAGCCCGAAAAGCTCCTTTGCCTTGGCTAATATCTCTCCGCGAGGTCCGTCATCAACTTTGCGCTTCTTCAAAGGCCGCTCGACGACGGGAGGCACATGTTTGCGTTCCACAGCAGGGGTAGTCTTCTGAGGAGGGCGCCGCGAGGAGCTGGCTTCGACGTCATCGCGAGATGGAGCAACAACAGCTTGACTTGGAAGGCGAGCTGGCCATGGCTGACCATATATGGCGGCGTGACGCATACATCTGGTGCAAAAGAACCCCATCAGCACGAATAAACCATAGGATATCAGCAGAATCACCTTGGACACTCTTGTTTTTGTTTGGACTTCTTGCCTTTCCGCGGGGAGTCCAAATTCAGGCCCCAAACCACTTTGGAATCCACGGAAATCACAGGCAAGACATTCAAGCACGTCACGCACGTTGGCAGCGGACGTCCATCTGAACCACGAGGAATCTCGCGCTTCGGGGGCCCAATCAGATCTAATTTTTCCCCGACTGCGGAAGGGCGCGCTCGGAGAACTCTTGCCTCAGACTCTTCCTTCACTTGAGTCTTGTCCGCCTCCTTTCCTTTGCTCTTACTAGGCGTGATAGACACGCTATCCCGAAGATTTTGACTCCTGAGGCGAGACGAGAGATTGTGCAAAGTATCATGGGGGACGGGAGTAGAATATTTGCTGGACGATTCCCGTGTCTGTCGTCGAGTGGAAATGACGGGCTTTTCCTGCGCTTTCCCTTTATTGGAAGATGCTGATCCTTCGGCGCTCAACGATGTCATACGTGATGGCTGAACGTCCGGATCAGGCGTGGCAACCATTGCATCATTGACCGGCAAGAGAGAAGCTTCCCCACCTAGCTCCATATCCACTTCATCTTCCCCAGAAGCATCAGGGGCGTTCGCAAGTGGTTTTTCGCCCTCCTTATCGTCGTCGTCGCTTTCCTCAGAGTCAGAATCTTCCTCTTGAATGATGGCGTAAACGCCACGTCGCGTCCTACGCTCGTTGACATCAGCAACTGTCACGGCATCCACCTCAGCGTCGTCTTCCGATGCTTCGGCATCTTGTTCACCGCCCGAATCAACATCGCCATCGAAATGATCCGGAGCGTAGCCTCCCCTGCCGTTCTTCTCGCAAGTTTCACAGAGGCAGTGTCGATTCCTGCCTCCAACTGTGGCGTATGTGAGCCATGGAGACTGACCGAATAACGGATACGCACAATAACCATCGCCGTAATGCGCAGTAATCTCTTCGCCCACGGAGATAGCCCGAAGAGTGCGAAATGTGATATACTTGCCTTCGCGAAAAAGCTCGCAATTGTTATCACAATCATGCTGCATAAGTCAATATCAATGTGAATAACCAAACAGAAGTAGTAAAAGGCATAGACCGTCACAACTTACGTTCACGAATCGGGCGGGCCCCAAAAATAGATGGTTCTTCTTCATTTGACGTGAATGGATGACACTAAAGTCCCTCCTGATATCGATATTTCTCAGGTCGGTGCGCTTGAGTTCTTTGTCTTCCTCCTTCGAAAGATGTGCCATTGATCCCTTCAGCTCAATAATTACCACTCCAGGGGCTAAGGAGCGCGTAGCGAGGATGCATAACTCTGACTTTCCTGTCCTGTGAGAGTATCTAGACGTGTGAGCAATTTCTATGCACCCTGCAGGGTTGTAGAGCTCAAAGTATCGCGAGGCGTGTCTGTGGTAAAATGCAGTTTCAGGAGCAAGACATTGATACGAAACCTGATTGCACACACGTGGCGAAAGCATTAATCTGTTTCTGCGTGTAGGGCTTGAGGTAGTAACGAACAGAAGGCAGACTAAAGAATGATCGTCCCTGAATGTCTGGTAAACATATACAACACAGAGAAATTAGACGAACGCGAGGAGGTCGTCTACGGCTTGTCGGACAGCATTCTGAGCACCAAGCTTACTTGCAACCAACTACGACACGATGATGTATGACACCATACGCGCGTCCAGGGAATAATTAGTTGCGTGCATACGAAGCGAGCTAAGGGTATACTCACGCGTCTAACGATTTGCATGAGATCCTCGGCATTGGTCTTTGGGAGTCTTCGAGATGGATCCATCTTATGAACGAGCAATGGGACTGTGCCTGTTCCAAGTTTCTCGACTAGCAGATGGCTAAGGAAATCATCATCCTTGGAAAGGTCACCCATGTTCATGATTTTGGTAGGACGCCATATGAGAACTGTCCCTCTGGCTCGTGTGGAAGAGCCATTGGCGGTCGCAGTCGCGGACGCTGGCGCCATTGAACGGTAACCGAAAATTTACGCGTTCGGGACACAAAAAGAAAAAAAGCACAGACTGGACGAGGACAGCAATGACGCGAACGGAAGGGAAAAGGAACAAGGCGAAAGCACTGCAATTGCTGGCGCGATAATTACGGCACTAACCTCACTGTGATTATGTCAGCTTAAACCCACTTCTCGGGAACAATTTAATATGCTTTAGGACAGAAGTTAGAACGTGGTTATCTTTCGAGAAGCATGTAGTGAGGACATGGATTGCGTTGATTGGACAGAGCATATGATAAGATGGCATGGTCGTCATACACTATAATACTAAGGATTCCCCATATTTTCGCCATGTCCTCGTGATCTTATGTATGCTCAGAGACAAATCAAGGGGTAAATCCCTAGGGAAATGAAGGAGATAGCATTTATGCGTTGTGCGCGTGCTTCTGTTTGCCTGACCGGAGCTTCCTGACGTAGAACTATTTATGAAGGTGAGTAAGCGATACATAATTTCTTCGAGTAGCAAGACAAACCTCTAGCTCCTTGCCCTCCAGAATGTAGCCGTCACTACGACCGGACTGTCCAGGTCTGCTTGAAATGCAAGCATAGAGACGGCCAGCAGCGAACTGAGACTCGAGAAGGGGGTCAATTTTAGCATCTGAGATGGGCAATGAATTATACAATGCGAAAGATCAAACGGTATTCTTACTCTGCTTCCTCTCCGCAATGATACGTTGAAGATGGTTAGATTTTTTCTCCTCCTCTGCGGTGGCAGTCTTTGCGGCGGCACCCTTCTTGCTGATGGGTTGGGCGTACTGTTATTTACATAAATTAGTAGGGTACAAGAGATGGACTTCTGGTAGGTACGCACGTGGGACTCATACCACTGCCTGAAAGGGGTAGCGTCGATCTGAATGATAGCGCCCTTCACCAAGGTGTTGGTGCGGACGAGCTCATTGTTGGATGCGTTGTAAACCTAAATTGGGTATCAGTCATACATGCAATTTGTATTATATTAAACTGTATGCGGTATCAAGGGTACTTACAACACTGATAAGCCTAGTCTTTCTTGTGACATGCTCAGATGCCCATGCGAAGTTACCTGTGTCAAGACGGAGGGCACGGTACTTGGTGTTACCACCACGGACGCGCACAGTGTGAACACGCTTGGCACCAAGCTTGGTGCTAGCAGGCTGACGACCGAGCTCGAATTTTCTCTTCTTGCGATAGTAGGCGCGCTGGGCACCGGTTGCCGAACGTTTGTGCCGGGACGAACGAGAAATACCTGCATAAATAGTAGTTTGATATCATTAGCATAGGATAAAAACATTTGTGTGTTAGTATATCGGAAGACCAGCACTAACCCATGTCGGATAGCCTTGAGGATGGGAGTCGTGTAGTCGAGTCGATGTTTTGATGATAGCACTGAAAATTAAGGTTTGATTATTCGTACTCAGATCGGCAAATGCCGAACTTGAATTTGGCTTTGCTTACATCAAGACGCTTTGTGCTGCTACCAGCTACTAACACACCAGCAGTAGGTTGCTAGCCCACCATGCATTTGCGATTATGATACGGCATGTCTGGACATGAACTTCCCGTGGCGTCGATTCACCCCTCCAGCGCGAACGTGATGTGATCTCTGCCACCTTTTCTGCAGGTCTGAATGTCACTATCAAATTGGAGGGCGTACTCCTAGATATTTCATCAGCAGACCCGGTCAGCAGCCAGTGGCATAATCAGCTAGGTGCGTGCCATAATATATTAGACTGATCCGTGCATTTTAATAGGCGTCGCTTATTTCACTCGGTGGGTCCTAGTAAATTCTTGTTCATCTATATTGTTTGTCGTAAAACCGATTTGCTTATGACGTGTAAATACAATTGAGATGCTAGACATACGCTGCCCTTACTACCAGGCTGGCATGCTTTGCTCGCACGCCCCGTGCCCATGTCCAACTCGTTCTCAGGGTAAGTATTTTGTGGATTCCCGATATGAAATAACGTTCATCAACGGGCATATGCAACGAGCCCCTTTTTCGCCCGTCGCCCAATCAGTCATTTTTGTGCAAACCCGAGCAATCATAGGCTCGTAGGACGGCTGAATGACGCATACCATGCGCTTATCTCGAGGCCTCATTGAACAGGCGTGTCCATCTTGGCGTGTATATCTATGTGCTCCTACTCCATGTTTATGGCCCCCGTTTCCCCTCTCGTTGTTCTGTGTCCGTTTTTATATGACTTTATTCAAGACAGCCAGCTTCCGACGATTTCGTCACCGCAAGGCTGTTCGACCGAATGAACGATCTGCGTTGGCCAAAAGCACTCAAAATGACCTTAGCCGACTAGTCCGCACTGCGGATCCTGCAGTTAGGAAGGTGAAACCCGTTCTATTTTTCTGATCCCGCCTGTATTCTGACGTATGATCATAGGCATTTGATATAGAAATGCAGTCATTTTCGAAGCTGCATGCCCGTTATCTCGCAGAAAAGGAAAACCGAGAGCAACTGTAAGCCCTGCAGCATTATTTTCTTTTCCCCTTTTCGTGTAATTAATGCAGTGACAATAAGTGACTGGGATCGCATTAAATCGCCCAATGACAAGCAGGTCATTCCTTACGGTCACCTTCCACAGATTGCTGGTCCAGAAGGCCTGTCCAAGTTGGCCGTTCTAAAAGTCAATGGGGGTCTTGGGACCTCTATGGGTATGATCCTTGAATTCCCCCCACATTTATGCTTACGTATTCTAAAGGCATCAGTGGTGCGAAAAGTGCTCTCGAAGTCAAGGACGGGCTGACTTTCTTGGACCTCATCGTGCAACAGGTCGAGCACTTGAATACAACACACAAGGTCGACGTGCCGCTCATCCTCATGACATCCTTCAATACACATGATGATACATTACGTATCATTAAAAAATACGTGTCCCAACGCATCAGCATAACTACGTTCAATCAATCGCGGTATCCCAGGATATGGAAGGAGACGTTGCAGCCTTGTCCCAAGTATGCATCGGACGACAAGAAACACTGGTATCCACCAGGCCATGGTGATTTGTACGAGTCGCTGGTGCATACCGGCGTGCTCGATCGTCTTCTTGCTGAAGGCAAAGAGTATTTGTTCGTCTCAAACTCCGACAATCTTGGGGCTGTGTAAGTCTTCACATCGCTGATGAGTCACATGAGTAGCTCAATATTTTTACAGGGTCGACCAACGTATCCTCCAGCATATGATTGATAGCGATGCCGAATTCTTAATGGAGGTCACTGATAAGACCAAGGCAGACGTTAAGGTTTGGTCGATATCTAAAGCTCCTTGAACTGGTTGTTGATGTGTTGATGTTTCATTTATAGGGCGGTACTCTCATTGAGTACGATTCTTCCATAAGACTTCTGGAAATTGCCCAGGTACCTGCAGACCATGTTGACGACTTCAAATCAGGTAGTATACATCTTCCTTGACTTATCATTCAGCTCATCATGCGCAAGTCCGCAAATTCAAAATATTCAACACGAATAACCTATGGATTAATCTCAGAGGTATCTATTAGAGATTTATTCATTCAAGTGGAACGATCGTATTGATGGCTTATTTTCCAGCATTGAAGCGGATCATGGATGGAGGTGGCATGGACCTGGACATCATCGTCAATCCGAAGATGACTGACAACGGACAAGCAGTGATCCAGGTTTGTTGCCCGTTTGGAATGCGATACGCGATCTCTGACTACTAGCAGCTGGAGACCGCTGCAGGTGCAGCTATCAAACATTTCAATAACGCCCATGGCATCAACGTTCCCCGTTCACGCTTCCTACCCGTGAAATCCTGCTCTGATCTGTTGCTCATCAAGAGCGATATATACTCATTGCAGAATGGCCGCCTGCATATGAGCGAGAGTAGGATGTTCGGCAGCGTCCCCGTCATCAAGCTGGGTGACCACTTCAAAAAGGTCGGAGCATCCTTGGAGCTGGAATCGTTGCTTTGCTAATGGGCGCGATGCATGGTCAGATAACTGATTTCCAGCCACGATTTAAGAAGATCCCAAATATCATCGACTTGGATCATCTTACGGTAACGGGCGACGTTCATTTTGGCCGAGGGGTTACGCTCCGTGGTACTGTGATAGGTAAGCACCCGTATTCTCTCTGCATTTGTTGAATGTGGCTAGAAATTTTGTCATAGTGGTGGCGAACGAGGGTCAGAGGATTGAAATTCCGGATGGTTGCGTGCTAGAGAATCGTAAGCACAGAGTCAGATTGCTCAGTGATGTCATAGAGGCTGATGACACTTTACAGGTCTAGTTTCTGGGAATCTCAATATGACGGTGAGGCCATTCAAGTCTTGGCACTTCAACTTGACTCACTGTTAATTTTTGTGTAGGAACTTTGATCCATTATCCAAGTTACATCGTATGTTACCTTGACAAGGCTTCCGGGAGGAACTCTTGATTCGATGATATACGGACTCTTAATACTGACGTAGAATGATGTATCCGCGTATCTCGGATGCGAAGACTAAAGCTCTTCGCATAGATTAAACACGAGGATGACTTGCGCTTTGTGGGGAAGTCGTCAGCGTGTAGAGGATATCATATCCTTAGACTTTCTCCCCTCGTATTCTCACATCTAATTCTTCCAATCTGCCATCATCTGCCAGTAGCTACAGGCAAGAAGACAAGTGCTGTAACAATACGTGTCATTCAAACTCTATTTTGTTCTCTCCCATGGCGAATCAGGCTAGTCAAGGTTTATACCGATGCCAGGCACTTGAGTTGTAAACCCGCTCGAATGCTATTCATAACCTTTTGTTGACGTCAGATAGCGTAACGGTGCCAAGTTGCGCCCCGACACCACATTGCATTGTGCCTCGTGCGATTTACTCCAGGCGGTCCAATCATGCACCACTAGACCACGTTCCAATCTGCATAACCCAACTTTAAACATATCGGCTCAGCCCTGTCGCCACAATAAACAGTTCAGTGCTAGTACTGAACGTTGTCTTTAAACCTTCAATTAGCGTACATCAGCTCGGCCCCGACGTGCTCCCCCACTAGTGCTTTTTTGTCTTCATCAATCCCAACATCGAGCATATCAACTCGGGCCCGTTCTTCAGTTAGCCGACGTGTTCTTCTAGTTTCCAGCTGATGAGTCGGACCTCGGTCGAATGAAAGTACCGAGCCAAGGAAAAAAATAGCACAGCTTTGCGGCACGTAATAGGTTTAGGGCTCCACTGATATGTTGGGTATCAAGGAAAACACTAGTCAGATTGCTGCAAAAGTAAAAGTAATTGGGTAAACACTATACTATCATGGAGCCAAAAGCTATCGCGAGCTTGTTGTCCACAATAGAAAGATAGTACAAAGACATGTTGAACAACAAAATCATGCGAGAGCGAGAAAAGAACAAACAGAAAAACAGTAAGATAAAAAAGAATATGCTATCTATGTATTGGTCCGTGCGTTGTTGTGAAGTTTCAAATTACAACTCCTGCAAAAGAAAAGAGCCATCAGCAGCAACTCAGAAAACCTAGTGCATCACTAACGATCATGTTCAAGTTTCCAGACAGCAACCCTGCAAGCAAGCAGAAATGTGAGGTCAGGAGGTACGGAACGCAGAAAGACATACTGTTCTCGAGAATACAGCCATCAGGGATATCGATGCGCTGTCCCTCATTGGCAACGACTACGAGATTTTATCAGCAACTCCTATCAGATCAGCCAGCCTAGACTTACTAATTACAGTACCACGAAGTGTCACATTTCGACCGAAA
Organism: Suillus tomentosus; assembly: GCA_016647685.1. Lineage (NCBI taxonomy): Eukaryota > Fungi > Basidiomycota > Agaricomycetes > Boletales > Suillaceae > Suillus > Suillus tomentosus. The sequence continues at coordinate 497,581 of JABBWJ010000026.1, read as the reverse complement.
TTCACATCACCCGTGACAGTCAAGTGATCGAGCTCGATAATCTTGGGAATCTTCTTGAAGCGTTTTTGGAACTGCTGGATCTTCTTGAAGTGGTCGCCGAGCTTGATCACAGGTGTGGTCTCGAACATTCGGCTCTCATTGAGAACGAGTTGTCCGTGTTGCAGCGAATAAATATCGCTCTTGATGAGAAGCAAGTCGGAACATGATTTAACCGGCAAGAAGCGCGATCGTGGGACGTTGATGCCGTGGCCGTTCTTGAAGTGCTTAATAGCGGCACCGGCGGCAGTCTCGAGCTGGACGACTGGTTGACCATCTTCGTTCATCTTCGGATTAATGATAATCTCGAGCTCCATGCCCTCAGTCTCCATGATGCGCTTGAGCGCTGAAAAGAAATTAATAATGTACGAAAATGGATGACTAAACGCCGGTACCTTTGAGGTTGATCCACAAGTTGTTGGTGTTGAAGATCTTGAATTTGCGCACTAGATATCACGTCAGAAGCGGGAGTATATGGAAAAGCTCGTGAACCAACCAGACTTGAAGTCCTCGACATGTTCTGATGGAACTTGCGCGATCTCAAGAAGGCGAATTGATCCCTCGTAGTCAATGAGAGTACCACCCTGTTGGAGAATGAGAGACCCATAAATGCACCGATCCAGGTACGTACCTTGATGTCGGCCTTTGTCTTGTCAGTGACTTCCATCAAGAATTCTGCTTGAGAGTCGATCATGTGCTGAAGAATCTTTTCATCGACACTAGAACCAAGCATCAGTTAAACACGGCGCAACGCAAACACCTCTTTGGTACTGACACTGCGCCCAAGTTGTCTGAGTTGGAGACGAAGAGGTATTCCTTGCCCTCAGCAAGTAATTGGTCCAATACACCAGAGTACAGCAACGCATTGTACAAGTCACCATGGCCGGGAGGATACCAGTGCTTCTTGTCATCGTCGGCACGCTTTGGGCAGGGAAGCAAGCTTTCCTTAAAGATCCGGGGGTAACGGGACTGATTGAATGTCGTGATGCGGAGTTGTTGATTTGCGTATTTCTTAATGATACGCAAGGTGTCCTCGTGGGTGTTGAAAGACGTCATGAGAATAAGTGGAACATCGACGCGGTTGCTCGTATTGAGGTGCTCAATCTGGCGCACGGTGAGGTCGAGGAAAGTCATGTCATCCTTGACTTCCAGTGCACTCTTCGCACCAGTCATGCCTATTGACCATCAAAAGGACGCGTTGGAACCCACAACGCGGAACATACCCATGGAAGTGCCAAGACCACCATTTACTTTGAGCACAGCAAGTTTATTAAGGTTATTGTGGTCATGGGGTTGAGATAAACTGTCATAGGCCACAATCTGGTCATCGGCGGGGGACTTGATGCGATCCCAGTCTCTGATAAGAAGAAATTGTTTGGATATGATATGTTTGGCCAAAAAGGAAGTGACGCACAGATCCACGCTTTTTGCGCGTTCTGAAAGATAACGAGTAAAAAGATAGAAGAATGATTGCATTTCGGTGTCAAATGCCTGCTGCGCATCAGAGATGGCGGACACGTGTAGGGTATGTGGAGCTTACCTTCTTGGCATGTTCATCGCAAGTGCTCACCAAATGGCTGATTTCATTACGCATTGACTTTGCTGCAACACCGGTCGTGGCTGTTTTGAAGTCGATATGACTGCTGCCTTTAACGCGAGCGTTGAGATTGTCACGGGGAGATAAAGTCGCCATCGTTCTAGGATGCGTGTTTAAGATATGGATGGATGGGACGTAAAATAAAAGGACATACTTTGAACTTGGGATGATGTGTATCGGCCTTGTGGTTGTTGTGGACAAGTAGGGTTCTGTTTGAGCTCGTATGAGGAGACTCCTTGGTTTGTGGTGTCGTTTATAAAGTTCTGAACTGAGGTCAAGATTGTTGTGGAGACGGGGCGCGGACAAGTCCGAACCGAGAACGTTCTGCTCTTCTGGTATGAGCTCACACAGCGATTTTCTTTGACTAGGTCGTCGTTCGTTGAACTCTCTACTAGTGATAGAAAATTTTGCTAAGGGTGAGGAAAGCGTTGGAGGGGAAGTTGAATGATGGATTGGCTGTAGACCAAGCAATTTCAGAGGACGGTAGAGGTCGTTATATGAAGTTGGGGACGAACGTGCTTGCATAAAATCGATAAAGGGACCCCGCGTCTCGCCGCAAAATGGATACTCCCAAGTTGCTGGGACAACCTCCTGAACCTGGCTTTTATAACGAACACAACTAACTTTTCAGATAACTTTTACATATCGGGGGGGCTTAAAGCTCTAGAACGTATATAGCCACCTGTCGGATCATCAGATCCCTTCTCCGGTCTTTGTGCTAGTGGCACGTACTAATCCATCCAGGCAGTGTCATCACAGCGCTAAACCCGAGCTCATCCGACCAAAAGGCGCGAATAATATGTGTCAAGATTCTCTTTGCTAGACAAGCCTGAGGCCTGAGGAACAACCGGTCAAGCGCTGTAAGCTCACCTGTCAAATCAACTTGAAGCAGTTGACTGCCCACTTTGCGGATCAATTCTCACAACGTCAATGTATACGTATATGCATCACGGAAGCCAAGTGGCAAGGTAAATACTTTTCAACACAATGCCGACGTCCCTTAAAGCATGCATACGCCATCTTATCAACGACTAGGGTGCCTTGTCGGGACTCTCCATATATTTCATTGCCGTAACTAATTATCGTCCCTTGTTGCGTTTCTGTGCCTTATGCAAGCCAAGCCATTTGTGTCCCATTTCTGGCTTGGCCGCCCTTCCAGGCGGTCTCGGACGCCTTCAGGACGGTCAAAAACCTTTGGTCAGGTACATGACTATCTTCGGGGCGCGCATGTTTTGTCATTCAAAATGGAAGCCTGGCTTGCTTGCCGTATCCTGTCCCTTTCATGCATGCTCGTCATTCGTAGAGATGACCACGCCTGTCAGTTCGGAGATTACGGTACCATTTGAATATTGCAGGGTAAAGTTTGCCTCAAGTTGCCACTGAGAAATAAGACCGACGTCTATATTTCGAAAGTAATCAGTTGCTCAACTTTTACACATAAGTCGTAAACCACGCTTCACTATCAGGGTATCACCTAGCGACGAGCATCATCCCACCTCAGACGTGCGTTGTACACCATGCTGCAATGCAAAACGCCAGAAGAGGAGGCCACGCCACGCCCACCATATCACTGAAAAAGCCGCGAAGGAGCCCTACCTCGTGCACTCTGCGGTTTGCCTTTGAGTACGGCAGGGATAGTGATATGCGTCTTCGCCGCCCTGGAAGATAGAAGACCCATGAAGACGAGGATCTGCCGCGGAATTTGCTGGAGTACGTCGGCCCTGCAGGCTTAGTCACAGGAAGAAGTAGCATTGGATCCTCGTCGCTATCTTCGCTGACACTTTGCCCGAGCGAACGTTGATATAACTCATAATCATTATTTGTACGACTGGGGCTGCGTTCGGAATGCTTGGGCCGAGGAGAAACCCCGGGCTGGCGGTGTGTGTGTGTCTTGCCCCCGGCGAGAGTTCGGTGAGCATTAAATGCGAGAAGGCTAAGCACCGAGAGTAAAATGAAAGGGAGGTAGATATTGAGATAGATACCGAGCTGGTCCGGGAGGAAACAAGGTGTATCCAGAAGCGAAGGCGGTGAATTTGGCAATTGTGTCAGGGTCTCCATTACAGGGACTCTTGAAATCAATGAGAGAAGTTGAAATCCTGGTCGGTGTATTCCCATTGCCATTGAAAACGACTTCACTGTGATTTCTCGGGCTGCGGTCGACCCAGAAGCAGATGGAAAAGGCAAGGGGTGTGAATATTCACAGTAGTCGTGATCATCACCACTGGATATGTAACTATCTTCAGTAATCGGTCTGCGTGCGAAACAGGGGGACAACGAACCTGAATATAAGGGATGGTCCGAGCGAGCGAAGCAGGAATTGCGATGCTTCATTAGATAGGGTGTTCTGGTACCCAAGGCCATGCCCCTGGCGGATGGTACCCCGTTCTCGCAGCGGACCGCAGTTTGCATCAAAGGGTCGAGCAAGAGGGATGTGCGTGAAGAGCACAATCGGGCTGGTATGCTCATGCCCTGAAAACCGCTTCACGAACTCGACGGATCCGCCTGCTACGGCAGGCCAGTTGTCATATGAATACCCTCGGTCCGCGCGGGCTACGTCTTCTTCGACTAAGCCGATTGCATTGATGAACAAAACAGTATGATTGCCAATAGTAGTCTTGTGGTTCAATGGTCCAAAATGGGAGGTGTATCTCGTCGCAGCTTCAAGAGAAAAGGAAAACTCGTCTCCGAGTCTGGAGATCCAAAAGATTTACAAGATTGCTCTAAACATGGAGAATTCATGACGCACCCTAGGTCATGATTACCGGGAAGAAAAAATGTCGGTATAGACAAATTCCTTAAATTGAAGATATCGAAGAATCGCGCAGCATATGCATTGTACCTTGTAAGTAAACGAGCAACCTCAGTCGCAAGCTGAAGTTCCGCCGCTTGAATGCAGCGATGAATTAGAGAAAACATACTCGCTATTTGACATAGTCGCGCGACCGTTGTCCATGAGGTCACCCAGGAAAACAACGGCATGGGGTTGCATTCTATTTATGGTCGAGTGCCAACTTCTCCGGAGGTTGAGATCAATGATGAACTGGCCCAAGGCTTTCATCAAGAAGTTGCGGTTAGGATACGAGCGGTGGTCAGCGATTTGAGGGTCTGCTACCACTAATACGCGTGCGATACGAGTGTTTGGTGCGTCGGGCTGACAATTGACGCATAAGCATTAACTTGAGACCATTATGACATTACTTCACCTGATGGATGTCGGGCCACTGACAATCATGTAAGACATGGTCGAAAGTGCAAACCTCATACCAAAGGACGACTATTATCCAGGTTGCCCGAAGGCCGTTCACAACCAAGTTGTGTGATGGAGGCCATGGCTTCAAGTTACGTAGATAACCTGGCATGGCGAGCGATAGATCGAGCTAGCAGACACTAGCGCCGATTGAGAGCAAAAGCTGTTCCTTGTTGTGTCTTCGTTATAATATGCACTGCATTCATAGACGGGAAATTTTGTAAAGGGCTTCCGAGTTCGACGACCAATAAGAACGGGCCGTACAACCAATTGCAATTGAAAGTGCGATTTAAGCTTGTGAGCCCAGTTACTGGAGGAATCACTCGGTGGCGCCTATTAGTAGAAGAGCGACTAATGTATTATGTCATTAATATTACGTAGTACCAGCGACTTGCCAGCGACTACATAGTTACAAACGCTGCAGCGCTGAACAGCTGGTACTTAATCGATGGTAAGATCCCGGTGGGAACAGACAAAAGTCATAAAGTGAAGTCTGAAATCATAAAATAGCATCTCGCAACCTCTCGTTTCCTCGGAAAACAACATGACCGGGGTCTCGAGTGAAGTGGGGAGCTAGATGGGCCACGCACGGCCTCTTTGGTCTACGATGTACTGATCGGGAACTTGAAGTACTTCCAGTCGTTGCACCGGGAGCTGGTTGGCCCATCGTGGTGGATCTGGATCCAAAATCATTCACATGGATCGCATCCAAAACTGGAGGCGCAGGTATTCGCCGTGATGTTCTGCACGAGTTACAAGTGTGGATAACAAGGTGCCCGTGCGATTTGGAATCTAGATATCACCGCGACTCGATAAGCAGGTACGAAAACGATGTTTACTCGACACTCACTCTTCACCCGTAAGATCGAGGAGGCACCAGGTATCAACACGATATGACACCCCTTGCATATAACGCCTTTTACTGTTGGATCACTGCCTTCTATGAGTTATACGATGGAAAGTGCGAAATGCATGTGCCCACATCTTGACATTCGTTTTTTGCCCCACAACTTTCATCGTGTCTATGTAACTCCTAGACAGGTCCGCAGTGGACACGACCCTCTTTTGCCGGGTTTTCGGTGGGTTTTGGGTATCGCTAGTCTCGCAATTGCTAGACGGAACCCGTGAGGGGCCAGCTGTCATGCCATTGAGGAGAACGCTAGCTTGGTAGAGGAAGTTGAGACGTTGGATAATATCGCGATTGCCAACCCTGCTTGGGTTGGGGATATCGTCTTTGTTCTGTTTGCCCATCTGACCAGTTGAGCAGTTGGGTAGTTTTGAAGCGCCGAAATATTTGGCTTGACCAGTGTCTGCCATCACTTCATTATAAATAAAATAACGTGAAGGCTATTAACCGACCTTAGCTCAGTTGGAAGAGCGCGAGACTGTAATGGATAAACAAATCATCTTGAGGTCGCCTGTTCGAGCCAGGCAGGTCGGACTATCGCGTCTTGTGTCTTTTTGTCACTTCAAGCTGTTATTTTGCCAAACGCAAGTATGTAGACCGGGAACAAACTTACTACGTATACGATAGTTAATGTTTGCGGCATCGTGGAGGGGTATTTGTGTCTACATCTCCTTTTACTGATCCTCTGAGTCCCATTGTCATATAATTGTATTATTGGTTTAGACGATGCGTCGGTGTCCAAGCAAATGCCACTGGAAGTGCAAAACGAGAGCCCTCAGTATGACCTGATAGACCTACGCCATGGTTGTGATCATCACGTATTACGTCGGAGATAGCAAATTCGAAAGAGTTGTCAAAGGTACACCTGGCCAAACCACTTCTGACCCTGTATGGGATCGCGTTCAGCTCAATTCTGATTTGCAGAAACTCTCTCACAGAAATGATGTACGTGTTACGAACGAGAAAACCGCAACTGTCGTCGAACTCGACGATCACGCTAAAGCAGCGGCAAATATTCCGATACGTTCATTGATTCGAATCGTGAAGTCGGTTGAAGGTGGATATCTCCGTGAGCGTCGTGGTTTGAATTTAGCTAGCTTGTGTCAACCTGTTCCAGCAACCTCCTCCTGCGACAAATAGAGCTGTGTCTTCCACCAGCGTGGTGAATGCTTTAGAAATGAGTGTGACTAAGAACAAACGCAAAGCCACAAATAGCCAGCCTTCGATAAATGCTGATGAGACCGCGGCAGCTGGAAGATTATGAAACGGAAAACAGATCAACACGCAGCGGTAATTGATGCTCCCAAGCATACGGACATCGCGTGAACTGCTGAGGTCGGACGGCCTTTTATGTTTAGCTCGGCAACATCCTCATCGAAGTCCTCTGCCAAGTGAGAAGTTTCGATCGCGAAGCTGACTGCTGCCAAGCGCGCGAATGGGGCAGTGGTATTATATGCAATGTTGGCGGAGGAAGCGCGGAGGGAGACAGAAAATCAAATGGTATTTCTAAGAGTGTGGTTAGGGCTGCGGTGGAGCTCTGAGATGACAATGAGAGAAGAAGCTTATGGATGAGGAGCGTGGGGTAACTTCTGTGGCAAAACCAGGCACTCGTGATCGTTGGAGAGAAATTGCCAGTACTAGCACTACGAGCAACTTCTATTTTGAAATATAACGCAGATGAGACTGGAACTCGACGATAGGAGTTCACAGATAGAGTTCTAGGGAAGACTGGGTGTCGTTTAGAAGGGCGATTTGTGCGTGTATCCCGAGTCCCAAAACTCGATTATTTGATTGGATAGTACGTATCAACTTTCGGATGATGATAATCGACATACATGTCTCCAGGTACTAAGTAAACGTTGTTAATAAGCAGCTACTAGGCAAAGAAAATCATTTCCCAAGTGCTTACAACGATGCAAAGTAGTATTTTATACGATACCCATTTCTGATGACCCGGCCGTGAGCCACCCACAATTCTACTTCAATTGAGACTTCGCCAACGTGGAGCTAATCAGGTCAACGGCCCAGGATTTAGCCCATACAATAGCCGGCAGGGGTGTTGGAGGCGTCAATGACAAAGAGACTGGCGAGATAGCTTGGTGATATCTCTGCTGAGATGTAATACGAACGCTGCACAACCACGATGAGACACAATTAGAAAATCACGAACACGGACCTTACACGAATCAAAACACATGTCTAAATTCTTAAACTGTGCACCTGTTTGGTTCTGGTAGGGATTTTTATCAATACATGTTCTTGCAAGCATGAAGCGTCGATAGCTCTGTGAATTGTTTTCCCTGCTCATGAGCTACGGACGAAACATTCGGCTAGAGATTGGTTTTAAGATATAAGTCTCGGAGCACAAATAATGAATTCGCTTCTAGTGGTCATCGAGTGTTGGCGGCGAAAGACGATGAACGAGAAAAGCTCATTTGAGTCCGGTTCAGTCCTATGGTGCGAATAGAATGCGGATATATCAGCGAATACCCAAAAGATTACAACATTTCTATCGAGACGGTCAATGATGCTCTGAGTGTTCATCGTGGTGGCCATGACCGTGGCCCTCCCATGGATGCCGAAGGCCCTGCAAAACAACGTGTTAGAGACCGGAGTAGCATTCAGAGGAAGAAAAAGGATGAATACAAGAAGCTTAGGTCCATCCTCACTGATACAAAGTTAGCATACGACTGCAGATATAGTGTTGAAACTTACCGAGCCCGATATAAAATGAAGAACCACATAGTGGCTCCAAGTGCTTTTGCAAGGAACTGGTATCTGAACCCGGGAAGATGAGGGTTAAAACCTGAAGCTACAAACACATTGTGAGCGCAACAATGAGGACGAGCTGAACGTCACGTACGATGACTTCCACCAGCCATAATGGATGTTCCGGGTTGAGGGTAGTATTTGCATTTGTTTGTGAATCACTCATCTAGAAAAGCTTGACACCTATCAACGCCCATACCTCCAAGCCACGCACTATCGCGTCGCTCGTTAATCCTGCTGCAATGGAAGTGAACAGCGGAAAACGAAAGCGAGAAGAGGAACCACTTCCGAGTATTACTTATCTCGTTGGAGATAGGTCTTTTGATAGACTTTTCAAGGGTACTCCCTCCCTAACTAACTATAAGTGGCTTGGTACTCATCGCGGTATATACAGAGCAATCTCTCGAAGAAATACAGACTGTGGTACGGCGAAAACTGCAGCTACCGTCAAACTCGACGGTAAAGCTAAAGCAGCTGCGTGGCGACAAGGTTATTGATTTGGATGACGGTAAACGCGCCAGCTCTGCGGTATGGCACCTCTTCTCTAACTCTCATTCTGCTCCAGATGATGATTTCGATGCGTTCTCCGCGCGGGCGAGATTGATGAAGTTGGTTGATGTGGCAGTAGATATTTCAGTAAGCTCAATGGTTCGCGTGTAGTTGGCTCGTGTTTACCCGTCCCAGCAGGCCCCTCCTGCACAGGGGGACACATCTTCTGACAGCACGGTGGCCGTGTCAAAAACTTCTGAGACGAGCGTAGCGAAGAAGAAACGTAAAGCCAATAATGACCAGCCTCCTAAGGATGGCAACACGACTGTGGCACCCGAACCAAAGACTAAGAAACGGAAGACAGATCAACCCCCGGTGACTAAGCATACGGAACCTGCGCCAACTTCTACGGAACCTGCGCCAGTCAATGCTCCAGCAGAATTGTCACTGACGCCCTCTGCGAAGTCCGAAGTCTTGATAAGCACCAAAGCGCCCCTCCCCACTGATGGAGAACCGCCGAAGAAGAAACCAAAAAATGCGAAGGCTGGTATGGCCAAGGATGCTGCAGAGAAGCCACCAAGAAAGACAAAGAAAACGAAGGAGACCGAAAAGCCCACGGAGACCTCGAGCCTACCAATATCAGGTGATGATGTAGTCCCGGCTTCTGGTCCCTCAGCACCGCCAAAGAAATCATCAGGAACGAAGAAGAAAACGAAGGAGACCGAAAAGCCCACGGAGACCTCGAGCCTACCAATATCGGGTGATGATGCAGTCCCGGCTTCTGGACCCTCAGCACCGCCAAAGAAATCATCAGGAACGAAGAAGATTGCCACAAAATCGTCGGCTCTTCAGTCTGGTAAGTACATGTTTCCTTTTCATACTTCTGGATGTTGAAATTCTATCCTGAAAGCTGGGGTCGAGAAATCTGTGAACGGTGCAGTTGACAACGCAGCTGGCTCTGAAAGTACGCAGGAGTTGTATATATTGATTAAACACGTCTTGATTGACCACCTTCAGAAAAGAAGAAGGGCAAGGTGAAGGGTAAAGAAGTTGAAAGTGAACCAGCTCCTGAGACACCTGGTTCGTCTTCGAGAGTCATCAGAAGTTCCTTGTCATCAATGATTTTATCGCAGCTCCGACAAAAGGCCGCAAGAAAGCCGCAATCGCGGGAGCTTCAGAAGCTCCAGCTCCGAAAGAAAGTGCGTGGTATCATACATTGATCCCGCGCTTTCTAATGTTCTACAGAGAAGACTAGGCAAAGCAAAGCAACAAGAGCCAAGGCTTCTGATGCAGATGGTGCGCAACTCATTCTGACAGCGGTCACTGTCTGACCAATGCTAGATCAATAGCTGGCCCAATTGTCAATCCAATAAATATCCAGGACATTGTGAATTCAATAGCACGTGCCTCGGAGGAGTTGGCTAAACAGAATAATACCAATACTGAGGTGAATTCGGTTAACACTTCCCAGCCGTCCATTTCACTGGCCCCCCCTGTAATTACGACCACGAAAGGTGGTGTGTCATCTATTCCGCTTTGCCATGCTTGCTCTGGTTCCTTTCATCCCCTGTATCAATGCCCAACGGTGCTGGCAGGCCAGGAAGCGATACAGAATAGAATTGAGGAATTGAGGAAAGCAGGGGCAAAGAAGTATCAAGTCACTATCAAAGATTTGGAGTCGTTGTTAAAGTCCCCTAGCGCTGCAGATACTGCGAAGCCATCACGGACTACGATAGCAGATAAGGAGTCTCCACCTTCTTGGACGCCCCTTGTGCCAAGTCACTCGCTACTTTCAGAGGTGACTGTGGAGAGCCGCGACGAAGGAAGCAGTTCGGAGGAAGAAGACGAGATTGCTCAAGAACAAGAACAAGAGGAGCATGGACCTGACCCCGGTCAGCGTTCGCTCGAAGACGTTGATTTGGACGCCATCATGCGAGGTCCGGGGCCAATCAAGCTTCGTAACTTGATCGATACCTTGGAGTCGAAAGAGGATGAATCAGACACCGAGAACGAAGACGACGACATCGGGCCTCTGGAAGTGGAAGATGATGGCGAGAATGAGCGGAAATACCGTCGATTATCGCAGCGCTGGGTCAATTCATCTGAAGAGGAAGGGGATGAAGACGACGAGAGCGAGCAGCGCTCAATATCCCCGCCGATACAAAAGGTTTCCGAGCCGTTGCCTTCAACTGCCACGCCAAAACCTTCTGCAGGTCCTGATGAGACGTCCAATGCTACAGACCCGGCTGGAAGCAAGAAAGACGGTGTGCAAGGTGCTTTTCACACGAATGCCACCCGCGTTTCTGTGTCAAAGGTTCAGGATAGCGACAATGACTCGGCCAAAGATGCTGGGGAAGCACCTGTGGCTGCAGACCTGGACAAAGCATCGGATACATCACCTGCCCGTGGTGCTGCGCTCTCTCGTAATAAAGTCGACACTCACGATGACCCTATTGAACCAGCCGACGATCTGATGGAATTTCAGCACGTGATATCATCTGATAATGATCCCATCGAAGTTATAACGCCGCCAACTCAGAAAACTGCAAGACCACCTTCCCCAGCAGCCCACTCGACTCCAAAGTCCGGCATAGTAAAGCGGATGAAGGATCGACACGGGCAACTTCTCAGCCCGTCTCAGTTTCCTGTACGTGCTGATGAATCCAAGGTCAATGGATCCCAGAGAGCAGGCGCTGAGGGGAAGAAGAATACTGCCACTCGGACAGGCAATGATAAACCGTCGATCCGCGGCGGTAAGGCAGCAACACGGACAGATCTCCCTCGCATCTCTTCGCAACCAACGAAAAGGAGCACAAATTTGAACGGCCATGGCGTAACACCATCACATTCGCAACCTTTACCGAAACCTCCAGCTTCTCTTGCCAAATGGTCTTCCCTTCGTGTACCTTCGCCGTCTATTTTGGTGGAAGAACTTGATAGTTCTCCCATTGGACAGGGTGGCAAACTTGCTGGCAAAGTATCTGATCAACACAGCCCGGAAGAACATTCTGATGATGATTCAGCAGGCAAAGCCGGCGGGTCACTTTTCACGTTGCCGGCGAGCCAAGTACCTTTTCCACACTCGCAGTACAAGGCATCTGTCCAAAAACATATGGAGGTAGTTTCGGACTCGGAATCTGAATCCGAGGCGGAGGCCGGAGCCGAGAAGAGGAAGACGACCAATGCTAAAACGCGCAGATCGATACCACCCTACCGCAGACTGACGGATATCGCGAGTCAAGCAACGCTTTTCTCGCAAAGTAATCCTGTCGCACCTCGTGCGGGCACCATAGTTAATGGTATGGGAGGGCAGGTGGATGATGATGACGACGACGACGATGACGACGATTCGTCATCCGAATCTGATAACGAGGGCCAGTCGCACATCCCCCAAGCGAACAGAGCAGGGAAGCTCCGCTCGAAAAAGACCAAGGGACTTTTGGCGTCTATGGTTTATTGATGATCTCGTTCACGGCCTCCCATATTACTTTTTTCTTCTACATACTTGCGCTGATAGAATCCGTTTCTCTTTGTGTACAGTTAATGAAGCAAACAAGAGTATCCTAGGAAAATATACAGACACCAATTCGCTGTCTTGAGTGACGAGCGGTGAGAATGTAGAAACACTAATATCCTATCACTCGGTCCATGGTCGTGAGAGATAGAATCATCTGACGATGATGAGATGGCAAAGGATACTCGTGGGGTATCTCGAAACCCGCGGTTGAGCTCTCGGCTGCCCTCCAGAGTGTGTCCAGCACCTGCTAGTGAGAAATAACAACACATCTCATTTTAGACGTACTTGGCTTTGAATTATCAGGTCACTGGGCAACTCTAGATTTTCAAATAGGAGTATGACATACAAATTAAGTAAACGATGATCACGCGCTTTTGCGACAAACAATGGCAACAATTCGCCAGGTGACTATATAAACACCGTCGTGCTCACATCTTTTTTTTCACAGTTCCATCTGACAGTCAGCAATCTTCAGCTGCAAATCCCCTTTTGAGCGTTCAAGCTCGTCTATGATCTTCACCCAGAACACACGCGACGAGTAAGTCTATTGCTTATAAGCTCGATCAATTCTTGCTGATGATTTCGACATTAAGCTACCTCGGCGACCTCGTATTCTCCCTCATCGGACTCTGATCAATAAATCATGTTTGCTCGATCCATCATTCGTTTACCAACAACTCTCTCCCGGGGTTTTGCAACACACACAGGCCCTCTCTCAGCCTTACCAGCAGTCTTGCACCTTAAAACAGGCCAGTCCTTCCATGGCCGTTCATTTGGTTCTCCCAGAAGCATTTTCGGCGAGACCGTCTTCTCAACGTCTATCACTTCTTGTATGTCGAAATATTGATAATCTAATGCACAGCCTTCTCATCATCTCACCCTTTAGACACTGAGTCTATGACTGACCCTTCTTACCGTGGTCAAATTTTAGTATTCACCACGCCTCTCATTGGCAACTACGGTGTTCCATCTAACAACGCACCAATTGATTCCCAGGACGTTGGTGTGGTCCTGGAGTCTCAAGGCATCCAATGCAGCGCTATTGTAGTAGCTGATGTCGCAGAAAAATTCTCTCATCATTCCGCGGTGGAATCACTAGCATCATGGTGTCGCCGATCCAACATTCCTGCCATCACTGGCGTAGACACACGTGCAGTCACGCGCCTCCTTCGTGATCAAGGAACCACACTCGGTCGCCTTGCCATTGGTCCTGATGCTTGCGCTCCTGCGCCTGCCTCCGAGCAGTATTGGGACCCCGCAGTTGAGAACCTTGTCGACCAGGTGTCGACCAAGTACCCCTACCATCTCAACCCTACTGGGGACATCAAGATCGCAGTCCTTGACTTCGGTGCCAAGGCCAATATTCTGCGTTCTCTCGTTCGCCGGAACGCTGCAGTCACGGTATTGCCATGGAACTACGATTTCAACGCCATCCGTGACAAGTTTGATGGTCTATTCCTGACCAATGGTCCCGGAAACCCGAGCCAATGCATGGAAGCCGTTTCCATACTTCGCAAGACACTTCAGGAGTGGAACAAGCCCGTGTTTGGAATCTGCATGGGGCACCAGATTATTGGTATGGCTGCCGGCCTCGAGGCATACCGCATGACGTTCGGCAACCGCGGGCACAACCAGCCTGTCCTCGCTCTTGCATCAGCAGGTTCCATTAAGGCTGGGAGGGTCTATGTTACCAGGTATGCATTCTTCAGTTATTATGAGTCATGGATGGTGCTAAATGGCGTCATCAGTCAAAATCATCAATATGCTCTTAAGCTGTCTGACCCCTTCCCGCAAGGCTGGGAACCATTCTTCATCAATTGCAATGACTCTTCTGTAGAGGGCATCAAGTCCACCCCTGAGTCTGGAAAAAAGGTGTGGGGTGTTCAATTCCATCCCGAGAGCGCCGGCGGCCCCCTCGACACAATTGAGGTCTGTTGTTATTAGTCGTCTAGCCCGGCCGTTGCTAATTTATCGTGTAGATGTTCACGGACTTCCTCGATGAATGCCGTATGCATAAAGCAGAGAATGTCAAGAAGCCTGTGGCCACTACCATTGATGTTGCCAGCTTCATGGTGGAGCAGCCTGCCCGTGTCCAAGTTACTGCCTGATTGATCATTTTATTTTACCGTTCTCATTATACACGTAACCAGATACGGTGTACGATACTTATTCCTGCAGGCATGATTGATGGTCTTGTTTTGTACTTGTATTTCGTGGAATTCGCGATAGCTTGGCAAATTGTATAATTTGTATTCTGTGATTGAAAACTTGCCTAATCGGGCGTTCATGGATCCGTCGTTGCATGCACGCAACCCGTATTCCTGGATCTAAGAAGTTGACCATGAATTTCCTTGACACTTATGGGCTGACTGGGACGGGTACGAACACGCCGCCCGTGAATGCGCTCCCAGAACAGAGCCTCAATGAAGAGGTTTCTCAGGTCATCGGCCAGCTCGGAAAGTTCTGGGGAGGGTTCAGGAAGCAGGCACGTTCACATACACTCCATGATTGCGATAATTGAAACTCACGCCAGAGATCTAATAGAGCGAAACTGCGTTCGCAACTGCGCGCAAGGATTTCGGCGAGGTAGTCACACAAGCGCAGAAGGAGCTTGGCAAACTCGCTATATCAACCGAAACCCCTGCCAACGATGCCCACGCTAGTGAAGCTGAGGACACCTCTGACAAAGAGAGCGAGAGCGAGTGTGGCACAGCTCCTGAGACGCCTACTGCAGAATCGCACAGCGCAGAAGGTTCAATTTCGATTTCACAATCATTCCTTGCTCGCCTCCAATCTTCGCTTCCGCCTAATATTGTCTCGAATGTCCAAGCTCAGCTTCCTGAAAGTCTCAAACACCCACAAAGCATCGATCTGTCACAGCTGCGGACGACTCTAACTACCGAATTTCAGCGCGTCCAGGGGGTGACGCGTGCGCAGGCGGAGGAATATGTCCACAAGAGCGAACATCTGCTGCGGGAAGCTATGAAGGAAGCCAGTGAAGCCCTGCGAGACGCGGTGAAGGTAATTCCACCAGAGGAGGGTGAAGGATACTCAAATCAGGGTCTGGTTTGGGATGGATCTGACGTATGGATGCTACCGATGGAAGGAGGAGATGTCAAGGGCAAGGGCAAGGAGACGGATTTGGGCGTTTCGTCGAGGCGACAAAGTGAAGATGCTCGTCAGGCTGTTGCGACGCGCGCACAAGCGCTGTTGAAGCAACTGAAGAGTAATCCTGAGATCATCAAGCTTGATCCCGATGCTGATGCGGGGAGGGAGACGTTCCATGTTTGGGTGTCTGAGGCGCAGAGCAAGGATGAACACCCTGGTACTAAATTTTGGTCAGAACGCATCGCAAGGGCGCGATCTGATCCAGATGATGGTCAAACGCTGGAAGAGACGTTCAATGCACTAGGTATGTTGATTACTATGATCTTCATTGTCGACGCTTATGGTTGCCTCAGTACCTGCCGTTCTTTCTGACGACGAATTCTGGACACGATACTTCTTCCGCGTATATCAGATCGAACAAGAAGAAATGAGACGCAAGGCTCTTATTCACGGTACATGACATTTTGTCTTTTGCAACATGACATTTTATTGATTGATACCTTCACAGGAGCACACCAGACCGAAGAAGATTTCAGCTGGGAAGATGACGACGACGAATCCGTTGCTCCTGAATCTAAATCCGTCGGAGCTCTCGAATCGTCGACCCTATCACAACGTACGCTGGCACCGAAAGCGGCAGACACGAGCGACGTCCAATCGCTCCCAAATTCTTCGCAATTCAATACTCCTATGACCATGAGTCCTAGGGAAAGTAGCGAGGACAGTTATGATGTCGTTTCTGGTAACGTCAGTGCTGCAGGAGATGCACAGGAGCATGTACACAAGGATGAGGACGATGAAGAGGAGAGCGACTGGGAGTAAGATCTTGGTGTTCTTATGTAGTTGTATATAAGTAGTTTGGATCAGCCTATCATATAATACCTCAGAGAGCAGATGTTGGGTACTATTTATACGTTTAACTAAATCAGGCGAACCCTAAAACAGCTCTCTCTCTAAACTAAGTCTGGGTTTTGCCTTCTACTTGCCGATTCCTCGATTGCAAGTGATGAGGAATGAGCTTTATCCATGAAAAGCGTACCAGGTCGCGTCTTCTTTCGCGCAACACCATCATCAACCTCCTTCGCTTCTTCTGGGTCGTTCTTGTTATTTGGTGCGAATTCGGTGTATTTTTCTACAGTTTATCAGATTGCAAGTGGCCAGACAAGGAGTTGAGGGAGGTGAGTTCTTCTAACTAAATAGTTCTGTCCTTGTAATGACACGCTGTCAAGGCTGGGTCAACAGAAAAGCCAACTCGAGTCCTCTTGATTGCTGACCCCCAACTCCCAAACCCGAGGCGTTCAGGGATTTCGTGGCTTCACTATGATGCATCCTCTACTAGATACTTACGAAAAGGCTGGAGCGTCGTCACTCGTCTGCACCCCCACGTAGTCGTATGGCTAGGCGACGTGCTTGCCTCTGGACGCTACGTCACGAATGAAGATGAGTACGTGTCATTATTGCAAACACCCGCTTATATGCGCTAAACGTTCTTGATAGATACAAAAACTACGTAGATGAATTTAAGGGGATATTCGCCACCGACAAATCCGTGCCGAGCTATTTTGTTCCAGGGAATAGAGATGTTGGGTGCGTGCTTGACTCGTGACGTGGTCATTCGGGAATTTGGTGACCCGGCCTTTGTTTTTCAGTCTCGGGGAATCTTCTGCGTTCTCAAAGAATGCGCGAAAATACTTTACCGAGTACTTTGGTCCTGTGAATCAGGAGATCGATTTGGCTGGCCATAGGCTGATCTTCATTGACGCCCCTGGATTGGTTGATGAGGATTATCGCCGACATGGAAAGGGCAAGCAGTACGAGACTTGGACACCGGCTATGGGCGGTCCAATTGAGTTCATCGCATCCGTTGCCATCAGGGGTGGGTGTTGTCTTGCATTTATGAATGTATCTTGGTTGCTGATGTCGGGATTATTAGCATCATCTAGCCCCATCATCTTATTCAGCCATATCCCACTGTCACGACCAGCAAGTACATCGTGCGGGCCACTGCGTGAAAAAGGCTCTATACGCGCTAGTGCAGGTCATGGGTATCAGAACATGCTCGGTAAAGAAACAACTAGATTTGTTCTGCACACGCTTCGTCCAGCAGTGGTCTTCAGGTAAGATACATCAGCCGCTTCTTCCCGTGTTTAAATCCCACGCCCCTATACAGCGGTGACAATCGAGATTATTGCAACATGACCCACCAACTTTCCGCATCAGATGCCAATGTACTAGCAAAGACCACCGCCCGGGAAGTGACTGTGAAATCATTTTCCCCATCCAAGCACATCCGACGCCCGGGTTTCCAGCTCCTCTCTCTCATCCCACCAGACTCTGCGGTATCGCACCATGGTTCTACGTTCGCAGATACGCATTGCCTTTTGCCCGATACCTTCCGCATATTCAATTCGATATACCTACCCGCTCTCGTACTCACCGCCATCGTGCTCCTATACCTCAACATCTCAACTGGCCGTCATCGTCGCCGTTTCTCTACTCTCTCGCCTGTCTCTGCAAGTAGGAGTAGACCAAGTTCCCCATCGCGAGGCCCAGAATCTGCAATCTGGGCTAACTGGTCCCCGCGGAAGTCGAGTGGTCCGACGAGTCCGGCGGTGGCACTTCCGCCCTCAGTTACAGTGCGTGTCCCTAATGCAAAAGAGATATTTACATTCCGTGCCTTGTCGCCATCAGCCTCTGGATCACCTCTTGATTCTCCGCTCCTGAGTCCTATCCCGCTTTTCCACGCCGGGCACGAGGACGAAATGAACCCCGCACATTATCCTTCACAGCATCACAGCGACCATGTCTGGCCTTCGGGTGAGGACGTTCACGAAGCGCCATCGTTCATTCCCTCACCGAGCGCACGTCGATCAGAGAGGAAATGGCCATCATGGAGCTGGAGCTTCGTATTCAGAGGGAGGCGACGACGGATAACGATTGCGCTGCCGACGTGGGGGGAGATGAAAAAGTTTTATGCGTCTGACAGCAGCGACAGTATGTACAGAGGTAAGCGGAGGGGCATGTTGTGGAGGTTGGGAGGCGACAGCATGAGTGTTGCACTGCCTGCTGTTGTTACGTGGGCTTTGATTGGCTGGCTGTTCTTTTGAGACAGTGGTGTTTACGATTGATGTTAGACTATCTACTTGCATGGATTTCGACCCGTATAATGATTGACGTAGTGCACAATGTATCACAGTACTCAGCGCGGACGTTTTGACATGATTATGGTGAATTTTGGACCACGTCGACATTGCATACTACAAGCGGACTGATAAACAATGTCGAAATGTTACATCTATAACAAGAATCGCGCTGGTATACTAATACAACAAAGTCACTATGTAACCCGCAGCTCCTAACACTGTAAATCAAGTAAGCCGGTTGTCAATCCTAAAACGAAACAGGACGTACAATATCCAGTAAACTTTTCAAATGGCGTATGGAAGTACACGCTGGTGGTGGAGATGGCGAAGAACCAGATTGCGATGAGCACGATATTAAACACGACTGCACAAGCATGCGGAAGCGACCATTTCCTCGCGTACAAAGACGGCCTGATCTGGTCCACCAAAAATAGGACGGACATAGTGAGGAGGAAGACGTGGCCTGACACATCGTGTCCCTTCCTCAGGCGAGGGACCACCGGGAACCTATCATCCGGCACCCATAACGATGGTCCAACAAACAAGAACGGGTGCGTCTCTTGTGATATGGCTGTCCGCGTGAGACAGAATTCATACGGGACGGTTAACACGGCACCCGACTGGAGGGTGGCCGTGCACTCGCCCCCCGAAGCTGCTGTGAGCCTTTCGAGTAGGGCGGGTCCGAAGAACCAGCTTGTGAACACGAGCCATATGGCTGTTTCTGAGCCCCACTTGACTACTCTGTGTGCTGTCCGCTTGTGAGGTGGGCTGGTGAGCCAAAGCGTAAGGAAGGCCGCGGAAGTCCAACCCCATGCGCGTTTGATGAAGTATGAGTTTATGATGTTGGCTTTGTTGGCGAAGTAGTGCGTTGCATGTAGATGGTGAGGGAGATGTGTGAGGGCGGGATCGGAGGTGTCGAGATAAGTGTCGTATGCGACTGAGTAGAGTGTTCCGAAAAGGAGGATCGCTGTGAGCCCCCCAAATGCTGCATAACGCACATCAACTGACATTTCGTGGAATGGTACTACAAGATCTGGGTCAAGTAGGCTGAAGAGGTTAAAAAGATCGTGCACAGTGAACGTGGCGGCATTAATTTATAACTGCAGCATGCACGTAAGTACTTCGGCTGAAGGGACCAAAAAAAAAGCAATGCACGTGTTCACTACGACGCGCGCGCAGTATTGTGTTGCAGGAGAATATACCAGAACGGAGTAGAACGATATTCAAGATGACTACCACCAACAGGCATTAATCTAAAGTTCATCCTAGAGTTGATACTCTAGGCAGTTGTACACGAAAGCCGGCAGCTGAGGGTCACTGCGAGCTATTGAATTTCAGCATACGATAAAATACAATTGTCGATCCAGCCTATATAGAGATAATTGTCCACACAAAGCGTAAGTGAAATCAATCCGTTCTTCCACAACAATGCAGCTACAATATTTCTATCATCTTGACGCCCATCATGTCATGAACAGCAGTCGTGCTCTTGACTCTTGCGGTGATACTATGATCCGACGCGATTCTCTTGTACTCCGAACCACGCTGCTGCGCAAGTAAAAGTGCATTAAAAGGCTGTCCAAGGCGAACGATCAACTTCAAGGCTCGCGAACGGGAGTCCAAGTCATCCTGCTCCTGTTCTTTCACGCTCTGTGCACCGTTTGCAAAGTCGGGCAGCCCAAAATCATGACGATTCCACGGACAGACCAGCAAGAATGCCTGCGGAGTGGGCCGTGCGGGTGAGAATTGAACCAGCTTGTCTCCTGTTTCTATTGATAGGTCTTGCAGCCCGTCTGCTTTGACTCTGTATGTGAATGATGTTCCCTGGTCTTCATCGCGCTTCTTTTTGACTTCTGTGATAGCAAATGTAATGCAAGGCAGATGTAGTCTGGAGTTCGCGAAACGCGGCGCACTGAGGCTGTCAAAAAGGGTATACAGTTTCAAAGCTGACTCCACAGCCACAATCTTTTGCAGCCTGGAGACAGAATTCTGCACCTCATTTGCAGATAGAGACGGTCGTGTGTGTGGTGGAGTGGTATACGAGGTGATTTCAGCTGGGAGACAGCTATTGAACTTGGATGGTTTTCCAACCCAGTCCAGGACAGTGATGTCGCCCGACCGAGCGACAATTTCTTGCAAGAGCCGACCGATCGCGCATTCCTTCGTCTCGCCGTAGAGTACAGGCAGTTGGACACCAAGAATGCCGAACAATGAGTATGCAATGTCTTCCGGCAGCGAAGTGACACGGCGTGACGCCCATCGAAATTTCTCTCGAGCACCTTTCATCCCCGGATTAAAGGTAACGAGTGCGCGTGCCTTTATGCCTGTTGAACGCTCCAACTCGTCCATGATAGTGGGTGACTCCTTGTGGTTGGGAGAGCGGTCATTGAGATATAAGTCCCAATCTTTGTGGTAGAAGAGAATGACGTTAGGAGCCAGGAACTCCTGGACAGTCCATCCTCGTGTGGTCCAAACACTGTTTTCCAGTGCGCCCGACTTGAAGGCAGGTGAGACATCCGATAAATAGACCATCGTAAGAGCTGAGTGGCGATACCAGACAAACATGGAGTTGACTGATCGTTGAACCTCAGCAGTGTTCTTCTGGTCGATACAACATGTATCGCTCCATGCCCAACGGTACCCCATGCCACGAGCCTTCTTGCAGAAATTTTGCAGCTTCTCTATGCCGGCAACTCCCTTCAACTCGTACACAACCTTGTCTTGGATGTCGTGCAGCATGGGCTCCTCTTTATCCCACCTATGTGATAACATAACCCAACTGAAGTACTTCGCGACCGCCTTCTTGATGGGCTCCGTTTGGAGGGGCATATGCGTCATCGATGAATACAGAAGCTCGCTGTACTCTTTGCTCTGCATGAAGTCATTTCTCTGTGCATCTTCATTGCATAAACGCCCAGTGGACACGTTAAGTAGACGAAGCGGCGCCTTTTCCAGATGAGTATCAATAGCCTCTTTGATAGCTTGCTCTGCTTCAGTATACTGCTGACGCAGCGCTGGAGAAAGAGTTAGTTGAACGAATGGTAGTGCAAGAGTTACTCAAGACTTGCCTCGCATCTGGGAGTCAGGAGCATTTTTGAGGTTTAACTTGGAGAGCATGCTTTCAAATGTCTCGTTTGCTTTCTTGTATGATTGTTGTGCACCACGAAGTGCTGCATGCCGCAGTTCGGACCCGTGACGAGAGGAAGGACTGAGTTTGATGACCTGTGTTGGAGTAATCAGTACAATCAACAGAAAACATGATAGATATAGTCTGCACCGTGTCGGCGTCAGCAAGGGCCTGCGCATAATGTTTTTGCGCCAAATAGGCCGTACTGCGGCGTTCAAAAAAGGAGTCGTGCGAGGGATCCAGCTTGATCACAGCCGAATAAAGTTCAACAGCCATCTCATAGTCGCTCGCGGCAATGGCCTCATCTGCCTTTGCGACACATCGTGCGATACAGTCTCGCTTGAAGGCTTATCGATATTAAAATGAATCCTGATGTTCAGGTTGTCCGATATAATAACACACTTACTGGAAGACCATTCGAGGCAGCCGCTCTTCGTATTGTCATCAACCATGCTCATCATATATTGAAAAGATTTGACTGCTTCGGTCACTCGATCAGCATGGAGGAGTGCGTCGCATCGTCGTTGATTGATAGTTCGCCATAAAGAATCGAAATCCCAGCCAAAGAGCTGTTTGATGCATATCGTCCATGAGTAAAGCTGTCCTCGATGGCTTTATAAGGACATACCAGCGTGAATATTTTCCACCTAGGTTCCAAAAGTGTGGCAGGCGAGAACAAACCTGTTATGGTGGCAATACTGGCTGTGAGTTTATCAGCGGCTTTGCTGTACTGCCCGTTCTGGAAAGTAATCATAGCAAGCTGTACATGCAGATATGCCTTAGGAGTGTATTTCAGAATAAGAAAATTCATCGGGTCTGACATAAAACCCACATCTACCATGCTGCACCGAAGTGCATCCGAGTGTTGGCCAGTGATGGCAAGACGTTGAACTCGCCGTATTGCTTCATTATGGCGACCGGCATTGAAAATTACAACAGCCTAGACAAAGTCTTAGTATGACAGACAGACTATGAACACAACAATGAGCGTACCTTGATCAACAGTAAAAGATCGATGGTAACCGGATCACGATCAGAAAATGTGATAGCGAGGTCGAAAGCTTCCATCGCATCCCATAGCTGTCCGTTGCCGCAGAGGGCGATGCTCTTGGAAATATATCCCCATAACGAGGGCTGGATGGCAATTGACTGCAACATATCCGTTATGAACAGACTACTAACAGTATGCAAAGGGTTTAGACCTTGACTGCGTCTTGAAGCGCATTATCCCATTCAGAACTCCGTGCTCTGACCATTGAACGAATGGCACAAGAATCATATTTGTTGCCATCTTTGTCGATCTCTTGGGTTAGCAGCTTTTCAGCAGTGTGCAGGTCACCAGCAACAGATGCATTCCAGACAGTCGGCAAGACTTTGATCTGTATCAAGGAAGTTCACGTTGCATGATAGGGGGACACGTTGAGGGCCTGAAAAGCTCACCTTGATATCATCGTATAATGAGTGTCCATTGATTTCATTGGCTTTGGCGTGGGTCTTGAGTTTTGTCCCATGTTCGGAGTTGGGTGGTGGGTGGTCCAGTGGTTGGGGCCCGGGATGGGAATCATGGTTACTGACTTTCTTGGGGAGTGGAGGCTTTGGCAGTTTGGATGGACGAGGATCATTATTGTTGCCATCTTTCTTGGGCGGCGGGCGGTTTGGTGGTTGACGTCTGGGAGGAGGATCATTGGGTCCTGGGTGGTTTGGTGGTTGACGTCTGGGAGAAGGATCACTGGGTCCTGGGTGGTTTGGTGGTTGACGTCTGGGAGAAGGATCACTGGGTCCTGGGTGGTTTGGTGGTTGACGTCTGGGAGAAGGATTGCTGGGTCCTGGGTGGTTTGGTGGTTGATGACTGGGATGGTCGCTGGGTCCTAGGCGATTTGGTGGTTGACGTCCGGAAAAGTCGTTGTGTCCTGGGCGATCTGGTAGTTGAGGAAGGTCCTTGCGCCCTGGGCGGTTCGGTGGTTGACGTCCGGAAAAGTCGTTGTGTCCTGGGCGATCTGGTAGTCGAGGAAGATCCTTGCGTCCTGGGTGGTTTGATGGTTGATGTCTGGGAGGATTGCTGGGTCCTGGGTGGTTGGGTGGTTGGCGCCTTGGATGGAGATCATTTTTCTTGCCATCTTTCTTGTGCGGTGGGAGGTTTGGTGGTTGATGGATGGGATGGGGATCATTGTTCCTGCCATCTTTCTTGTGCAAAAAGCGGTTTAGTGCGCGTATGGGGTGCCAGTGGGGGTGGTCATTGCCGACATCTTTGTTAGTATGCTGTGGGCGGGTTGGTGCTTGGTGTCTGGGGTGGGAGCTGTTGTCGTTGACATCTTCATTGTGCTGTGGGTGATTTGGTGGTTGGCGTCTGGAGTGGAGGTTGTAGTCGCTGTTGACATCTTTGTTACTAGGTTGTGGACGGTTTGGTGCTTGCCACTGGTGGCGTCTAGAATATGGGTCATCATTGTTGCCATCTTCGCTATCATTCTCTTGCGTCGGCAGCCACTCAGTATGCGCGTTTGAGGCGGTCGTGAATATCTGTACGAAATACTTAGCTCAAGTTGCAATGAGTACACACATTGACAGCAAAAGCTTACATTGTGTGATGGTTGTCCATTAGACCTGGAACCAAAGTTAGAGCCACCGCCAGAGCCCTCATCACTTCTAGAGCGTTCGTCACTCCCTGAGTCTTCGTCACTTCCAGAGCCTTCATCAACAACCTTGTCTCCGCGGACTTCTTCATCAGCATCTTCGTAACGGTCTTGATCAGCGACTTGGTGAGCATATTTGCCATCATAATAATCTTCCCCTCCAGCAGAGTCTTCACTCTCAGAGTCAAGGCGTTCACCCCATCGAGGGTCGTCATCCTTGTCGAGGTATTCACCCTCCGAGTCATCAGGGTCTTCATTCTCATCGGGGTGTTCACCCAATTGAGGGCCATCATCCCTGTCAAGGTCTTCGCCCTCCGAGTCATCAGGGTCTTCACTCTCATCAGGGCGTTCATCCCTGTCGAGGTCTTCACCCTCTGAGTCATCAAGGTCTTCACTCTCATCAGGGTCTTCACCCAATTGAGGGTCATCATCCCTGTCGAGGTCTTCGCCCTCCGAGTCATCAGGGTCTTCACTCTCATCAGGGCGTTCATCCCTGTCGAGGTCTTCGCCCTCCGAGTCATCAGAGTCTTCACCCTCGTCAAGGCGTCCATCCCATTGAGGGTCGTCATCCCTGTTGAGGTCTTCGCCCTCCGAGTCATCAGGGTCTTCACTCTCATCAGGGCGTTCATCCCTGTCGAGGTCTTCGCCCTCCGAGTCATCAGAGTCTTCACCCTCATCAGGGCGTCCATCCCATTGAGGGTCGTCATCCCTGTTGAGATCTTCGCCCTCCGAGTCATCAGGGTCTTCGCCCTCGTCAGAGCGTTCACTCCATTGAGGGTCATCATCCCTGTCGAGGCCTTCACCCTCCGAGTCATCAAAGTCTTCACCCCCGTCAGGGTCTTCATTGGAGAGGTATTCGTCGTCGGAATATTGTTGCATTGTGGATCCTGTGTGTAGTGGGTAGCGCAGATTTTCTCCTTATAACCCTACTCAGGCGCTTATCCGTGATTTCTTCTTTAGCTCTGTAAAGCTTGAATCCCACAACATTAATAACATTGCTTTTCATCATCTCTACCCCCTTAACTTGACGTTTTTCTTACCTCGGTGTTACCACGCTGCCACAGCTCCCATCAACGCCCTCTCCCCTTGTGAACACCTATTTGTTGGCTGGACGACAGCCCGCTCCTTGCTCGTATGGCTGTATGACGCATGATGTCAGTCCGCTTCTTCGCATCATCTCACCTCAGCGTTGTCCTAACATCACGCTGAGACTCACTCCGTTCTAGCTTCGTACACTATTAACCCCTTCATTCGGTGCACCACCGCAGCCGACCTGCTCAGAAGAAGTAAGAACGCATGTTTGGTACAATCACGCACTGCGGTCAATTCTGTGACCATATACTATTTCTCCTGCTCAGCGTATCTTTCATCTTGCTTTGCCATGGTGACCGGGGCCACCCAAAGACCCAAGATAATTGTTAGGCATTATAGACGACGGGACATCACATGGAGAGGCGGCTAAGGCATGTGTTTGCTGATTTGTCTGCTTGTTTATGCGATAATGAACCATACCTTCCTAAAGGCCCAATCAACTGCACCGTGGCGCTAGATTGACATGACAGTATGTCCATGAAGGTGACATGTAGAATCAACACCATAACCGTCATCTGTCACTCGATAACAACACACCTTCAGGATATGTATATGTAGACGATTATACCATCTCGAGGGTTTGACAAAGAAACATAGCCTGAGCAACTCGTCTAGGAAAGAGAGACTCAAGGTAGTCTGAAATTGGCCATATGACTCGGAAAAGGGTGGCCTTATTTCCCCTGGGCCTGAATCCTGATAGATGATGGTGGCAGTAGCGAGGGCATGTATCATACGCTGATGGGGGTCATGTTACCTACTTAACTCGGTAGTACTAACTGTACTATACATCGGACTCTCAGGCTTGGAGATGTCTGAGAGAGTATGAGGTCCGTGGAGGTTGGTGTACTACGACATAGAGTCTACGTTTGGATTGATCACAATCAACCCAAATACAGGCAAAAGAGATATGCAGTACTAACTCATATGCCGACAGTCTGAGAAATTGATCTTAGTAGCCTTAGGGCGGTGTCCCGGGCCTGGACTCCTCGGAGACACAATTCTGATAGTTTATGTAATACAACATTCGTTAGCAGCCTGCAGAGCCAATGCAACATCGGAGTCATTTATCATGTCCTGGCCAAATCCTATCTTCCAGATCACTTCGGAACACCAACTCAACAAAATTAATGATCTGCGTGCTCCCCACACAGTACTGTGACTGGTTTGGATCGCTTTACGTGCTATGCATAGGCTATCCACCAGTCGACGTGTCTCCGTCAGTCAACTTCACCTCCCTGGAAAGCAATGTATGTCACACATGTTCTCTTGTCAGACTTGACCACGATAATCTTAGCATTATATTCTCGAACACTGAGGATCAGACGCGGCTCCAGTACAAACATCTGCAACACCTGGGCAAAATGTCAGAAGGCCGTTATAGTCAAAAGCTCCCGCAGAAGATGAGTACTGTAGACATGATGAGGAGTGGTCGGATGCAGATGTCATTCACAGGTTAGCGCACCCGTATACATTTGGCGACAGGGCGCCCAGAGGCAAGCCGCCCACGATAGCAAAGTTAACGCATGCGGAAACTAGGCGAAACAAGATAACAACGTCCGAATCATGGAGCTCGTATTAGAAAGCCTCAAAACAGGTGACTTTTTGTTGATACAGCAAAATAGTCCCGTTGAATCGGTTGATCTGTTCAGCGTTCGCAAAAGTGTTTTACAACAATCCAGGCCGCACGAAAAGGGGCAAGGGTTTTGGGCTCGTGCTTATACCATGACAACGGGGATATCCCATATGCCCGGATAGCGGTGGATATAAAATTATTGTAAACCATTTCTGCCGTGATCTTTAGAATGAGAATGTATGGGAGACACTGAATAATGTTCCTTCAGCTTCATTCTGTCGCTACTCATTCGATTTTGTAGCAACCTTCCGAGTTGCTATCTGAAAATCTGAAAATCTGACCTTTCTGGGCCTTCCGGCGTAGTGGTCACGAAAGAGCCTTGCCAATTCCGTCGCTTGGGTTGTATTTCTTAAGTTCAATATGTTTGAATCCTGGATTGTTTATCCGTTCATTCTGGGACTCCGTTAAGTTCTTCTAAATCTTTTGCCGTGAAGTTCTGCCATAACCGATCTGCCAAACCAACTTACAAGTTTTGCTCATAACCCTATTTTCAGGATATAAAGGTAAGCACTGTCCACCTCAGTAATTCAGAGTCACTCTTGCAAAGTTTTTATAACTTCGCATAAATCATGCATTTGTCCTTCGTCGTCGTCATTACCAGTGCTTTGGCAGCATGTATGACTGTCACTGCCAAATGCAGTCCCCAATTTGGGACCTGCAATACTGACAGTGATTGCTGCGGTAGCTTTAAGTGTAATTTACATCCGGTGAGTATGAGTGGTTTGCTTTGCATCAATGATTCAACCCCATTGCTCACCCTATGCACCTTGCAATGTTAATAGCCTCAAGGTCATTCCAAGTTTTGCAATTACTAGGCTGCTCATCGACGAGCTGGCAGTCTGTTCATGAGCACATCTGGAGAGTGAGTCGTGTTTCCGCTTGCTGATTGGTGTTGTGGCTGACGGCACAATATGTAGCTCGTTGCTGACTTGGTGGATGTGGTTGTTGTTCCTGGAGTAGTAGTATGCCCTGCTTCATGGGCAATAAAGCGCTTTTGAATTAACTTGAACACTCGATACTGTGTAACTTGAAAAGACGTGAGGATCCGAGCGATCTCAATTTCCAAATTGTGCTGCGTCATTCGGAGCTTAGTGTTTCAAACGTTCATTGCCAAAGTCTGCATATAGCGGCTGTAGCAGTCGAGATGGGCGCGTCAAAAATCCCGCATTCAACATCTCTCTCGGACTCACCTCGCCGACGTCCGAGCTCTTTCTTCCACACCCAAAGATCGGCGGTTGAACATATGTTCAATCAATTTGCATTTAGCTCGGAAGCGTTTAGAACTTTCAAACTTAATAACATGCTTTCGAAGTGCCAGTGACTGCCAAGCGAATATCATACTACACCGCTATATTTTTGGTAGGAAGCACTAACTCATTACGCCCGCGACGTCGGTGTGTGTATGTGTGCTCTTCCATACTACTTGCAAGGCCTGCGAGTATCTTCGAGGGGTGGGCCACACATGCACAGCTTGTGTTCCTACTTGACGCCATGGCAAGTCAACAGGCAGACATCGGAACCTTCACTCGGCGATCGCGATACATGTGCTGGCTACCTAGGAAATTCTTCCCAGGTTGAAGATAGGCAGCTATCCTTTGATCGCAGAATCACCTGTCTTGACTTTCACAACTTGAGTATATCGGGGACGGATGGCGTCACTGCCTTTCTCTTCCTAGGTTATAGTCAACACGTCTACTTGACTCGTATTCGTCCTGGAAGTATCGGGCGGGTTATTACTCCGTGGCCGGCCGTCACAGCCTTTTGTGCCAAACGAGTGTCATTGCAGCACCGATAGTGCGGATGAGGTTATAGACTTGAATGTCATAACAAGGTGAGAGATGAGTACTAGTGATTGCTTTGGCTTCACTTTTGATTGTTTCGTGGACTGTTTGCTTGATTGACTAGGACAACGGGCCTATTTTTATATTAGCAGCTGGATTTCGCGAAGACACTTGTCAGTGAACACACGGAAACGCATATAGAATTTACAGCATACCCATGTAAAATAATCAGTGCACATAGTATTTGCTATGCTACTAATGAAGTAGCCTAGGCGCACTGGCAGGTAGATGAAGAGGAGACTTGAAGGAAAGGAAGGACGTTCGAACACTAAGTCATGCCACCTCGGGAGAAAGAGTCTCTACAACGGACTTGCGAAGGAACGACAGCACTAGTTATGTTAGTCAAGCAAGATATATCTATGGTACATTGCACAAGTTTCATGACCTGGTATGTTCCGCCAACTCGAAACGTCAATATCAACTGCACTTACTTCTCCAAATCCTCGTCCCCGACACGTTTGTAATGTGTACGATCTGCACGTTGAAAAAGGCTTTTCAAACGACCGAGTCTGTCACCACACCAAACAAACATCCCCACTCCAACCACGACTACCACAAATAAGATGGCAGCATACTTCAGACGCTCCGACGACCCAGAAACATCCTCCACAACCTCAAGAGTGGCATCCACAACTGAAGAGGGAGTAGACTCCACAGGGCTTGTCTTCTCGTTAGATGCTGGTGAGGCGGGTGTAGAGGCGGGCAATTCAGCATCGGCTGACGAAGTTACGGAATTCACGGGTACAGTGGCGATGTCCTGTTGGCAAGCAACAACATTTTATTCGCATCAAGAGCTCAAGTGACACAGAGACAGCTGAATCATAGCTCAGCGCGTAGGGGTACCTGATTTCCTGTCTCATCCACCACTGGCTCAACTGGCAGCTAGAAACGTGGGATGAATACGCTGCACATCACACAGGTATAATAACAAACCTCTCCAGAGTCGTAGATGGTGACGTCCTCCAATGGACGATCATTGCTGCCCTTGGGAACGTCCTCTTGAGTAGAAGTGAGAACTTTGGTGAGTCTAAAGGTAATAAATAATGCAAACCAATAGCGTATACAATGTCCATTCCCTCCAAGACTTTTCCGAAGACCACCTGTTTTGACAGAGCTCAAACAATGCGGTGATAAAACTGACGCCAAACTCACATGTTTACCGTCCAACCAGCTGGTGACTACAGTGCAAATGAACTGGAAAACCACTCAGTAAAGCTCGTTGAGAGCAATCACAAGCTTACGAATTGAGATCCTAGAGCACTATGTTAGATGACATGAACGATGGGAGAAAACATGCCTACCGTTAGTGTCCTTGCCTGCATTAGCCATGGAAAGAGTGCCGGGTCCGGCGTGCTTGAGCTTGCTGAAGCAGACGTCAGGGTCGAAGACATGAGTATGATCACGAAACCTTACAAGTTCTCATCCTTGAAACGGTCGCCGTAAATAGACTGTAGGACCTCCATAAGCGGCGTTCATGCTGAGACGGATCCCAAATTACCTTTCCACCGGTGCCATCGCCACGAGCTAGTGAGATTACATCAAGTTGGCTTTAGAACACATGAGATAATGATGGTACACATACTGAAGTCACCGCCTTGGATCCTGACAAAAGAGGATATCAGGTGAATGTCCACAAAACAACGGACAAGAAACTCACATGAAGTTCTTGATAACACGGTGGAACTTGGAGCCCTTGTAACCATAGCCAAGCTCCTGACCATCCTTGCCGACACCAGTTGCAAGTGCGCGGAAGTTCTCGACTGTCTTTGGAACGGTCTGCCAGGAGATGAGTTAACCACATATCTGCCAGAATAGGTAAGGCAACGTACTCCGCCGTAAAGACCAATGACAACTGTTTAACATTCGAGCCCCGTCAGATGTATGTCACACGGCGGTCTCAACATAACACAAACCTCGACCTATGTCCTTGTCACCATGCCTGATATCGAAGTAGACCTTATGGGTGATTTTGGGGCCCTTGGCAGCATCCGCAGATTGCGCACAGAAAAATGCGGCTATAGAAATTAAAACGAGCGCAAGAGAAACACGACCGAACATTGTGCAACGAAGTAGTAAAGGTGTGAAGGAAGACGTGTCCAAACTAATTTGACTTGAGAAAGGTTATCAAATGTGGGAACAACATTCCATTTTTGTTTGACCCGCCGTTCTAACGATCAAAGACTGAGATTTATACAATATTGATATCAGTGCCGCAGGGGGAAATGGACGATGAACTTGTCCTCAACATCGCAGAGGATGCATCTGTAGGACCAACAAAACTAGCATCAAAAAAATCCGGTCGCTGGACGGACAGGTGAGCTAAAGTTTGATTTCATGTATGCAGCTAATCATCATAGCCTAGGTTGAAGGCTAAACGAGTCCAGAAACGCAGGACCGACCAGCCTGACCATCATCCTGGCAGCGATGATGATGACCATCCTCGTCCCGCAAAGCGGATGCGACCTGACATCCCCCCGCCTGCTACCAAAGCTCCTGCAATGGACCGTCCGGCACTTCCAGCTAGGCCTCCGACTCAGATAATCTCGTCTCTATTCTCGTATAACCCTCAAGTTGAGGCCCCCATACCCTCCGCTGTCCAAAAAGCGCCCTCCAAACCGAGCAATGCACCACTGACCGGCTCAGCCACATTCGCGGACCTGGGTCTTCATCCTCTCCTCGTCGCTCACCTACAATCCAAGATGAGTATCACGAAACCGACATCCATTCAACGTGCTGCCCTTCCTATATTCACGAAACCTTCTTCGGAGGATACGGGTGCACGCGATGTTTTTATACAATCGCAAACTGGCTCCGGAAAGACTATGGCATTCCTCCTACCCATAATCCAGGATCTTCTCCCCCTAAGTACACACTCTTACATCGACCGCTCGATAGGGACGCTCGCAATCATCATCGCACCCACTCGTGAACTTGCAAAACAGATTTCCGATGTCTTGGAGGCGTTATTGACACTTAGGCTACGCCCAGACGGCGAACAGGAGAATACGGAGAGTTCTACACGTTATACCCGGTGGTTAGTCTCTGGCTTGCTAAGTGGAGGCGCAACCCGTGCGCACGAGAAGGCGCGTCTACGGAAAGGTGTGCCCATCCTTGTCTCGACTCCAGGTCGCCTACTAGACCACCTGCAAAATACGTCTTCGTTCAACGTTGGAAAGTGCCGATGGTTAGTTCTCGATGAAGCGGACCGCTTGATGGAGCTCGGGTTTGAAGATACCATCAAAGGGATCGTGCAGGGTCTGGATGGGAGGAGGAAACTTGCGTTCCAAGCTGTTCAGGACGGTAAGACATTCGAGGTTGGGGGTTGGGACTGGGACCGGGAGAGACGGACAATACTCTGTTCGGCTACCATCCGTGAAGACGTGCAGAAATTGGCAGGTACTACTCTAAGACGGCCGTTGATAATCAAGGGCCTCGACAAAGAGAAGGCGGAGGATTCGCCTGCATCAAAAAACGACAACGAGCCAGCTACCACCAGCACCGAGAAATTCACTCCTCCATCACAACTCTCTCAAAAATACGTCATCGTTCCCCTCAAGATGCGTCTTGTCGCACTGGTCGCACTTCTCCGCTCATTGCTCGCTCAGACACAAAGTCAAAAAGGTTCGAAAATCATCGTATTCCTCAGCTGCACAGATTCCGTCGACTTTCATTGGCGCTTGCTAGGCGATTCGTCGATGGACGGTGAGAAGGCTGAACATGCAGAGTCCGACGAAGACGGGGCAGATAGCAAGGCAGATGAATCTGTCGAAGAGGAGAAAGTGGAGGAAGAAAATAAAATTGCTGCAGAGTCTCCGCTCCTTCCAGGTGCCTCAATCTTCCGACTTCACGGTTCCCTTCCCACACCAATCCGTCTCGCCTCTCTACGTGGATTCTCAGCCATTCCTTCCTCAAAGTCCAAAAAACCTGCACCCGCGTCGTCCATTCTCCTCTGCACGTCCGTGGCATCCCGTGGTCTCGACCTACCCCTCGTCCGCGCAGTCATACAATACGACCTGCCAACTGAAGGCGGTGCGACCGAGTATGTGCACAGAGTGGGACGGACAGCACGTGCAGGAAAGGGCGGTGAAGCTTGGAGCATCGTCGCACCCAGCGAATCTGAATGGGTTAAATGGGTGGGAGGGAAGATGAAGGGCGATATAACGGGAGAAAACTCCGACAGCGACAAAGTCAACATCACTCTCGAAGGAACAAGCATCGAAAACGTTTTGGCGAAGGGCTTTGGTGGAAAAGGCTCCGAGTACGAGGCGCGCGCGACAGAAGTGCAACTTTCTTTCGAGCGGTGGATTTTGCGGCGCAAAGAGGTAATTCCGATTTGGAGTGAAGTTGAGCATGCGTTGACACCTTTTTGTAGAACGCTGAACTTGCTCGGAGAGCATTTACTTCGCATATGAGAGCATATGCGACCCATCCCTCGAACGAGAAGCATATCTTCCACGTTCGGCATCTTCACATCGGTCACCTGGCAAAAGCATTTGCGCTGCGTGAAGCGCCGAAGACGATTACTGACGGAAAAAATAAAATATCTAGTGCATCCAAAGGTCGTGGCTCGCGTCCTACTAAACCTACGAAGCATGATGTCGGCGACGCAGAGCAACGGATGCAAGATGTCGTCCGTGCGCAAGGGCGGCTATCGAGGAAGGGCGGCAAGATGATTAGCAGTGGGACCGATGAATTTCAGATTCCATCAGGCGCTGCCTTGAATTCACTCGTTCATGGCTATTGATCAAAACGTAGTACTCTTTTTTAGGTTATAGATGCTATACACTACAAAATAGATAAATCTTATCTGATCCAAAAAGCAGATGCCAAGATACAGTCTCGTCAGACTACTGCCGCTCAAGAGCAGAGAACTCGAGGTTGGAGTCCAACTGTAGATCCAATACTTGTAAGAACTTGCAGACAACATTTTTATGGTGGTGACAAATATGATGAGTCACACATTTACTGTCACAATATTTTTGGCATATTTCCGTCGTTTGCCACAATGCCACCTCAGCGCTCAGGCCTCAGGCTCAGCAGCGTTGCGGATGTTCAAGTTATTGAGCAATTACATGACTTACCATGATACAGCAAAAGTTCATGATGTGATCATGTATCCAATATGGTCGACGCCGGATGGTACGCGTACCGGCGTATGCGTAGGTCTGGAATTCAACTTTGACATTCTCCAAGTCGAATTTTGGTTAGTACTTACCCTAAACTTCCTGTGCGACAGCCTCGTGCCCTCCAGCTGGTCGGACCTGCAGCCAGACAAGCGCCCGCTTATCTTTTCAACTCAACTCCAAAGTGCAACCACGAGCCATCTATCGACTTTGAATACAATCGCAATCAACCATCCATTTTATCTCAAGCATCCTGTAATATCTCTGTTGCTTGATCGTTTCACCATCACCACTTGAACCCTTTTGATTTCAAACGAAGTTACAACTTAGACATCGACTCCTCAATCAACGTCGTATGTCGTCCCCTCTGAGACATCCATCCCCATCGTGATTTCTAATTACATCGTTGAACTGGACTAGTGCTTCCCCAACTTGACCTATTCCAACTCCCATTTTGTGTCACATTCTCACATCAACCTCTGTCGATAAGCGACTGAGATCAATGTAAATACCTCCTTCCCTTATCACCTCTCTCGCTCTCTGACCCGACTGTCAGACCTTCTAGCAATGACAGAAGGAACTTGGGAGAAGCTATCCCAGGTCGCTGTCCTGGGTGCTAAATATGACTCCCCTGAACGCCAGCCCCATCCGAAATGTTTGAAAGGGACCCGAGTGGACCTTCTCAAATTCATCTGCGGATTGTTGGACAAGCGAGATAAGAGTCAGATCATTTGGCTGCATGGCACGGCGGGCGTTGGAAAGTCTGCCGTGGCGTTCACTGTGGCCGAGAGGATGAAAGGTCTGAAAATGACAGAGGAGACAAAAATTGAAACAAGGCTCGCGGGAACATTCTTTTTCTCGCGCAAGCACACAAAATGCAGCACCACCGGTCATTTATTTGCGACCCTTGCTTACCAGCTTGCGAGCAATTTTCCCAGCGTCAAGAACGACGTGAACAAAGCTATCCACGAGACTCCTGCGGTTCTAGACTCCAGCGAGGCTCTTCGCGACCAAATGATGGCGTTATTTCGTCGACCTCTCTGGCACCTGCAATTAAGGCTGCGCGAGTGTCCGCCTCCGGTGTTTGTTGTTGATGCCCTCGATGAATGCCAACCTGAAACGGTCGCCGATCTGATCTCACTCCTCGGGGAAGCTCTTCGTGATCCTGAACTTCCCGTGTTCCACATTCTGCTCACGAGTCGCTTGGAGGAGCATATCTGTAAAGCTATTCAAAACGAAGATATGCGCACGCTAGTGTACGAGATCCCGGTGAACACTTCTGGGGAGGGCGTTGCTGGCACCATTTCATTAGACGGCGAAGATGTGGACAATGATATCTGTACATTCTTGCAGCATTCCTTCATGGAGTTACGATATCGCCATCCTGATTTCCCTCAGCCCACTGCGGATAAACTTACGCGGCTGGCGAACCGAGCTGGCAGACGTTTCATCGTAGCATCTACAATGATGAAGTTCGTTGATGACGGATATAATGACCCCCGGGATCGCCTTGAGCTAATGCTCGAGCTGACCAATGAACTGCTACCTGGAACGGAAGTGTACGAGCTATACAAACGGATCCTCTCCACCTGTTCGAACCCCAATCGGGCATACCAGCATTTGTCCATTGTTGCTGCCCTCGCAGACCCTCTGCCAATCTCACAGATTTCGAAGCTCCTTGGTCCTGTTCAAGGCAGCGATGTCGCGACCACGCTGAAACAGCTACGTTCTTTCATGGATATCCCCGCTGACAGCAGCCATCCCGTGAATATCTACCACTCGTCCATTCGAGACTATGCTTCAGACTCCTCGAACTGCAGCCTCCCTGGATTACAACCCATCCTATCACATTCCCTGCTCGCTTATTCATCTTTCCGCTTGATCATTCAAGACATTCCAGCACGCACTACTCTCATGGATGCGCTCCTAGAATTGAAGTCGCAGAATCAGGCTATGCAACCCCATGACCCCGGAATTTGCAACAGTCATTAGCCTTCATTGTTGAGCCACCAGAGCCGCTGACGGTCCTCATGGGATTGTTATGGCTTCGGGGAGCTCGCGGGTCGGGTTTGCGGTCCTGGTTAAGGACTTTGGACGGACGTGCGTGGCTGCAGACCCAATATGGGGAAGACTATTTGCAGACACAGAAGGGGCAAGACTGGCTGCAGACCTGGGCCGGGAGGGATTGGTTGCAGACCCACGCGGGACGCACTTGGTTGCAGACAGAGAGAGGGCGAGGGTGGCTGCAGAGTGGGCAAGGGTGGCTGTGGACTCAAAGACGAAGACAAGTCGCTGGAGACTCTGGCGAGTATATAGCATTGGAGACGTGGAGCGGGAAAGCCTCGCTGGAGACCATCGGCGGGCAAGGCTGGCTGCAGACCAAGACCGGGCAAGAATGGTTGCAGACCCAGGCAGGGGGAGAGTGGCTGCAGACTCAAAGTGGAGGAGAGTGGCTGCAGAGCCGACGCGGGGAAGAGTGGCTTCAGACCCCGACCGCACAAGAGTGGCTGCAACAAACCCCGACTGGCCAAGAATGGCTGCAGACCCAAAAAGGACGAGAGTGGCTGCAAACTCAGAGCGGCCAAAAATGGCTACAGACCCTGAGTGGCCAAGAATGGCTGCAAACACATGGTGAGTGGTTGCAGACCACGCCTGGACGAGAGTGGTTACAAACTGAAAGCGCGAGGGAGTGGCTGAAGACACCCAGCGGGAGGGAGTGGATAGAGACACACAGCGGGAGGAAGTGGCTGCAGACACACGGCGGGAGGGAGTGGCTGCGGAGATCCAACACGAGGGAGTGGCTGGAGATATTCAACAGGAGCGAGTGGCTAGAGACACCCAGCGGGAGGGAGTGGCTGGAGATACACAACGGGAGGTGGTGGCTGCAAACATTCAATAGGAGGGAGTGGCTGACAACACCCAGCGAGAGGGTGTGGCTGGAGACACGCAACTGGAGGGAGTGGCTGGAGACACCCAGCGGGAGGGAGTGGCTGGAGACACCCAGCGGGAGGGAGTGGCTGCAGAAACCCAGCGGGAGGAAGTGGCTGGAGACACATAGCGCGAGGGAGTGGCTGCAGAAACCCAGCGCGAGGGAGTGGCTGGAGACATCCAACGGGAGCGAGTGGCTGGAGACACCCAGCGCGAGGGAGTGGCTGGAGACGCTCAGTGCGAGGGAGTGGCTGAAAACACCAAGAGCGAGGGAGTGGCTGAAAACGCAGAACGGGATGGCGTGGCTGGAGACACAAAGTGGGATCGAGTGGCTTGAGACCCAGAGTGGGTACGATCGCCTACAGACCCTAAATGAACTGCAGACTCCAATCGGGCATGCATGGTTGGACACCTTTTACGGGCGAGAATGGCTCTCAACCCAGAGTGGGCGAGAGTGGTTACTGATGCAGAGTGCGCAAGAGTGGCTCCTGACCCTAGGAGGGCAAAAATGGCTGGGTACTTTGGGCGGACGAGAGTGGCTGCGGACCCCAGGTGGACCACAGACTGGACATGGCCAAGAATGGTTACAGACAAAAGGTGGGCAAGAGTGGCTGCCGACCCAGAGTGGACGAGAGTGGCTGCCAACCATGGGTGGACGAGAGTGGTTGCAGAGCGAGAGAGGACGAGAGTGGCTACAGACCCCTCATGGTCAAGCATGGCAGCTGACTCCTACAGCGTCTGTCTGGGTAACAATGGAAGACTTTTCGAGCACATTGGAAACAATCAGCGAGTGTGCAATCATTCCGCGATCGCCTTTCCCGCCAGCTTTTCAAGTAATCCAGGAGTTCAAGAGCTTACCAGATTTCTTGATGTTTCCGGCATTCCTGTCGTTAAGGCCCCATGATTATTCTACCTCTGCATCCCTACAAGATTGTCCAGACATCGAGGTCATTCATACTATGACCGCGTTCACGATTTTCGCAAACGACGCACGGGATCAAAGTCAATTATCTTCGGACGCCTTGAAGTATGCATGTCAAAACTGGGTCTTCCATGTCTCGCGAGCTCTGAATCCAACGGACCACCAGCTCAACTGTGCATTCAAGGTCTTCTGGAATCGCCACCTCCTCTCCTGGCTTGAAAGGCAATGGTGTTTGAAGGGCTTGCGGTCCTGTCTCCTTATGTTATCCGAAGGGCAGAAACTTGCACAGGTGTGTTTTTAGTGATTTTCGTGTATTCGGCACCTGACCTACGCACAAAGGAACGCTTCATCGAAGTTACAGGGTCATCTCAGTCCCAGGTCTGAAACTGTCGATTTGATGTACTAGATAGATGTCATGCTGTCTTGTTATCTTGCATTATTCACGTCGCTTGTGTATTTTCAGAATTTGTAGTGTTGAAGATTGAATGTTAATATTGATGTTGGTCCGAGGAAAAGAAGACGGTAATAACTTGGACGCCATTTAAAGGACCGCGTCTCCTTGAGGCATGTCGTGAATATCGCATGGAGTTCTGTATCTACAGCAGAGCCTGAACGGCGCCAAATGTGATAGTGATATGCATACTGAATCGTGCGAGCTGCCAAGACCTGCTCTTCCGATGGCCCGTTGGAGCGAAGGGACTCGTCTGGCACAGGGTCAAGGGATGTGAAAGACGTGACCGCCTCGTCCATATCTTCCATATCATCAGTGGCCTCAGAATCGACAATCCCTGAAACTTCTTTCTCCTTTACTTCCTCTCTATCCGCCTCCTGGAGCGCACCGGATTTAAGTTCTCCTTCTCGGCCGGACGAATCTCTACACCATCTTTGGGACGCTGCATGCGAGGCACGAAGGCAGCTGCCTCCGCCCTCATCATAGACTGTGCAGCAACCATATCCGAAGAAAGAAGATAGGGAGTGTCACTAGTCTTTTCATGAACCAGTTGTCGCACCAACGAAGTTTGAGTAGATTGCCTCGTTTTGTGAACAAGTTTGACAAGACCGCTCGAAGCCTTGTTGGTATTGAGAATAACTCGCAGGTAGCCATCCAAGCGAGGCATTCCTCTGCCGAGCAAAAGCGCCATGTGCTCAACAACATCGTTCACGAGTTTTTGATAGTATGCAGGGCGCTGAGGTTCATTGCTTGCGTGCAGATGAAAGCACGATCGTATTCACTTTGCACTTCACCATAGGGTATCGTGTGTTGTGAGCGACTGTTACAATAAATTAAAAATTGTTGGATGACGAAGAGCTGGAGCAGGCACACCAAGGCAGAGTTTTCTGCAACTGTAGATGTGTAGAGATGAATAGCTTATTATTATATAGGCGATGAATTGGACTTACAGCCGGAAGGTGAAAATATTGCGAAGTAACGGTGTGATATTGGTAATATGGGCAAGCCACAAAGAACCTGCTGATTCGTGAGCAATGGTTTGCGTCTGCGGAGCGTGCAAAAGTTCTACCCATAGTACTACCCACGCGCAATCTCCGTATTAGATTCCCTATCGCACCCAAGAGCAAGCTTATTGACCCGGTTCGACGTCTTTTTTCACAGAAAACTTATGGGGGCAAGATCAACCAGTCGAATGGAAGAACAGCACCGTGCAGTGGAAGTTTGTCCAGGATGGGATCCATTCTGTGATTTATAACGAAAGAGGCAAGGATATCCTCAATGCAGTCGCATAGAACGGATAGATTGACACGTAAACCGTTGTCCAGGACATGTCTGAGGAATTTTGAGCGTGTGCATATAAACACAAGGCGTAAACTCACAGTAGAAACAGAATTCCCGATGATATACTGCTGGGAGTAGCTCCTCGGTAAGAATTGAACATGTCCAGCACCAGGTAGCGATTATCTGGCTGTCGGAGGAGCTCGGTAAATGTATTTTTGGTGACACACTTTGCCTGAACAATGTAGGTGGGAGCATCATTCCGGTCGAAAGCGAAACTCAAACTGGTGATTCTCATCAAGGTCGTCAGAAATTGGGGGCTCTTGGATGGGTTCAATCTATAGAAAGATTCGCGAATCCAATTCTTCGCCACTCTCAAACCAACTAAACCGTGTGGAATGAGGGTAAGGTCGAGGTCCGCAAAGGAACCTTGAATGAACAAAGGAGGAGCCAGCGCCTCGTAAGGGTGTTCGAGCCAGTCCCTCATGCTAATAACAGCATCAGCGTATACTTCAGCCACAGACAATACACTGGACGCACCTTTCCCATTGTTTCGTACTAGGTTGCGCGGAGTGCAAGAATTGCAAGATAATTCTTTCAATATGACACTGTCACCCGAAGACGACACGCATCGATGCCAGTGGGACCAACGAATCAGATCGGCACGGTTCGCGCGAGCGAGTGAATTTTGTTCTCCTGCCGCACGGACAATACCTTTAAGAGACGTAGTAGACAATGCCGATGATAGAGAACCCGACACCTCTCGAAGACTCGAACTATATAACCGAGCAGCCTTGATGGAAGATCTAAAAATCAACCTGCAAGCCTTGGGACCACTTCGTCCAGCTCCCGCGTGAATACAAACTCCTGACAGCAGATGTCGCCAAAGGTTCATCTTCATTTCTTCTCATGACGATTCTATTTGTGGGCCGTGATCCCGAACAAAACGTGAAAACTAAGTAGCATCAGCGATGACGTCGTGGAAGCTGAAAATAACATCATGATTTCCTTCCTTCTCCGAGTCCTTTCACACAATCATCAGATTTGGAACCAGTCACGCAACCGTTCATTAACGAGCCATGATCTGAACCGTTATTCTGCGTCAACGTCAGTCAATCGTAGACAAGGAGGCACCGACGAAAGACTGGCCAAATCCCTGACATTCTGGGAAAGACAAGGTAGCGGGAATTATTGAATCGACCACAATCATGATTGAACCCTACTCCCATTATTGACCTCACCACCTCTGGAGCTGCGGGGACATCATTAGCATCACATTTGATCACTGCCAAAAATCTTCAGGCTACACTGGACGATGCAAAAAAAAATCGGGACTACGAATAGTTAATGCTCATGCTGAGCTGTCCACACATACTTGGGATGGCATTGAAGAATGGGTTGGTGAAGATGGCACTTTGGGACTCAAAGATCCTAAGATTGTTGAGAGCGATGTACAAGTTCAAATCGTGCGTGTTTTACCTCTAAATCATGGATGGTGACTTATTTGCCGTTTCAACCGTCGATCCTGAATAGTCTTTGCTTAGGAAACTCAAGTTTCTTTGCCTGGAACAGAATGCCAAAGATAAATATGTGAAAACTATTGTCAGTGACGATGCCCCGCTGGTGACACCTGCGCTAAACGAGGAACTCCGAGTACGGAATGAGGAGAAGAAGGCTGCGCTACGTGAGCACAAAGCGAAGCTAGCAGAAAGAAGGGACGACCTTCGAGCACTTTCTGGATTCGTTGAAGAAGGCATGTACCGTAGAATGTTGCATTTGCGTGCGCTTCATGCTAAACAATCAACGTAGATTACAAGAAAGCGCAAGCCCTCACTCTCCAAGCATCCACGCTCTCACAAAAGATACCCGATGCACGTCTATCACTTATTCGCTTGTGACAGGCCCACCCCCATCCTCGGTTAACAATAACCACAGCGAACCAGCAACTTGATGGCCAGGTAGAAGAGATGCAAGCACTAGACGCGGAACTTGCAGATGCACACGAGAAGATTGCTACTGTACGAGAGCGGATAAAAGTTGG
This sequence comes from Suillus tomentosus, assembly GCA_016647685.1. Classification (NCBI taxonomy): domain Eukaryota; kingdom Fungi; phylum Basidiomycota; class Agaricomycetes; order Boletales; family Suillaceae; genus Suillus; species Suillus tomentosus. Next base: position 455,702 of record JABBWJ010000026.1, on the reverse strand, counting down.
GCAGCTGACGTTGAAAAGCTGAGGAGTGTTAGAGCAGAGGTGGAAAAGGCTGCGGAAATCAGCGCTGATGAAAGAGTGGAAGACGGAAGAGTGACTGAATTGTATGATTGGTGCGCAACTTCTAACGTGAGACTGGTTATTTCTAACTCTTGCTGATTTCACGCAGGTTCTCAACCACGACCTTAACATATCATGCGCTCGTTTCACTTCTCTCTGCGCACAGTGAGTCTAACAACGAGCTGCGCCTCACCTACCGCGTGCATGAGCGTGAGGTGTGTATAACACTGCTATTCATACCTAATACGCGCCGCTTGGCTGAGGCACGGGCGGAGGGCGTCGAGGAACACGTAATCGGAGACGTAGTGGATGCACACGTCATGGAAACTATGTATCTGGGCTTCTATGGGCTATAACATCATCCCTATCGTGACTGATCTTTCCTCATTAATACAGGAGGGACGATGCTGTGACGTCCACGCGACAATCACTTCTGCGAACTGTCCATTACCATGCATATGAATGACAAATAACTTGGCCACTTTGAACGCTTTAAGGACTGGGTCTCCTTGACCGCGATGCTGCATCTGAAATTGTCACATTGTCTCTTCTGCACAGTCGACCACTGATGACCGCTAGTCAATTTAATAAAGCGCTAAAGAAATAAAGCGCACGAGGAAGAACGCGAAGAGACACGTTGTGCTTATTTTACGAGGCGAACGAAGAACAAGGCTGCGAATATTGTATTTCCTGACTTGCTACTGTAAATACATTGAATGGCACCTACGCCTGTGTAACTCCGTGAACACAAAATGAGGGCCGGCAGGCGACCGAAGGCGGGTCCTTGTATACTACAAGATGGGCAAATATTATCTGATCCAAAAGTAGATACGGAGAAATGGTATTTTATACTATCTCCACACTCTTCACATCGAAACTAGTTGCATGAACCCTCGACATGTCGTCAACTTGTGCTATGATGCGTTCTGTCGAAGCTACTTTCCGAAACGTACTACGTCCCTCCCGCACTAGCAGGAATGCCACGAACGGCTGCCCTAAACGACCGATGAATTCGAGTGTGCGTGTGGTCTCGTCGTCCGGCTCCTCCGTCAAGCATTGGAGCAAGTCGTCGCGCCAAATGTGTGCGATTGAATAGTCATAACGCGACGGGTTCATCTCCGACTCAATCCTCAACTTCTCCGTTGTCTTGATGTGAAGTTCTTTGAGCCCCGCAACGTTGAGGCTATATTGGTGCAGGTGATTGTGAGATTGGCGTTCTGTGACATCCTCGACACGATAAATGATGGAAGGAATTGTGAGCTTGCCGTGCATGAGCAATGGAGCTGGCAAGTCTTGCAATCTGTGGTGCAGTGCGGCTATTGCGGTCATGGTAACGGAAGACAGTGATTGACGAAGGGTGGACATAGAGTCCTCAAGTGCGAGCGGTTCTGGCTTCCACTTCGCTACTTGAAAGCAGGATATATTTTCTGGAAGACAGCTGTTCATGCAGCCAGGTTGTCCGACCCAGTCCAAAACAGAGACATCCCCCGTTCTGCAGATTATCTCCTGTATCAGGCGACCAAGCGCCTTGTCTTCTTGCTCCCCATACAATATAGGTAGCTGGACGTCAAATATTCCAAACAGGGAATAGGCGATATCTTCCACCTTGGTAGTAGAGCGACGAGAGGCCCAGTGCAACTTTAAGCGGGAACATGTAGGCCCTGGCTTGAAATCGCGGAGATTTACCACATCGACGCCGGTAGCCTCATCTAGTATACGGCATATGTGATCTGAATTTTTATGGTTGGGCCCAACTTCGCTATTCTTCAATGATTCCTCCGGAGCAAACAAAGTCCAATCTCGTCTGTAGAACAGGATTATCCTGGGAGCAAGGAGCTCTTGCAGCGTCCATCCTCGTGTTAACCACAAGCTCCTCATTAGCGCGTCGAGGGTAGAGTTGGAAATGTCGGAAAGGTAGATGATGGTCAGTGCAGAACCTCGGTACCACCTAAACATGGAATTGATAGCTTCCTGCAGCTCGACGCTGTTTGTTAAATCAATACAGCAAGTATCGCACCATGCCCAGCGGAGTTGCTGGCTCTTTGTGATGCGGCAGAAGTTCTGCAACTTCGACAGACCTGAAAATCTGGAAGTATAGATGCTTTCCCCTTGTCTGATGTCCTGCAGTCGGACTTCTCCACTCCCCCATCGGTGAGAAAGCATTCCATATGCAAAGTAGTCCTGCACTTTGGACTGAGCCTCCCTCTCAAGCTTGTCGTAAGTTGTGATCATTGACACTATCTCCGTGTAGTACCCAGAGTGCTCGAAGACCTCCAACCGCGCTGGTTGACTGCATATCACACCGCTTTCGGTATCGAAGAGACGGGGTGGCGTGTTTTTTAGTAATTTATTTGCTATTTCCCCGATTGTCATCTTGACTGTCTCTGGCCTGATATATTGTGCTGCAGGAAGTTCAATACATACTTGGCTATCCAGAGAATACTCAACTTACAATGTGCGCCGGAACAGGCAGTCTCGCTCAAGTCGAGAAATTTATTGAATGCGCAGATGGCCTCGCAGTATCGACCAGCACCGTGCAGGGCTTCGTGCTTTCTATAGTACCCGAGGGGTATGAATGGTGCCAGTCTGATAGCCTGGATGTTTTATTCGCATTAGTATGCAATCGAGTGCGCAACTCAAATCATCATGCCTGCTCCGCATCGCTGAGTGCTTCTTTCCATTGTTGCTTTGAAGCTAGGGCAAGACTCCTGTTCGAATATATTGTATGATCTGACTGGTCGAGCTTGATTGCTACGGTGTAACGATTTATAGCGGTGTCGAAATCTCGCCATTTCAAGGCGATGTCACCTTGTGCCTTCCTGACACCCCGCTGTGAGACGACGATCGATGAGAAGTCAGCAGAACATAATCTAAGATTGCCTGCGTGTTACTAACCTCGGCCTCAGGCGTGCGCGTGAGCGATGTGTTTGTTTCACGTTCGAGAGTCATCCTCTGCAATGTCTTAAAGATAGAAGTTAAAAATCCATGTGCAGTGGGGGGGTTTCTCAGCTCTTGGATCTGTTTCAAGAGTATGCGTAGTCCTTCCTCGGTTTTCTTCATTCTTTGCCGTTGTTCATCATCTTTAACCTTTCCCTTCAATCCAACGATGGTCCTTTTATGTGATTCTACCAGATTGATCAATTCCTCTGGCAATGTGGTTCCGGCATTGATAGTTCTTCCTAGAACCAATTCCTCTTGAATAAAACAATCATCGACAACTGCCTTGTTCACAAGAATGGGTGTTATGATATCCCAAGCAGACACATGAGACCCGCGAAACCGAGGAATTTCTGATTCATGTGCAACCGTTTCCTGCCTAAAGAGGCTCTTCAATAGTTGCTCGCGTCTTTCTTCCGCCTCCGTAGCGACCTCGCCCCATTTCGTGGTCGCCAGAGTAGCATAATTCTCTGCATATTCGCCGTGCAGCCTTTGAAACGTGTCGAGACTCATGTGTAGCCGAGGATCACAGATGTCATGAAGATAGATGATACCAGCCAATTTCATATTCTCGCCGTATCTGAAATACGAATCATGATTTTATACACTTCAGCAACGAAAAGTTACTTACGAACTTGCTAACCAAACAGCGATGCGCCTCAAGATCTCGGAGTCGTGTCCAAATGTGTTATCAAAACCAGGTGTATCAACGAGAACTACGCGGCGGGAGGGATCGCTGGGGCATGCGCAGAAGGCGTGTTGAATTCGGGATGTACATGACTCCAAGCCATGGCCGACGGGTGTCACGACCTTCCCGATTGCAGTGTTAACGAACTATCATCGAACAGTAAAGTGATACGGTCAAAAATACGAATGAAATCTAGTCTTACGGTGCTTTTTCCGACTCCAGTCACACCGATCACGCTGGATAATCCAATGTTATCGTATACATCTCACAGGATGAAAAAGCCCACAGGATAATGATATCATCCGGCCTCCCTTCGTCTAGTGGCACATCATCAACTTCCTCAATTTGTTGCTTTCCTTCCCATACCTTTCGTGGCATTGTAGCTTTAGAGATGAGAGAGCAGAACAGCGCTTGATAGAAATATTCAAGAATTGGAACTTCAGGAGCATGGCCCGCCGGTAGGCTTGGAATTCCCGCACGTTGGCTTTGTAAACAAATGGATTGCGACTCAAGACACAAATGCCATCAGTACTAGTGGCCGCATCAGACGGACAAATTAGATCTAGAACGATATATTTTAGATTACATAATGACTAGTGAGATGACAGACAGTGAAACGATAACACTATGCGTAGGAACGGCGAGTCTGGGATTGGCGCCCGCACCGAAATAATTTTGTACAAAAGCATTCTTGAGTCCAAGGTAAATAAGTTTAGGGGTCTCAGAAAGTCGACTACTGGTCCGAGTCAATCCTCGCATGCAGCGAGTAATTCATTGCAGAGGCCGCTGTTGGAATAAGGACGGCCATCAGCAGGCTACACAAGATACTTCCGATCCGTACCTACTCTTCTCCTCTGACTGTAAGAGTGAAACAACATGGATATCCATTTCCGGATCACCGGGCCGAGTGTGACATGACGTGACCTTGAGAAACTATTGTCACGCTGTATTTGAAGGGGTTCATCCAAGGGCTCCTGGACGATAGATTGAATGATTGCCCAGGCAGAGTCTTCCGTGCCCGAAAAATGAGCACCCTTGGCTCCCTGAGAAATCAGATTTCCCCACTCAGTGTCCGCTAGTCGTTTTTGACGCTTCTCTACTACAGCCGACTCGCTATTACTCCAGTTCGCCGTGGTAAGGACAACATTCCTTAGCGAGTGAGAGCCCGATAGCATTCGAACAGTTAGAATGGCATGGTTCAAAGATGAGTAATCAGGTTGAGTTATATCGTGCAGAAATATGATGCCGGCAATTTTCAGATGTCTGAAATCAATCTGAGGTCAGTATACCGATTGTAGGACCCGACAACACTCGACGTCGCGCACTCACACGTCCTTCAGCCAGTTAGAAATTTTGTCAACTACCTCTGATTCCTCCAAGTATGTATGATTGAAGCCAGGTGTGTCGACCAAGAATATGCGGTGTGGGCTCGGAAAGGAAGCTACTTGAAACTTGTCGATCTCGTGTGTGCATGATAATATACCCTCGCTCGTGTGCGCTTTGGGCTCCCCGATAGCAATGTTAATAAACTATTCGTGCGGTCAAGTTAGTGGTGTATCGTCAAAACATGGTGGTCCTACCGTGCTTTTGCCTGCTCCAGTCAATCCTAGTACGCTAAAACGCCATTTAGCATCCAGACAACACCTTATGGATCAATAATACTAACGGAATGATTATATCGCCTTCTTCGAGTCCGCTGTTCTCGTTCATGTTCGTTTCAAACATCATAAGCAGGTGTCGAAGAGAACATGCTGAGAGGCAAGGCATGCGCAAGGCGCTTATGTAATCGAAGAACTACTAACCAGGAAAGTCCAGCTTCGGCACAGATCCGACCCTGTTCGGTTCGGTAAAGGGTCCATAAACTAACTTGCCGGTGGGTCGTTACTCACTGGCCGGTCGTCATTTCGCGGTCGTACGACACTGTAGGCCTGTACTCCCACTAGGTATATAAAGTAGTCTTGTCTTCAACACTAGTACTAGAACGAGAAGGTCGGCGTTGAAGTTCCTACGTAAGTGAAACCTGGATGATGGGCCACCGCCAGCACGGTACATACTTTCAGTTAATTCATATCGTTTAGAACGGTTTTTATTTTGTTCCCCTTAAGTCCCACTTTTGTACGTTTGTTTGTGGAGCTCCTCGACAAACAAAAGGGTCTGACAGTTGGGTGCGAGAAGTACCCTAGGTCCCCAGGATGACAAGTTCTTGATGCTCAAGTGTTCAAACGTTCATATACGTTCATATTCAACGGTCACCATAGCTGTAAAATGTGGCCAATGCCATGCACACTCTAGTGGCTGTCAAACAGGTAATTATGAATTTCTATGCGGCTAGTTTGTTATAATTATATATATATGTATAACTACAAAACCGGAAACTTTCGAAGTATTTCACTGTTCAGTATCTATGATAAAAGGTGGGACCCTGTGTGTCACTATTCATCTGAGCTATAAACCTATGATCGGCAGTTCGCCTTCAGGCTGCGTGCAGGATAGAGGACGGGAGCCTCGTGTCTTCAATTCTAAATATATTCCCCCACCAGCAAGCTCGCTTTCTGCACATTTCCCCTCAGTCAACGAGTCCCCGACAAATCTCCAACAGCTACGATGCAAGGAAAAAAATGGAAAGAAAGGAAAAATACTATGAAAGATGGTGATGTGATACTGAAGGACGGGAAGCCCACTGATATAATTATACCGTGAGTTTATTCACGCTACAGACGATCATGCAACTTATTGGACGTATCATCCAGCGTAATGGGGCCAACTGGGGTCGGGAAAAGCACCGTAAGACCACAACCCAACCTTATTCTTACGAGCTAATTTCAACGGTTAGTTCATCAATGCTGCATGCGGAAAGGTGGTGACCGATGTTGGCCATGACTTGCAGTCATGTACCGCTCACATCCAACACGCAATCTGTGAATATCCTAGCGACCCCTCCCGCCGTGTAATTCTCGTCGACACACCCGGTTTTGATGATACATACATAGATGACTCGGAAATCTTGAGGCGCATCGCTGTTTGGCTGGCAAGCTCGTAAGTACAATTACCATTGATGAAGTATGTAGGCTCATAATGTCGATCATAGGTACGGCGACAATATGAAGCTGGCTGGTATCCTCTACTTTCATGATATCAGTCAAACGCGGATGTTTGGGTCGTCGCGCCAAAATCTTGACGTGTTTCGAAGGCTGTGCGGTGAAGATGCCGAGAAGAACGTCATTCTTGTGACCACAAAATGGAGTAAAGTCCATGAGAAGGTGGAAGAAAGTCGCGAGCAAGAGTTGAAGAGCCACTTCTGGAAGGACATGATTGAAAATGGATCACGAGTCGCTCGATTCCACGAATCAAATCTACCTGGATCTGCTTGGGATGTCTTGGAGCCCATTCTTACAAATACGGCAGGAGCTGTCGCCCTCCGCATTCAACGGGAACTGGTTGACTTGGGAAGACTAATTCCAGAAACCGATGCTGGAAACGCCTTGCGTGCCTCATTGAAGGACCTGGCAGATATGCATAAAAAGAATATCGAGTTCTTGAAGGGGAACCTGGGGAAGGACGAGCAAAGACAAAGATTGAAGGAGACTGAGAAACAAGTTTATCAGCTCTCGAAACAAATTCATGAACTCAGGGTGCCATTCGGGATGCGGGTGAAGAGTTGGTTCGGTCTTCGTTAGCACGAATCCTTGCGTTTTTTCGTGATGTCATGTTATCGACAATCACATCAGGGAATTGATGAGTCCTCGATATCGTAGTCACGGGAAGTGTAACATGATTTAATTTCGCTCTTGCTAAATATTAGTTTTTATATGGTGAGCTATTTGAGTTGTACATACATACCCATGGATACCCGTAAATCCAGTTTAAAATGAATGATTCGTGACAATGCTGGGACGTTCTGCCTTGGTAGCCAATGAGAGGTGGTAGTAGTGCTGCCGCAGTTTCAGTTTATGTCCGACTTTAGCCGAAGCTGGAACCATAGTTAGCCAAGCCGCGTATGTAGTTATACATTATGTAATACATGGCCCGGTCCAGCCAATGAAGCTATATTTACAGGCTTTAAGCCAGCTCAAGCCAAATTTAATCAGAATATGTATAATATAATATAATATATATAAATTTGCGCATCTCCGAGCCCACAATTTATCTAAGGCTGCATTCGTGTACAATACACTTGTGTCCTTGGTACAAGCTGTTGCATCTCGGTGCTGTAAAGACAGTAAGAAGCGGGGATGTCAAGTTTCGTCATGTTAGAAGAATGCGAGGGTACCGAGAGCGTAGGTGACGGTACAGGTTGAGAAATTGCAGCTGGATCCTCGACTGGGGGTGTGCCAAAATTAGAAGATGGCATGGGCAAGGTGGGCATGCAAGGCAGGAACGATGAGGTTGGATGATGAGAAGGCAGATGTGCCGTGAGATGCGGAGGGGGACCATGCTTCCTTGCAGTGGTGACAGGGACAGGCAGATTGTCTCTGCTTGCTAAAGGGGTGCCAAATATTATGCGGACATGGCGATTTCGTTATACAGATAGCAGATGAGCACAACAGATGGCACAAAGAAAAATACTAAAATAGCGCAAGGCAGCCAATACAATGCAAATCGTCCGTTATGATGCTGGCGCCTGCATTAGGCGGAAGTTCACCCGTAAGCGATGTTGTCGGTTTCTGAGATGGACTTCATAGTTCTGCAGCGTATCCCCAGGCCCAGAGTTATATAACTGCAAACCAAATAAGTCTGCATTGGTCCAAGTCTAGTGATGTGGACGAACCTTGCCGGGGCAATACAAACATTTCGCCCTCTAATATAGTACGCGGGGAGCTCGATGTGGGATTGCTTCGAAGTATTGTTCTTGAAGCGAACAAATTGCCGTGGTTAGCCATGGCCCATGGCAGAGGGTAAGTGATATGTTAGCAAGTATGACAACGCACCGGAGAGTGACTGAATCAAGGCCCGAGAAAATAAAGATACATGAATGCCAAGTGCGTCTTTAGATGACATTGCGAAGGCTCAGTGGGACTTCAGGCTGTGGAAAGTCTAGATACAGTTTGTGATGTATGATTTCAAAACGCACACATTTGATTCTGGATTGGAAGAAAATCGTCAATTGTCAGTACTAGGCTTTTTTTTTAGAAAAATGCATACTTCAAAACCATTCAAGGACGAGGAAGCAGACTTCAGATCCGACGAGACCTCCAGAGGCAGTGAATTCTCGGAGATTAGTGAATGAGTTTGCACGTGACCCACCTCATCATTGAGACCACCACCAATGGCGCGATGAGTTTCGAAGCACTCGTTGAGTACTTGCCCTCTGGTTCAAAGTCAATCGCAACCTGTGTGCAGGTATTAGGGAAATTATTGAAGAAATAGAAACTGACACTTACCTTGTTGTGTAGAATAGATTGAAAATTCGAATCAAACACCGAAAAAGGAAATGTGCTGTAGGCCGTAGCGATCGGATTTGATGCCCAAGCGCCAACACTACTCCAAAATCATTGAACGCACATCTCCAAAATCATTGAACGCACATCGAATTCGATACTGAGAATCGCGATTCACGATGGGTCCTCAAAGAAACGTAAGTGATTGGATCTGGTGTACAGAAAGCTAAGTTGAAAAAAAACATTAGTTGTACTGCAGCGTTGATCACGCTCGCAAGATAGAGGCAGAGCGGGTGGAGTTGAAGAGGATAAGGGCAGCGAAGCTAGCGAAAGCTTCGCAAAGTGAGAGATCAGTCCGGAAACGGCCAATGAAGAACTGGTGGCGCGCAGTGTTGAAGAGATTGGGTTGGAAAGTGCGGGAGTGAACGAGTGTTGCGGACATATGGAGAGGTCGGGTTGGAAAGTGCAGGAGGAATAGTCATCGCAGAAGTACGCAGAACTTGTGCTGTATGAAGAATCTATCAGTAAAAATGCACTTGCACATCGAGCTATTTGTGGGGACGCGTGCACGAGATGATACAGCCGGCAAGGGGGACCATTGATGCTCTCTTCAATAGCACGTTCTGCTTCGGATGGACTAACATGCTTTTGGCCTAAATCTGAACAAGGAGTCAGTCACTTTGTAGTTAAGGAAGTACACGTTCAGGAGGGTGAAGGTGAAAGAGAGGGATGAAGACGAAATACTATTGAATATAGGTTTCTAGTGACGGTAGAAAATCTGGCCTGAATGTCAGCTTGCATTTGATTGTAAATAAAAATCACATACATTGAGTGAAGTGTCAAATTAGTGATTTACCACGAAAGCTTCGCTTTCGTGGTGGGGAACAGAGAAGGCATCGCCAAGTCCATCCCAAGGAGTGGGTGCAGCAACGTCCGTGCGCCATTCCCAGCCGTGTGAATAGCAAAGATGACGCCAAAGTACTTGGTCTGTTGCGAGGGTGTGCCAATGTTTAGAAACAAGAGAGCACACGAGCAAGCCACTGGAAGATACATGAAGATGAAAAGATATAATTCTGTGGGAAGGGCCTAGAAATAATCGATTTATCAGTCAGGGCTACTGGACAGAGAACATCAGACTCACCCCTACGTCATCGAACTGCAACAGAGGGGTCATTCTGCGCTGCAGACTTGCAAGCACAGAACGAGGAAGACACTCGAAGCGCTTGTAAGTTATTTCTGTGAACGTTCACGCGAGTGGGGACATCGCATTTGAGTGAGTGGAGAGGGGTGCGAGAAACAAAATTGTCAAATGTAGTTCATCATTCGGTAGATCAGAGACGAACCTTCGCGCTCAATAAAATAAAATGAGACCAAACCAAATCATGCTGGTGTATCAAGAGAGAAAGGGAGGTGGGTGGGTGACTAAAAATCAGGGCCGGGTGTCAGAAGGTGGTAGTACGAGGTGAAAAAAGGATGTTAACACAGAAACACACACTTATCTATGTCTTAGCGCACGGGCCTGCTGCTACTATGAAAAACACATACATCGAGTGAAGTGTCAAATGGATTTCATGTGCGGCCTACAACGCCTAGGCTAGATCAACATGGTGTACTCATGGGCTCGCATACACATTGATCATCCACCTCAAGCTCACGTCCTGTCAGCAGTATCTTTGGTCAGCAAGGCTGGAGTTCAACAAATGATAAGCTAACTCACCCGTTCTTGGTACAAACCGACATCCTGTCATTGTCAACGGATGAGCAGCATCTCTGGTCAACATGACTCAAACTCAATACATTCTGAGGATGTGATATTCTCACCCAGAAACGGTACTGAAGAAGATCCAGATAGCCTAGACCAGGAGACTTGTCAGATGCGTTTAAAGTGACAATTGAGATCGGATAAAACATAGCTCAAGAAGAATCGTAAGATGTGTGATGGTAAACGAAAAGTAAGAAACACGAAATAAAAATCCATGAAGATAGAGGAGATGTCAGGTATCATAGATGTCAACCTGGTCGTCGATATCATCGCACTCATGCTCTGCAATGGCTTTGAGAACAGCATCATACGCATGACTATCACCTGTAGTTCCACTGGAGACAGGTGCCAAAAGCTCGTCAGAGCCATTGTCAGATACCATCTCACTTTCCATGGCCCATCGCGACGCCGCCCAACCTCTGGTGAAATTCAGTCGCTCCTTTTTTACGGAGAACTTCACCATCTGCAGTGCCTCCATGAGGACCGGACTGATGCAATTGCACTTTTTCGTATATGTTTCGCTGCTCGACGAGAACACCCGCTCACAGGGAACAGCAGACGCCTGAATCGGGAGGTAGTCCATAGCGATGGCGTAAACTGTTGGGAACATTGCCTCAGACATCTGGTCGAAACATCATGGTCAATGACGAAAGATGTAATTTAACACAGAACAAGACTCTCACCTGCCAGAAGGAAAGTACATTCGTTCCCTCGGGGCTGATATTAGCTGTACTGTAAGCCCCAAACTCCTGATCGACCGTCTGGACAATATCGGGGCAATTTGGCAGTACATCCCTCTCAGGAAGTCCGTAGATACGTGAGCCTAGCGTGCGTGACTGTAGTCTTGAGATTTGGTGGGTTGGAACCGGTACGTCGGGGGTCCTTTGTGCTCTCTTGGCGTGCATCTGCACGACATATAAGCACATGCTGTTGTTGGTTAAATAGACGTACCAGTTTAAGAATGAATTCTTTCGCTGAATTAACTCGATTTTCGTCCCAATGATCTGTGGCCCATGACATTCGGCGCGTAGGATCAACAACTATAAAATCAATTAGAAGACATCAACTTTTATATGAGAATGTGAAAGACTGACACATCGCAACTGCATATGCATTCGTGCAAGCCATTCGGTCATTGTACTTCTCTACCCAAGTCAAACCAATGTCAATCAGTGGCGCACAGTGAGGGGCTCCATCGGCCAACTGCTTCCAATCCTCAAGTAACCTTTCAAAAGCTGGAACCGCACTGCTCAACATAGGAGTGCTCTCACTCGACATAGATTGCTGGGCTCTGTGTGGGGGCTGACATTACATAGTTAGATACAACATAAGTTGCGAAGACATTGATACTGACCTCCAGAATTACTTCGAAGTCCTGCAGGAAATGCCATTCTATTGGACTCAACTTTTTGTCGTATATGGAGCGTTGATTGGCAGACTCAAAGAATAAATCAACCGCCTGGGTAACTGTTAGTCTATGACAAATGTTTAGTGAGACGAGGCCTCACCTGACGTAGATTTCGTAGACGATTAAGCATGACATAAACTGAATCCCAGCGTGTTGGTTCGTCGAGTAGCAGTTCGACTGTAGGGAGCTTTATGGGCTCGCCTTTGTTTCCTTGGAACCATCCTTTTTCATTACCTATCACGATAGTATCCCTAAAATTCCCACGTCGTTGGTTTGATGCACGGATGGAGCGCACGACATTTCTGGCCCGTTCGAGAGCTTTACCGGTGATAGCGCCAACATATTCCTTCTTGTTGATATTTTGACCGCAAACATCCCATTTGTCCTCCACGCATGAAAAGTCCGCAGTGGTGTAGTCATCGACGATATGTTTCACGCATATGTTGATCACATGCGGAAAACAGGGGATTCTGTTTTCGATCGGATCATAATTAATCTGGCGTTCCTCGAGTAAGCGGGAGAGCTCCTTCATTGATGTTTGATTATTTGCTGCATTGTCCAACGTGAAGTGTCCAGGCTAATCAAAGTCAGCGTGTGTCATATAGTACAGCTAAACACTAACATTCTTTGCAACATCAGCACGATCGAGGAGATGCAGTGTTATTGAACCGAGAGATTTGCCAGTATGGCTTCCCGGAACGTGGTGAAAAGCAATCAAGGCTGCCTTCAAGATGAGCACTGACGTCTGCTCTTCCTTGGCAATCCAGTGGGCAGTGAGTGCCATGAACGGGCGGAGTTTCTGATCTGACCAGAGGTCAGACGTAAAGGATATTTTTCCTTGCGCCCTCTGTAAGAATACATAAGATGGGACTCTCGAGTCTCGACAACTAGACACTTACTGCAAGATCACTTTTCAACACCTGGAAATACTCGTGCCATGCGACAATGATCAATTCACGAAGTTTTGTGCGGTGAGGAATGTCTGACTCATTCACATCCTTCCGCAGAAAACGTATCAGGCGCCGAAACTCCACACATTCGAGTATGTTCATTGCCTACAGATAATCAATTAGCAAGGCACGTAGAAAGTAAATACCAACTCACTTGATCATCTGCGACTATGAACTTCACTAACTGACGGTGCATCTCATCAATGCTAAAATCCGGTATGTAATCGTCAGGAGATGAGCCGATTCCAGGCAGCGAATCGTTAGGTCCATGATTAGGGATGGGACCAAGCGAGTCGATATGATAAGCGGGGTCCTGGAGTCTTTCACGGATGGCTGCCAAAGACCACCCTTCATTAAGTCGCTCCTTGACTGACCTTACAAGAATAGGCCAGCGCTGGCGCTCTGCCTCTTGTAGGTAAAGGTCGGTATGACAATAGAAAGCATGGTTACGATGGGCCGACGTGCCAGTCGTGTGCTTGTATGTAGAGATTTGGTGTGAGCTGTCCACCTTCTGCAACTCCCTGGACAATGATGTAAGACAGAACGAAAGAACAGCAGACACATACTCACTCGCAGGGTTGGCAGACCTTGCGATTAGTAGCTGAATCTAGCCTGAAGAAGTAACGGACATCAGCGGTGCTTTTGGGCTGCGTTCCTCGGATACCCGTGGCCAATGGATCAGTTTGGGTGGAGTAGACGGTACTAGTAGCCGTCTGCAGTGGGCCAGGGACTGGAGGAGCCCTGACTCCAGGTGCAGGTAAGTCGTCCTCTTCCTCCCCGGAGACATTGCCAATGTCAACGTATTCTCCATCATCTGCCGTATGACTAGTGCCAACCCGAACTGGGCTGTTGTCGCGGAACCTCAGAGGCAGTTGTCGTTGTCTATGGGGATGTTGAAGCGTAAATGCATTCAATGCAACGGCAGTGGCAATGGGGGCAGGGGCAGCAGTAATGTGGGCAGGGGCAGCAGCGATGGGGGCAGGGGCAGCAGCGATGGGGGCAGGGGCAGCAGCGGTATGGGCAGCAGGGGTAGGTATGGTGACAACCTGAGACTTCTGCCCTCGTCGACGAGGAGGCATGTTAAAATGACTGTAATGATGATCATCCAAAGGCAGTCGTTATAAAGCTTCGTCCTGGGGAAATGACGGGGAAACCCCAGTACTGAGATGACAGGTCCAATGTGTCGCACAAGGTAAGTAACGGGTCTAACACAGCATCATTAGTTGTGATGACACAAGGGCGACAACTGAACGTACACCCAGGGTACATGCTACATACTGTGAGATCTTTAAGTGGTTCTAGGCAGCACAATATGTGAGTGGGGTTTCCCCGATGCCCAGCACCTATAGAGCTTACCCGATGAGAAGGATAACATAAAACATGCGTTCTGATGGGCACTGAATCTCGCAATCAGTAGGATATATCAAGTGAAGTAAAGCTTACCTTACCTGCATCCTCGGAGTCAATTGGCTGATCAGTGAAGTCCAGAAGCGAGATCGCAATACAGCGATACCATCCAGCGAAAGGGGCGTGGCATGTTTGCGAAAAGTTCCCCATGCACCATCCAGTAGGGTGTACGATAGAGGATCTTCATGAATACCAAGCCTCTACTCAAGCCCTGTGTGCCGGCGTCTTTGATGAGTGTTGGTAAGATATTCCATGAATAAATGCTTCTATGATAGTATGTATCACTAAGCAGGTGTTTCAGATATCAACCACATTAATGGGTTAAGCTTACCTTCATTCCCGTGGTCAAATTTTGAGAAATGGGAGCGAGGCGTTGGTGAAAGGAAGGGTCCCCATGCATCATCCAGTAGGCTGGCCAATGGTCAGGAATCATGATGCTGATTGGATTCGATGAGGCATCTCTGGTAGATGTCAGGACTCAGGCCGTATCCAGGACAAGTTTGTTTCTCTGGCAGGCCAACTGATCTGCGGAAAAATAACACTCAAGTTGCGATGGGCAAGGAAACACGTTGAGAAGCGCTGCGTGGGAGTCAGGAATCGGGAATCGGGAATCTGATAATTCATTGACATGTGTTTGGCCGCATCCAACGTTCGTGCACTGTATAGTTTATGTACAGATAGATATAATTATTCAACAGCGTGATTTAGCAACTAGTGTCTTTTTTCGGGGTGGAGCTGAAGTAGTTGGGTGCATCAGAGAGCCATTACATTTACGTGGGGGCAAACTTGGAAATCATTTGAGCTTCAGATCGCAGAAAAATGAAACAGATCACTCACACACGACTCGATCTGCGAAGAGGTGTTGCATCCAGCGGACATGGGGGCGCTGCCTCGGTCATCCAGTGTTCATTGGAGATCGGAGGTGGATGTATGATGTGGTCATCAGGCTGGCTGAAATCCAGCGTAGCTGGTGCAGACAATGTGGCTCGAAGACCGTGAAGCAACGAACGAAGATGTCCGTAGTCAGGGTCTTCTGAAAATGCAAGAGAGCGTGTGTAAATGAGAATACTTGCAAACTCGACAGGGATTCCATCGCATAAAACTTCGATGGTGGTGTTGACTTTGCGCTCAAGTATAGAACAGCTAGAGAGCTTCTCATGGTCACTAGTTAACCATGGAAGGGAGCCACGCAACAAATAGATCAACATGTATGTCAGCGACTCGAGATCGTCACGACGACCCGGGTCAACTCCTAAGTGATTATTGAGTGAAGCGAATGCGGGAGTGCCAGTGAGACGTTGATTCCGACGAAATGGGATATGGACTTTGGTTGTAGTGTCCCAGTATTCCTTCGCGATACCAAAATCGATAATGAATGCAGTGTGCCTCAAATGGCCAAGACCCACCAAGACATTCTGCGGTTTGATATCACCGTGAACGTAATTGTGTGAGTGGATGTACTCAAGATGAGAGAGCTGGGAAATGGGTTAGCCTATCTGCAACAGCCCAGCACAGACCAACTGACCAGCTGGTCTCCTAGATTCACGACAGTGTGAAGGCTGAATTTTCGATTGTGTGCGAGGAAAATATCATGCAATGAAGGCCCAAGGAGGTCGAGAACCAAAGCATGATATGCTGACTCTCTACCAAACCAGAGGGCACGGGGTATTCCGACTCCACCTTCAAGTCGTTTCAAGATGGCGTATTCGCGCTGTACAGAAGATGAGTGGTTGGCGATGAGTTCGAGTTTGATGGCAACTGCGTCATCTTTCATGATGTTCCAAGCATGGTATACAACAGCTAAGCAGGGCACATAGTATATTGAATTTTTTACAATTGTAGACGACTTGTGAATGACATACCGTATGAACCGGATCCCATAACATCTCCGAGTCTGAATCTACCATCAACTCGTATTGGAACCTTGTGGTTCATGGTACGTGATAACTCGAGCCTTGACAAGTTGAGGATCTAACAGTCACTCAGTGAATCTAAACGAAAACGAGAGTTCAAGAAAGAAGATGTTGATTCCAGCATTTACAAATCAGCTTGAGCCGCCTTAAGCTGGCCTCGAGCCAGTTCAAGCCGATTTTTGGCTTACAGTTGGTTCGTGGCACTTCGTGCGGCTAACGAGCCGGACCAAACTATACATAAATGGCCTGGCTCACTAGGATAGCCAAAATGCTGACAAACTGCTGAACGCCAGACCGGAGCGGGCCGAAGCCGAACTGCGGTTGTACTAGGTGGTAGCATACACAAGCCAATCATTTTGAGCATTGACACCTTGCCTGTTCTCATTTTGAATTTACAACATCATGCAAGGCCTTCTCGTGGAAAGTGCCCTTGGGACTTATCAACAAATCTAGAATGCCACTAGACTTAATTACAAAACTGTGACATTCGCCCCATGCAGCCGATGAGGGGCGGTAGTACACTTACATCAGTAAAAGTACACGTTACTTAATCAACTTGGCTGACTTTGCTAGAAATTGTTTACTCTCTCCTGCATCATCCACTTGGGATATCTTATTCTTTTTTAGTGCAAACCACAACAAAATATGTATATTAGAATAGCTGAACAATTTTTTTGCGAACATGTTAAAGTTGAAATTTTGACTAAGTAGATTGACTTAGCCAAAGTCACTTAAGTGGGTTTTAAGTCTGTTTAAGGCAGCTTAAGTAACGTGTATTTTTACTGATGTAGTCCAATTATTTCGTGCATTGTCATTTTAATGAGTCCTCGATATCGTATGTAACATGATTTAATTTTGCTCTTGCTAAATATTAGTTTTTATATGGCGAGCTATTTGAGTTGTACATACCCGCCGACAAATCTAGAATGCCACTAGACTTAGTTACAAAACTGTGACATTCGCCCCATGCAGCCGATGAGGGGTGGTAGTTATACTTAGTCCAATTATTCCGTGCATTGTCATTTTACCTATTTATGCGTCCGATTATAAACCAATGTAAGACTTTCTCGTAAAAAGGTACGTTTGGCACTGGACAACAAATGTAGATTGGAATTCAACACCACAACAACGTTGTGACGTACCACCATCATAACATGCAAGGGAAGACAGCGCACTCCTCTCAACTGTGTTGATTGTTCACAATTTTCCTTATTTTTGTCTTCAAAGCCAGACCAGAGATCAGCATGATGATACATCGACGTACCAGCATCTTACGGTCTACATTAGCCTTCCAAGCTATGTATCCTTCGAACACCGTCTGTGCACTTTCCCAAACACCGGAGACTAAGCACAACACTCGCGTTACACCAAGCCAACCACTCACACAGAAAGCAGAGTAACGAACGCTACGAAAAGATTACGACCCCAGGAATCTTCATAACACACCTCGTAGTACTGCCCAGCTTCGATGACGATGATACCCTGGAAGAAAAACTGTATAAACACGCCGACAAGTATTGCGCCAGGTGGCTCCTCAAGAGCGTGTGTGGTCCGATCGGTCACAATGTCGACGGTAGGTTGCCTCGTGTTCAACATGATAATCGATGCGTAAGATGACAAACTGTAGAACTGACTCGTGGCATGGGCACTTAGAATTCGAATCAAGACTGAGATGTATTCATAATATGGCTGACATTTCGTGATGTGCATAGCATAAAATTATCACAATTCTAGTGGTCATAAGATAATAATATGCGCAAGACGTACTAGTGTAGAAACATAAGGTATGAAGGAAGGGGAGTCACGAGGGTGGTGGTGGCGCTAGTGGCTCAAGGTCTCTCCTATGACGGAGGTCCTCCCAGATTGTGGGATGTTCTTGCGTACAATGCATAAAGAGGTCTTCAAACTTTGGGTTCACTAACGCATCCGGTTGTTCGGGTATCATACCGTTGTCATAGCGATCACTGGGAGAGACAATCAGGACTGACGACATGCAGAACGAGGGTTGACTTACAGGCATCTGCCACAGAAATACCCATCGACTACTTCAGCATCTGGCTTGTAGATCATGTAGACACATTCTTCAACAGATCGCAAATTATCCCCACTCGGTGGGCCAGGCGTCTGTTCTTGAGCAGGCGACGGTGTGATGGAGCTTGGTGAAGTTGGGTTGGAACCAACTGCAGTATCTGAAGGCGTGAATGGAATCAAAACCTCGTCGCTTGCGGCGCCCACTTGACCCGTTGAGGCCGCATCCGTCTTTTCTTGAAGTAGTGCAGGAAGTGAGGGTGAGACTGGTGATGTTGGTTTTGAACCAATTACAGTGTCTGGAGAGGATGGTTTGGGCTCAGGATTCACGTTGACGATCGTATCTTCAGGCGACTGAGTTGACTCTGTGGTCCTTTGTCTCTTGATCCACTCGATATCCTGCACTACTGAACCATCTATGGCAGAATTCTTGCGTTTTAGACCGCTAGGCTGATCAGCCAGGCTACCACCAGCTTGCTCCGTCTCGTCTTCCCCGGTCATATCTACAATCTACAAATAGAGTAGGACACGACATCACGGTGTGCAACTTGGGGTGTAAATTGAAAGGCACGAGTGGTGCCGATGCAGTTCCATTTCGATAGACAGTTTGCGACATAAGCGTATGCGGATGGGTGAAATGCGGTTGCTGAGGGCGATTGGTATTAACCGGGGCTGAAGCAGAAGGCTTGTGTGCAAATTCTGTGGGCGACCTGGCTCTAAACATTGGAGGTGCTGGTGCCGGTGGTGAGTGTGCCGGTGGTGAGTGCTTCCATCCCTGCAACGTAGGAAGGGGTTGCGGAGGTGCGTAAGGCTGATACGAGGATTACTTCAAAGTCTAAATGCAGTGGGAATAGGCGTACATTTTGAACACCATCAGAAACCCTCCTTTGAGCGTGTGCTTGATGGGCATGCTGCAGCTGATGAGGTGGCAGGGTGTGCTGAACCTGCGGTCACATTTGTTGTGAGGGTTGTGCTTGTTGTTGAAATTGTTGCTGCGGTAAACGAGAAGGGTGGAGTCGGGGAGCACCTTCAGCAGATACCCGTCGCTGATGAACCTAAAGATACTGTTATTCATACTTTGTGAGATTAAATAGAAAGTACCAACATCGCTAGGGGTAGGGACTCTGGGCTGGGCGATTTGAGAGACAGAATCTGTAGTGCACAATCAGAAATGCTAGAGTACAGAGAATAGGAAATGTCCAACTTGAGCGAAATAATACACCTGAAGACTCGCCACTTTGTGTAGCCATAGCGCATTTGTCCTTGAGCATTTGTATGTCTCTGCAAACGCGACTAGCATATACCCTCATGCGGTCGAGTTCTTGGACGAGATGTTGGTGTGAGGTGCCTTTATTGACGCTGAGAAGGATGTCTTGGTTTTTCCGAGCGAGAGCAAGGCGATCGGTCTCAAGAGTACGTATCCTGTCTTGCATCATTGAGAATTGTTGCATCTGAGTGTTCGGATTAGTCGAGTGGTGTGCGATGCGCTCTTCGAGTATCTGAATGGTTACTGCGAGCCGGCAGTTGTCTTGATAGAGTTTTCCGTTGTCCTCTCTATGGTGGACGATAGGTTACGGTTCGATTTGCCGATTTGCCGCAGCTTATTTCGAAGTCCGATCACTGTTTGTTCTAGTCTTTTGAACTATTTGTTAGTACACCTCAAATATTGCGGTCACAGGAGGTCACAAGCGGTTGTGTACTTACAATAGACATAGTTTGACCGCTCCAGAACTTTAATACCGACCGATCGACCCCAGCCTGACTCAGACGGACTTAGAGACGATGGAACGAAGCCATGGTTCAAATATGCAGCATCGGTAAGCCAGTTAGAACTTGAAGAGTGCAACTTGATATGCTTCTTCAAGAACAGTGCACCACTGCTTCGTTCGCGGTCCGCTGAGTCAGGCCTATGTATAAGCAGTTAGTATCCATTCAATCATACGAACTTTGTTCACATGGAACAAATTTCGGCAGAACCTGCGGGAGCGTATTCAATTAACAATGACCATTGAATCATAACCTGCCTGCAGGCATCGACAATTCTCTTCTTTGTAATGACAGAACCCTCGCTCGAATCACCGGCCTCTCGTCCTAACCCCTTACTCTTCGCTTCAAAGCTTCATCATTTGAACCTGCACTGACCCTGCCAGTGCAACGACAAAGTCAAGAAGTTAGCATCATTCTCGCCGATACTTACAGATCAATATCAATTAATCTTCAGTGAAGCTGGTATTGCAAGTCATGTCACGTCCGCGGCAGGCACGACTAGCCAAAATGAATGAGGCAGTGGACACCAGGTCGCAGAATGAACCGGTTGTTCTTTCAAAACTAGCAGCACGCAAATAGATTGAGTGGAGAAATTTGTATTTCCGAATTGCAAAGAGTGGAGTGCTGCCAGAGACGGTTCAAGTGAGTGATTTATGCGAGAGAACTCACTATCATGAACTACTATTCTAATATATATAAGCATGGAACGTCTGATCCCACGGAAGCAATTCACGTCTACCACACGTGCGCGCTCCAGCTGAGTGCCACCCGCTTTCCAATTGTTCAATCTCCGTGTCTCCTATGGTCTCCTTTTGAATCCCAGCCGCACTGATATATCTCTTGCTGTCTCTGTTTTCATTTTTGGTGGGACATGCGCACCACCTGAAGATATTTCATCAACGCTCACGTGATCACCACCACGGCCCCTATGCTCTCCCCTTTGTTTGCAAAGGCGAGCTGCTCTGAAAAATCAGGCAGCCCAAGGAGACGACGGTCCCAAGGGCGGACAAGAAAGAATGTCTGCTGAATGGGTTTTGTGCGCGAGAATTGAATTAGGGTCTCGTACTGTCATTAGATTAGAACCGACAAAACATAGAAAGGCAGACATGCGTAGTACATACATCACGTAAAGAGAATGCGTAAAAAATTCAATACGAGCGTGATTGAAATGGAGAAACGAACAAAAAGGATGAATCAATTGCATCAGGGAAACGTAATTCATTACAGAGCACTACAGAGCGCTCTGTAGCACAATCCAACCCGCTGATGTGTCATGGCCGAATTAAGGATCATTGGCATTAGCGCGTGACAGCGATGCACAGCAGATAAAGAGGATGATATGAGCCCAAAACGAGATGGGTCTCGACTGCTTGCCAGGAGTGGGAGGCATCGCAGACGTTGGGGTGGCCGCAGGCGGTTGATTTTGAGACATCCGGCCAAATTGGCCATGCGAGGGCTTGTGCTGCTGATGTCTATCGCGTGCCTTATCAGATTCTGGTCGCGGCCGAGCGACAAATAGTGCCTGCGCAGATCATCGAACCTCTGATCGCCAAAGATGTGGCATGAGGGGACTTACTTGTTTATCTTTCATCCCTGAAACTTCGACACAGATTTAGAGAGAGAACGAAAGTTGTGTAAGATGGCGCAGAATCCAATCACCTGGGCAGAAGTTGTCGGCCGCGGGTACCAAACAGGAAAGTTTTTCCCAGTCAAACGACAGGCCGTGAAAAGGCGCTAGGACCCCTGATAGTCGGTAGCCGGTGTCCTGCAAATGCATCTTTGTGCGCAGCTGAAGTCAATTCACCGTCAGTCGACAACATACGTGTGATAGAAAGGGCAGGGGTTGACACATTCAAATTATTGCCTATGCAGGCGGTGCCAGCTGTACGAAACCATGAACTGAGACGAGAGTGGGGCAGAAAGAACTACAAAAGAAAAAATCAGCATGTTGACATCACCCACTAACAACCGTGTAGATAGAAGGCTGCTCGTCAAGGACCCAGGGCTGCAAGATATTGAGGATGTGGTTAACGAGTCGGGGATAGGAAACAATGACATACAGCCCATTTCGGGGAACCGAAGCTCATCGCACCAAGCTATGAAGAATGAATATTAATATTAATAGAAGGTGAATGCTATACGCTAGCATCAAACTCACAATTGGGAGAGACTTTGATACCAGACTTGCCAAGGGAGCGGTACTGAACTGTAGACATTGGGAATATAATGATATTAAACTCAGGCTCCTGTATTTAAACGAATAACTCAGCTTGTTGACATGGATATGTATGAATTACAATCAGTATTGATCATGCCGCAATGCGGCTCAAGAAGCAACTCCCGAGATAGGCTGGGCACGGCATTGCATCAAAGATGAGCGAATGGCTTCAATTTTGGATAAGATTTCACTGGTCGATGTCGATCGCGAGCAGTACTCGGTGTGTTTTGAGACTTGACAACGAGGACAGCAGCAGCCTACAGTCGGTCGGTCGCACCATGTTTTGTAATCACGCTTTCCACGTAGCGTGACGTTTCCTGAATCACATTAGGAGCCTTGGAACTTGAAGAAGAGAGTAACTTTCTCTGGCCGCTTTCTCGCAGACGTCCCATATCGGTTTAGCGCCTTGATCGTAAGTTCATCGATGATCTCGACACATTCTGTGGGGAACAGATATGACCCGCTCGGCATTTAGCACCTCTGAAGGGCTTCTGACTTACGTAGTGCTGCGCCGTGGTTCAAGATGTCACATACTGCATTAGTTGCATGCCGAATATCAGAGAATTGCGCGACGGCAATGGTGCTCGGCAGAACGGGGGCTAGACGCAACGCAGCTGTAGCAGAATGGCAAGCCACGAAGGAACATCAGTAACTAAATACACACAGACACCCTCCGCTCACCTTCCGTGATAATTCCGAGGGTGCCTTCTGCACATATGAACAACTTGGTGAGATCAAAACCTGCCGATGACTTGCGGGCGCGCTGTCGCGTCTTGATCACTTCGCCTGACGGGAGTACCACTGTCTTAAAAACATCCTTCATAAGCCAAATGATATTCTCAGCATAACTGAAAAGCTCACTCACGATGTTAAGAATCCATTCGCCTCTTGCTGCTCCATATCTGACCGCATTGGCTTGAGAAAGTTTGTAAGATTTCTTTGGATTCTGCGAAGTTCTGACTCACTTCCAGAGCACCCAGTTGAGATCATGCCACCTATCATGGCACCGCGACCAGGATCAAGCTAGCAGCGCGTTCAGGCCGTATACCAATGCGAGAAGTGAACGACGTAGGTGCCTTGCTCCTTTCATTGATTTTTTCCACCACCGGTTCTAAGACACGGAAGACACTGTCGAGCTGTTCACATTGTCAGTAGGCCTGTCTTGGGATGTCGTACAACTGACCCCTTTCTTCATGTATATAACTAGTGTTTGTCCGCCTTGGTTGCCAACGCTAAAGAAGTGAACGTCCCTGGTTCCATGAACCCTCGGTGGTGTCTGAGTGGAATAGTGACACTCTTGAAACTTGAATGATGATTTAAACAGAGGGATGGAAAGGCGAGGTGGTAAGGCGACATACTCAGTTAGATTCATGATTTGATACACACTATGCCACGATGACGAGAGACCAGAGGGCTAACACTCCTTTTTGCCCAAAAGTGTCTGCGCCATAGGCTGATTAATAGGACTCTCCGAGTGCCTTTGAGGTCACTGCCCATGCAAAATACCTGGATTCCCGGGAGCTATTAGGTTTGTAACAATGTATTAGACAACGCGACACGCACCCCAGCCAAGGGCTGCAGAAACTACAATGGAGCCGATCTTCCTCCATCAGTCCTGCAGCTACAGTGTTTCTAGTGCTACTCACAACGGCCCATAGTATGACAGTAGTGACATTAGATGCCTCTTCACCTATGTGTACGCTTGAATCATAACCACCTGTTGGATTGTCAAATGAAATGTGAGCGACAAGGGACAAGCATCCAGAGGGGCGCCAATAGACTCGATATGAATGTGAACCCAGATAGCCAGCCGTCCAGCGACAACAATTATGAGATGGAGATGGACATAGTAGATATCACTACGTATCTGGGTTGTGAGCAGACAATCAGAAAGTCTTCCACAACTTTGGCCCTCCAGCTAGCATGCGATCGACATGGGCTGGAAGAATTCATGTTGCTATGCTATGTAGCAGTTCAACATTGAGTTTGAGCATCCAAATTGCGCTGGGACTGGTTGTAATATGGGCACCTGCCATCGCGGCGACGTGTCGTCAACATGATCAAAACCTGTAGTAAGGTTGAAGCGACAAAAAATGACTGGTTCGACCACTTGAAAACGTACCGTGGCTGGTATCATTGCCACCCTCTGGCACAATTGTTAAACGTGGACTTGAGGCCCAAAATCTTATCAACAGGCCGAATTCAAGCCGCGGCGGCAAGCAGCTTCAACTAGTATAATAATCATGATTGAAGTTCCCTGTACATTTGTAAGTAACACTTGCATACTCTGAGGGATGGAAGTATGTACTTCTCCGGATTGTTGACACATGCGAAGAAAGGCATCTCCGAGTATGCATGGAACAACCCTCCATGGTAGTGTGTGAGCAAGGTCGTTCAAAACCTCCCTCATAACTTGACAATTATCTGTAGTCCAAATCACGATATCAGTGAATCACCTGCCAGGTCAGTGATATTTTCTTGTCCTTACCGAGCGCTAACAACATATACTGCGTGCAGTTGCGATTCGCACTGTCGTCAGTGACCTCATGGCAGTCAGTAGACGGCGACTTTGATTACATACAGTTCTGGTACATTATTGTAGACTTTTTCGAACGCCCCCTAGTGTTGTTGGCAATACTGCGCCATTGCGCCGCGCCAGTTTTGCCACTCTGGCAATTGCCGGCGAACTCGGAGGGGTCCGTGGCAAAACTTGGCACATCTAGTAGTAGGTAGGGGCCGACTCAGACAATCCATGACAGATTTTCTTCACAGATTCGCCATCAATCTGCGGCTCAGATCAGTAATACGAAGTCTATCTCTATGTTTTTACTGTGTGTTGAATTGTATCATCTGTTCCATCCTGTCGTCCATACTCCCTGCACTTCGGATATCTTAAAATGTCTGACAAAAAGCATCCGGGTGGCCGCCCACCAGCTAGAATCATCACCGATAACTTCACGGAACTTGAGCGAGTCAATAACAAGTCTCACCGAAAATTCTGGAAGTGCAACTATTGCACT
Organism: Suillus tomentosus; assembly: GCA_016647685.1. Lineage (NCBI taxonomy): Eukaryota > Fungi > Basidiomycota > Agaricomycetes > Boletales > Suillaceae > Suillus > Suillus tomentosus. Next base: position 430,169 of record JABBWJ010000026.1, on the reverse strand, counting down.
CCAACCAGTGGCAGTGGTCAATGCATTGAAGGCCGAGATAACCGCTGTCTCTTACATCTCACAAACCCAAAAGAGTGCCCGGATGCTCCATCATCCATTCACAATGAAGCTTGCAAGGTCTTAATGCAGAAAGGTGCTGCAATTGGCCAGACAGAAGCACCACTTTTCCGTGACACACCAGCTTCGGATGTTGCTGAAACAAACAGTAACGGAAATTCTCAATCTGATGTTGGGACAAGCACTGTCATGGTCATCAAAAAACGGAAGGCTGGCGCGGGTACACTCAATAATTACGTTGATCACACATTGACTCCTGTGCAGCGGGAAACTGCAAATATCAAGCTGTTTCGGTGAGCCCAGCTAAGCTTAAGTCTAAATATGCTTGCATACTCATCCAAGTCTTCATGCAGCTATGTAGTTCACAGCAACAGTCCGTTTTCTGTCACCGAAAATCCATACTTTCTCGAATTCATCGACTACATTCGGCCATCATATATTCCTCCCACACGTTATGTCTTATCACATACAATCATGGACTCTGAATATGCACGAGTTTCAATAGAAGAGATAGGGCGCCTGAAGCAGAGGAATAGGTTGACACTTCTCTTCGATGGATGGGAAGATATGATCCGTCGAAGCTTGTATGGTTCTGTTGCAGCAGAGGTTGGGCAGTACCCAACTGTCCTAAGTCTTGATGAGCTCACTGGACATCGAGGCTCTGCTGATAAATATTTGGAGACCGTGAAAAAGGCGTTGAAGAATATGGAGATAGAAAATGGGAAGAATCTAATCGCTTTGACGACGGATGACCCAACTGTCATGCAATCTTTCCGTCGCAAGTTTAAATCTGAATATTATTGGGTTATTGTAAGTTGAGCTTGATATGAAGTATGGATTTATCCTGATGACTGTAATCCCAACCAGACTCTCGCATGCTTTTTGCATGGTCTCAACACCATAATTGGAAAGATTGCCTCATACCCCACTATGAAAAAAGTGGCTACAAAGTCAGCTCGCATTGTCTCGTACTTCAACCAGTCTCATTACTGGGGTGGCCAACTGGATAATGAAGCCCGAAGCATGAACATCAATCGTTCAATGAAGACTAATACTGAGTCGCGCTGGTATGCATTAATCTTGCAAGCTAATCGAAGATGGTGAGGACATTGGCTTTTGGATGCATGCCAAGGCTGTCTTCAATCGCGAATTTCACGCCATGAACACCAATATTCACGCTCTCGCCCTTTTCTTGCATCCAATGTGCCGGAAACTCGCTATCTCTCAAGCTGCAAAGAGCCGAACATTTGAGCAGATGTGCACAGCTGCTCTCGACATTGCGAAACAATGGCGCTGGGATGGTGATCGAGCTGTCAAACTTGTCGAGAATCTAAAGCAGTATTACCAATGCAAAGGCCCATTCGCAGGTGGTCAAGCCAATGGGAAGGACTGGTGGGAAAATCTTCCAATATCTACAAAAACCCACCCATTGAAGTCACTCGCAATCACGTTGTTCTCGATTGTCCCTCATGCAGCTGATGTTGAGCGACTATTTTCGGATCTTGGTGGAATCCAGGGTGTCAAACGTTGCAACTTAACAGTTCGCACTTTCGAGACACTTGGAAAGCTCCGAAACAACTATTCATATCATGTCCACCAGCGTGCACTCGCTACTGGCCAGCCTGTCCGACGAAAACATGCACACATGCATACTCAGAACAAGAGTGGCATTGACACGGACCTGACAACAGATCTCGGTGAAAATTTCACATGGACACCTCCACTGGCAAGCCAAAGCCAGGTTGATGACGAGCTGGAGGGGCCAGAAAGCTTAACAGAGGAAGAGGTTGCAGCTGCTTTTGACGAGATTGAGCAATGCATTGCAGAATTTCCATCAGCTATTGATCCCCAGCTGGAAGGGTATGAGATCTTGGCGGGAAAGGTGTATGACCTCGCAGAGCTGGAACAGGTTGACAAAGGAATTGTTCCCGCGGCTTTCGAAGATGACATTCAGCAGGTAGGATCTGACTCAGAGGATGGTTCGTCTTGGGATGTGCAGTCTCTGTTGACTATGAAAGGTGTCTCGTCAATGTAAAAATGAGTAGTATTATATAACATTGATTGGGAGTTTTGCCAAGTTTTGCCAGTGCGCCAAGTGCCAGTTGTGCCGGCACTTGGTCACAACTCAGCCCATAGTAGTTTTGCCCCCAACACTAACGCCCCCCCGGTCGAGTCGCGCAGCGCAACGTTGATCGGCTCCTGGCGTGGTGGACAAGGTATGTCTGATCACAATCCAACAGCTTTCGTTGAACTAACCTAATTTATTAGAAAAGTATTTGGAACTAGCCAGCGTGCAGACCTCAGTGATACGGCAAAGGCCAAGATGTCCGTCAATGCTCTCACATTGCAGAGGGCGCGACTGGATGATGCTCGATTCGATTCGGAGTAGTTCACGTCTGGTGCTAGCATCAGTGAACTGATGGATAAGTTAGAAAGTTACATCGATCATTACAGTACCATGTTTGACCTTGTAGAGGAAAGGATGGTTCTCCATTTCTTATATACACTTGCGATGTCAAAGATGCGTGTGAAACCTAGTATCTTCCATAGAACGGGAAGGTGTTCACTGAGTGAGCGGCAGTAAATTTTCATCCTGCTCGTAACTTTGACGCCATTTCCAGGAGGGTTATTGAGAAAACGATCTAGCATGGGCCATTGTGCAAAGCCCTGTAAATTCATGTCACAGTCATAAAATCTGAGCGCGATGGGAGCTTACAATGATGCCTTCAACCACAAATAGTGGAGATGCACTTCCAAGTCAATGAGTAGGGAGCCTGAGCGAGATCAACCAGGCTAGACATTGATAAGACGGACATGGAAAGGAGGGTTCTCCATTTTCTTATATACACTTGCGATGTCAAAGATGGAAACCTAGTATCTTCCATAGAACGGGGAGGAGTGAGTGGCAGTAAATTTGTGTCCTACTCGTAACTTTGACGCCGTTTCCAGGAGGGTTGTTGAGAAAACGATTTAGCATGGGGCATTGTGCAAAGCCCTGTGAATTCATGTCACGATCATGAAATTTGAGTGCGATGGGAACTTACATGATGCCTTCAACCACAAATAGTGGAGATGCACTTCCAAGTCAATGAGTAGGGAGCCTGAGCGAGATCAACCAGGCTGGACATCGATAAGACGGATGTGCAACCAAATAAATACAAATAAACCTATCCCAGAGTGACGGTAATTATGCATAGCATTGGATTGCCATTGGATATAAGTAGTTAGTCGAGTGAAAGAAAGACTCGGATCTCAACGAAGGAATTTCATTTAGAAGGAAAGGGGGTCGTCAAACATGTCCTCATCCTCCTCGTCTCTCTCATCTGCATCTTCCAGCTCTTCGTCACTAAACTCATCATCGCTTTCATCTTGTCCATCATCGCATTCTTCATGACTAGTACCATTACTGAACTCTTCCTGGTCCCCGTCATCTTCGTTAACAATATCCATGGCATTGGTTGATATCGCTGGGTCAAAGTCTCTGATTATCTTCTGGGACATTAGCGGATGTCCGACACCTAAATCAGTATAACGGATGAACATGTCCCGGTCAACAAATCTGGTTGTAAGGTTAAGGGTCGATGCGCCACAAGAAACATTCGCACTCACATCCCAACATAATGCGCTTCCCAGTCGTCTAACTCTCCCTCAGCACGCGCTAATGATTTTCCAAAGCGAAGTGAGCTTGTACCGCATCCAGAAGCGAATGCAGGGATTAAGTGAGCTCCTCGAATCACTTGCGAAGGATTGAGAAACCCAAATGCATCTGAGTCAGATTCATCCACAAACGCAAGCTTTGGAAGACGAGCATGATTCATGCCCGATTGATGATTCTGCAATGGAGCCAGCCATCTGACCCACAGAATTTCGAGGAGTTGCTTTGCAGGCCGGCCGCCGTCATTGAGCCAGGTTTCCGTGTGATAGATACCTAGTACACGGGCGTACCAGTATGGGTGACTAGGCGTCGTCTCCCCCAAAAGCACCATAATATCGCCGTGAGTTCTAGGATTGATGGTGTCAGACTCACGTCTGAGGTCGTACGTAGTGTGATGAATTCGCATGGTTTGAACTGAGTAAATTATGTTATTAGGAATAATAACGGAGTTGTGTTCTTCGTCTGTGAAAGTATGATCACAATAGCTTATGTCGAGCTTCCGCAGCCTGAAAAGGATGTGATCCTTAAGCTTTGGTATGAAGTTCTGTAACCAGTGTCAAAAAGTGTAAGGCACATCTGCACTGAAATGTTACTTCTACCTTTACGGCCGGATCATTGTTATGTTCGCGAAGGAATGCGAATAGATTAATAGGACTGCTTTGATTAGTCGCGATATCGTGATGGGTTCTAAAGGATACCGAAGGGGGAACTTCATCAGCGGGTGATCCGTTGTCAGCGCAGGCTATGGCTCCTGCTTCTGCCACCCGTCGAAGTACGCGGCACCTGCACTCGTGCTTGGCCAACTGCGCCGGGGTGTCTAATTTGTTAGTTAGAGGATAAAACGCCTTTAAAGCTCTGTGAGCCAGTTCTCCCTAAGCAAACATAACTTGAGATAGATAATAAGCATGCATCATATACGTACTATCTGAGTAGTGAAAGAATCCGTGCTCCCAAAGAGCCTAATGGTCCTCACGTAATCGCCCATTGCATGAAATTTGTATGTGCTAAGGTTGAACGACTTTAACCTCGCACCGCTTGATTCTGAACGAGTGGTATTAGTTTCAGAGCGTTGAGCCAACTTTCGGTGGCGAGCTGCTTTCTCCTTCGGTAATTCCACAGTATCGAAGGCGGAACAGGTATCGCGTTGAAACCTCCGCAATTTCTGAGAGAGTTTTTTGAAGGTCGCTTCGAGAAACGTCAGGGTAGACTCCGAGTGAATGCGCAGCTTGGCAAGCGCATGCCACTGCGCAAATCGATATAGCAGAGATTGTATGGCTCGATCATGCTCGGGGGGGAACAACTGCTCAAAAACTGGAATAGCACACTGACGACGGAGAATATAACAATGAGCCCAATGCAGACAAATGAAGAATACAGACAAGACCTGTAATATATCTTCGAAATCACGTGCTGCCAATCTCTTCATTTCGGAGGTATTGTTTGCAAACGTCCGGATGACGCCATCACCGAACGTAGGGACCTGGCGAAATCTAAGTGAGATTGAGAGTTGACGACCTGTGGTTAGCAAGCGACAGCACTTCGTACGAACTCTGCGCACCGGCTGTCAAGGGTTGCAACCAGCTGGATTCCTGTAGGAAGGGCATAGAGAAGCCGGATAAGGTGTGTGAATAGCGATTTCCAAGTGCCCAGTTCACATTCATGCATAAAGTCGACAACGAGCATGCAGAACGTGTCAAGGCCGAGAGGTCCAAGCTTTTGGACAAATCGATTCTACAAGCAGTGAGTTTAATCTGATCATAAGGTGCGAGGAACCATCTATGCTTACCACGGTAGGTACCCACGAACCCTCTCCGAGGGTGTGTTCAATTTTCACACCATCTACAGTATTTCCCCAGTCGTAAATAAATTTACGCGCCTGTACGACCCTATCCATAGCGTATACTCGGAGTTTGGACATACAACTTTTCATGTCTTTCAGTAGACTGAGAGAACTAAATAAACTTTTCGGCGTAAGACAACGAGGGCATGCACACGAGTCCATATCCTTGATAGTCGCAATTAAAACCCTGCAACTCATGAGTAATCTGACAGTATTAATCAAGGCAATGGAGTACTTCTCTGGATAATCAGCCGAATACGTAAATATTCGGGGAAATATTCTCCGCAGCACACCATCAGCACATCTCAGAATGATGCCGTGATGATATGCGTGAACAAAGTCTTCATCGAGTAAAATTTCCCAGCATCCTTGGAACAACTCCCTGCGGCAGTGTGTGTGAAGCGATGCCATGCCGCTCTTCGATATGCGAAACAGGCCGCTCAGAATATCCTTGACATTGTCAGGAAGCTGACAAGGAAAGTTGATGTAAATCACAAGAATAAATGTCTCATCATGATAGTCAGGAGGACTTACTGAAGGTAAAAAGCCTACTAGGTGGCATGCTCCGGATTCAGGCAAAGTCCGAGCGTATTTCGTCAGATTTCCGAAATAAAGGTAAAGCGGCCAAGCTTTCGCAGTTCCGAAGTTTGCCAGGTGAGTAGTGTCGGAAAAGAACATGAGACCGGCTATGACGCGTTCTAGTGAACAGCAGGGGCTCCTTTGGCAACCTCTGGACCTCATCCTGAGCTTGCAGCCAGGCATCAGAAGAGTAGAGCTCATCGAAAATTCGCTCCTGACGGCCGTCTAAAGGGTCCTTCCATAGCCACTTAAATGGCAAAAGATGGAATGCACCCGCTTGTACATCTGCAAACGCAGCACGTATTACTTCAACGAGAGGCCGATAATGAAATCCGGGGATAGTGTACGGCTTAGGCCCTTCCTCCCTTGACTTCGTCGGGATGTCGATAGTGACAGTGGTCTCAACCCAGTCGTCGGGAAAAAATATTTCCTCACCACTTCCATCCCTGTCCAATTCTCGTAAGCTCCTTTTCACCGAAAACCTGTCAAGGTCCTTGACGTCATAATCGTTGGCTTGCAGAACATCTTTGACAAGGCGCTGGACCTCAACTTCTGATTTTCGGTGGCTGCCCGAGTTCATCCAGCTCATCAGACGATAAACAGACATATTAGGAAAGGGGTAGGGTGGTGGAAGAACCTTTGCAGGTGTGTCAGGTTCTTGCACGACTGTCGGACATGATCTTGAAAGTAACGAGGAGGGAAGGAATTTGTCTGGCTCAAAGGAGGGACGACGAGGGTATATCCGGCAGAGTCCAAATGAATCGAAAGCAGTCTGTAGTGTATCTCTTAGCTTTAAGATGACACGTTGAATCCTGGATTGGGGTGGAAGTGATAGAACGTTAGCATTGTCGAGATCCTCAGCCGAACGCTCCATGTCGTTGAATTGCCTCGGAACATGTCTCTTAGAAAATATTATGGGTTCTTCTGGTATAGTAAGTGTCAATAAGTAGATATCAGATGCGGTGACTCCAAAGTACGAACGTGTGGCATCCGTGTCACCGTCAAAACTGTTTCCAAAGTCCTCTAAGTCCATTGCAATATCAACATCGTTTTGTCCCATTTCCAAGTCTGTCTCGTTGAAGGGGTGCTGCGACTTGGAGACCGCGAGACTCGCGTGGGCATCATTTGATGTACCGTGACAAGCTGTGATAGACTTAAGCCTTGCTAGGGTTTTACAAGAGGCTATCGGTTTAAGATGGACTCTTGTCACTTGTGAAGGCCTCACTGGCAAGATTCTCTGTTGAAACAAGTCGAGAATGTTAAGTTTTGAGTCCAGTCACTACGGTGGGGAAGCAGATCAGCGACTCACTTGCGATGTGTTCAATGTTGATGGGGTCACGGTGGGAGCTAAATTTGCCAGAGTTGCATCTTTCGCTCGCTGTAGTCTCCTCTGGCTTGCAATAATGGTGGATCTCTTGGAAAAATTGCAAGAGGCACGATGCCTATTGAGTCCTCGTTTGTCTGTTGCCCGCTCCCAAATGCAACCTTGAGCTCCGCAAGATACCATCAAAAAACACAGAAGTAGAATCCAGAGAGTCCCTAAGATTTGCATGGTACTGGCTAGCACAAGTACTGACTCGGACACTTCAACTCGTTGTCAGTGACTCATCCATTATCCAGGAAAGCAAGGAAGTGATCAGCTCGACCGCATTTGTTTAGTATGTATGCAGCCACCGCACTACTGCCGCCGTTTGTTCAAATTAGTCTTAATGCTGTACTAAAGATCCCCGGCAGCCCGAGGCCGGCCCCTTGAGAGAAGTGCACTCATCAATGCGCGCCATTGGTTTGTGTACAATGTTTCTTATTTGGCAATCTCCCTGCAGCTCTCAGTCATGAAGTTCATTATGGAATAGTTTTTCACTTCGAACCAATCGAAATGAATCCTTCCGAGTCAAGTTATCGATAACAATACACATCAGGGAAACGTAATTCATTACAGAGCGCTACAGAGCGCTCTGTAGCATTCTGTAGCACAATCCAACCCGCTGATGCACTTCGAACCCACAGATATACCCCAAGCGAAACCTGGCGTGCATGTGCTGGCGGATCACAGGGAATAGTACTGACAACGATGGCCATGATATGAAACTATCAGTGTCATATTTGACTCTACCTACTGATGATGATCTGCACGTATTGCACTCGCATGAAAGCATCGCAGTGCGTGTCCTGCTGTGTTATCTGCAAAATCAATGATAAACTGGGCGAATTGGTATAGGAAATAGCATAGAATTACAGAGAGGATGGAGTGAAACAACAACACTTCGATCCCAAACATTACAGTAAGAAAAACAATGCGAGTTCTTCTGTAACGCTTGACTCCATTACATGGTTATGTTATCTGTCAGACAAGATCAGTACTATCATAAGGTGATCAATATAGTGATTACTTGAGCTTCAACCACATCGATAGAATCTCCTGGTCTTGAATAAACCAAACGGGCTTCTGCCGAGCCGTGCAACTTCGACTTGTCCGATAACATGCCTTGTCAGCGTTCGTCAGCAGGGACATCTCCAGCTAGAGAAAATGACACATGAGCAGTACCCTCAAAACGATCCAGATGTGAGTCTGCGACAGCGAATGACATGACATCTTGGCTATATGTGGCGATACCTTGACTCATGCTGTCTGGGACCCAATTCTTCTTATACTTGAAGATTTCTCCAATTGAGGTGTCCAAAGGTTCTGAGGCAGCGTTTGCGTATACTTCACCTTCATCCTCAAGAACCATATGAAGCAACCTCAAGCATTGAGCTGTCGCATTGATTTCGTGAGCTCTTGCCAGAGCACGTACATGCCTGAATTCAACCTCGGTGTGCATCGTGACGACAGCTTGAGCCACGGCTTGAGGAGACAGTTGTTGCAAGTCACGCTCAAGCTCACCCTAGTATGAAAGTGGACAATAAGCAATGCGCGAATACACATAGATAAATACGTCTAAGGACTATCTGACTCACAGGATCGTCGGGACACAATTTATTTTCAAGAAAGAGGGAGTCGATTGCGTCGGCAACATCCCTCTGATAGGGCTTGGGGTCCGTTTTTGCGCGCTTCACAAAACGAGATAATTGGCGTAGTATTGGAGAGGGGGTTATAGGTTCAGTTATACCATCATCAGATGAATCATATGTAGAGTCAAGTGACCGTGACCTTGCACATTTCAGGGATTTGTCTATATGTCGTGAGGGAGAATGACTCGACGTTGTGCTGTCAAGAGCAGGGGGGCTATCCTGCTTGAGCCTGTGCGAAAGGCCAGTAGTATGTAGTCTGAGTTCATCCTTGTCCTCAGAATCAGGAGTAGATCCCCTAGTAGAGTTTGGAGGAGTGTGGAAGTTCATGTTGTTCCGTATGCTCAGTATAGGCTGGCGAGCAAGTGGGAGACAACTGAGTTTGAAAAGCTGTCAGAGGCGCTTTTGAATGACATAAACTGCGATAATAATATAAATTCATATCAGTAAAAGGTAGACTCGTGCTTTCTCACTTATGGCAATCCGGAAGTTCGCATCTACATGCAGTTCCAATACCAAAACCAATGTCACCGCCTGATATGGTAATTTGAAATGGGAATACTGACGGGGCGGGCTAGGATGGTGCTTTCCATTCAGTGGGTCTTAATGTGTGGGAAAAGAAGTTAAATGAACACTGTTACCCAGAGGTGTGGCGTGAGTGACCCAGTGAGACTCTGACTCGAGTTAGCCTGTGAAAAAGAAGTGCAGGTCAGTCACGGTAACTTAAACTGTCACAATTGCCAATTACCTGTAAGGAGCTTGGTAAAATAAAAAGACCCCTCTTGAGATTAATTGGGGGGTTGCTGCAAGGAGTGGTAGTCACCTTGTATGTGAGACTATCAAGAAAGAATATTCAATCTGCTATTCTCAATGGACCATGGAGGTGGAGGGTCTTACAAGATGATCCCAAGACCATTCCAGGTCCATAGCTCTAATTTTAAGGCAAGGCTCTTGAAGTAGGGCTGTTCACCGTATCCCCTACGATGGAACCCTACGGCGCCGTAATACAGTTGCCATATCCATACCGTTGGCTATTTAAAGCTTGAGTTGACGGTACGGGGTATGGGGTATAAAGGACCCGTATGTTGCTGTATTTGTATGGGCATATATGGCCATAATGTGGTGAGTACGGGTTTGTTTATCATCTACAAACAAATTGATACATGTAGTAGCCATACATCTTATTTTGAAACAAGTCGTTCTGAACCCGATCCTCACTATGCAAATCTTCAAAGCACTGGTAAATTGTCTACTACAATCTATAATCAGTTATATGCTAATATTTCTCCAATCAACTACTTAGATGACCATCTTTCTTCTTCTGGGGTCTCCCTCTATGGATTCTGGAGAGTTCTTCATTGATGTGCCAAAGGTTCAGAATGTTTTCTGCATGGTTTCCTAACTCTCTTCCGACTCTTCGTGTAGCATCCTTGCTGGCATATTCTGCATATTCTTCAACAGGCTCCTACCAACCATCGAGGTAGGTCCTGACCTGTCTATTGTTGCCGAGATACCCATAGCCTGCCAGATTATTTGTGCTTGCTGGACGGGTTTAGGCATCATCGGTACATTTTACTGTGACTGTTCTTTGTCTGTTATCCTCCTAAATTTGGATGTTTGAAGTTATCTTGATATGCTTGTTAGCCAAGGCCACAGTAGGCTGTCATCCGGCCTCTTTCACGCTCGGAACTTCGATCCCTCATTTTCAGGATGGACGCCTGGGTGGTTGTTCTTCATCGGTATATTGCTGGTATGATCACTATTACTTATCACAAATCATACTCAATATTACCACAATCTATCAAAACAGCCTGGTAAGATGTTAACATTATTATCACAGTGGTATAGGGAGCTGAACCATGTCTCAGCATATACATTCTCTGGTATAGGAATGAGTACACCAGATGAGACTTGCATTGCGACTGGATTGGATGATTGCACAGTGTGGTTGTGGGATTGGCTCTGCAGTGCGGCCGAGACTCGTACCATATGTTGTACTGTACCATCAGCATTTTTTTTCAACCATAATATACGGTTACATTGGGACTTCGTACAGTTGACAGATGTACACTATATGGCCGTATACCGTATACAGTAAGGTAAACAGCCCTATCTGGAAGCTCATTCCAATGAGCATTATGTGATTCCAAGGTCCTTGAGAGTTTAAACCATTTCATACAATGCAGTAAAATTTTCATAAAATTGCAAACATGGCTACAAGCATCTACATCTACATATTGTAAGGATGGAGTGATTTCCAATATGGGCTCTTGTCTATCATCAATAAGAGCTGTTACTGGTTCTTTGCCAGCCAGGCATACCATCTTCAGCCACTTGCTGACATACCCGCGTCTGTAATACCCATATTCATCAGAGAATTGATGAGTCCGTGATATGGTGGCTGTGAGAACTACAGTAGGATATCATTTTGTTTAGGCTAACTATTGGTATGTATACCATGATAAATTTGATTTATTGGTACGTAGCAATGTATGTCTGAAAATTAAGTTTCCTATGAGGAGTTCACAACAAGATCACGACATTGCGCCATCGCAGCAATCAATGTGCAAATTGCATAATTAAGTCATTTTTGTTGACTCATACCATATCCCTTCATTTATGTTTTAAACTACCTAGTAATATAAGACTTTATCATGGAAAGAACTGTTAGCATTTGTAACCCAATTTCTATTCTTATGAGAGTTTCAACCAGTGAGGTATGATAGTGTAATTAGGTACCATTTGTTGAGCAACATCATATTACCTCATTTTTATTTGACTTACAAAATCATATAGATCGATTCAAATATTGCGTGAATTACAATGGCATCTAAGGTCATGCATGTGACCAACCCCAAATCATATGAGCAGTGCAAGTGGTTGAAATTGATTTGTCATTATTTGTTCATTGTTTGTGCAAGGACAGAAAATTTCGCGCAAGTTTCTTTCAACTTCGTTTCACTGCTACTACCACCACCCTCTCAAGCGCGGTGAATCTCCTTGAGATTCCTCCCTTGTCCTTTGTGGTGGTCCCTCCCTGGCCCTTCATGGTGGTCCCTTCCTGGCCTTTTGGATTTCCTCGTGGTTCCCTAGTCCTTCATGGTGGTTCCTCCCTGGCCTTTCCTTGTGGTTCCTCCCTGGCCCTTCGTGGTGGTCCCTCCCTGGTCTTTCCCCGTGGTTCCTCCCTGGCCCTTCATGATGGTCCCTTCCTGGCCTTTTGGATTTCCTCGTGGTTCCCTGGTCCTTCATGGTGGTTCCTCCCTGGCCTTTCCTCACGGTTTCTCCCTGGCCCTTTATGGTAGTCCCTCCCTGGTCTTTCCTCATGGTTCCTCCCTGGCCCTTCCTTGTGGTTCCTTGCTGGCCCTCCCTCATGGTCCCATCCTGGCTCTTCCTTGTCACCATTCTCTTTCCGCTATCTTTCTTTTTTATTATATATCATGTAATTACATATGTATTCAAATATAAATAAAATTGATTTTTATTGAATTTTATCATCAAATGAGTGCTAAGAAACAATGAGTGGTGACAATCTGGTGTTTTAGGTAGTTCTGTTAAACTTACTCCAGGTAGTATCAATCTGACAGATACCATATAAATTTTATGTTAGATAAAGCTTTGCAAAGCTTTATATTGTCGGGTCGATTAGTTGATGCTTCAGAGTTATGAACCTCCCTTTCGTTATGGCATTTCATAAAAGTTTATATGAAAATCACGGAAGCGTCTTTCCTCTATGAGGCCAAACATAACAATGTGATTGTCGATAGCAAAATTACGCTACTTCTTGTGATTATGTACTATATATTGTTATTTATTGCTATGTACTTTCCTCACGAGTTCACTGATGTTACCCATGGGGGTTGCCTATGGGTATTGTATATAAAATCGTAGAATTAGAAAAAATAAAACACACCTGAGATACAAGTGCAGAGACAAATGTAAAGGGACAAGCACGAACAGGATCTGATCAATAATATTCCATGACAGTTGCTGTAGGTCAAGAATCAAATCATTGTGCCCCATGCATGCTGACATCCTGGACTTACCACAGGTCTACTAGCAGCAGCATTGTCATAGTGGATTTTCAGCATGGGGAGGACATGTCCAGTGACTAGGATAGGGTCAGGAGATACAGTGATCCCCATGTCTTGCAAGAAGGGATAATTTTAATAGTCTAGTACCTGTACAAGCAGTCAATCAAATGCATGGAAAGATGAATGTGTTACTTACAGAACATTGGTTGGCCATAATTGAGTTATTGATGCCAATGCTGATATGTGCCAGGCAATCTCGAGGGTTCTTGGAAGAAAATTAACCATTATTGGTGAGAGTCTGGGAGGAAGTCTTTGTGTATAACATCGGTTGGGTGTGATAGCATGCATTTCTGCTGGAGTAACCTTGTCCTAATCCTTTGATCCAACTTGAATGCCAATGATGTTTGGAATAGTCTAGTGGGCAACCCCAAGCTTTCTTGAAGTAGTCCTGCACTTGCACTGAGAGAAGCTGTTAATATGAATGTGATTTGTATGAAAACCTACCTTGACTGTTATATTCTCAAACTCAAAGTTTCCAGCATTAATAACAACCAACACTTGAATCTTTTGAGGCCTGGCCGATGGATGAGCATGACAGAAACACCCTTGAAGAAGTTCTTTAATTGCCAGAACTGCGGGGAATATGGGTGGAGGTCTTTGTGAGGCTGATATTGACTTGATTGCCACTAGGGATATGCACAGGTTTTCGAAACCTATGCAGGTCACAGGTGTGGGTACATTCAGGGTATGGGTGGGGGTCTGGTCCTAGACTACCCGTACCCCTACCTGTACCCTTGCCTTGGATTGACACATGAAAACGAATGTAGACTTTATAAAAACTAAAACTCTGCTACTGTACAGCTGTCAAACTCTAATGATACTCACTACATAGATTTATGAATGATAGTTAGTGCTCCCTACAGCCTACACACCATGCAGCTCAACTTGCTTTCGAAAACTGCTAAACGAGTCACCAAATTGACTGACAAGGCCCAAGCCGCTATCGAGGAGAAGCTTGATGGTGCCTTGACAAAGAAAAGGAAGAACCACACAAGTGGAGAAAGCATGGCGGCCATCAAATCCAAAAAGGCAAAAGCTACCCTGCCAGATGGTTCTGGCGATGGACCATCCTCGGAAGACTTGGAAGAAATTGTTCGAACCGAGGAAGAAGAGGCTGCTTTGTATGACAATGTTGACAATGACAATGATGCTGAGCGCTGATTGTCCAGCCCAGATGTTGAGAATGCTGCTGACGAGCTAAGTATGAGCACCCTTGTTCAAGCAAACATTCTCATTAATAAAAAATAGAACGGTTAATGAAAGAATGGACTTCACCTGTTTATGTGTTCTTTGACCCAATGCTGCACATCATTGAGAAGGATGGTTAGTGGGCCCATGAGTTCAAGTGTAGTGCGCGAGGATGCAAGACCACCATCCGAAGGTATATGGACAAAAAAGATGCCCAGTCCACTGGAAATATGCGGAAACACGTTAAATCGTGTTGGGGTGATGTGGTACTGCAAGCTGCTGATGATGCAAAGGATGCCAGCGAGGCCCACACAAAAATTGTTCTGGGAATCCTGCGAGATGGATCAATAACAGCGTCCTTTGAACACAAGGGGAAGGGAAAGGTGACATACTCCAACCATCAACACACCTGCACTGAGACCAAGTAAGTCTTTGACACTATGCAGCCAGACAAATTTAACACGACACAGAGCTGAGCTTGTGTGCTGGGTCTCTGAAAGCCTGCGACCATTCGAGATAGTCAAAGACTGAGGGTTTCAATAATTAATGAAAACAGGCCAACCAGAATACTACTTACCTTCCCCAACCACCATCTCACATGATGTACAGCTCGTTTTTGCGCGCACTCAACAACACATTGCTAAAATGTTGAGAGTCAGTGAATTAATGCTCAATATGTGTGAAACTGACTTGACTTACCAGGAATATGAGGGCAAGATCAGTTTTACTACAGACGCTTGGACTTCCACCAACCATAGAGCCTTCATGGTGGTATCAGTCCATCTTGAGCACAATGGAGTCCCACTGAGTCTGCCGTTAGACATCATTGAAGTGGCGAAGGTATGTTGAAAGACTTACAAGGTGCTCACACACAATGACATGATGACTTGACCAGTCCTATACCGGTGCGGAACTTGCTGCAGTATTTGCAAAGATGCTAGAAGAGTTTGGAATATTGTTAAGAACGTGCTCAATGGTCAAATCCGAAGGGCTTGGCTTCAGCTCATGCGCTGCACCCCTTACCCAAGTACGTGCCCCTAACTTCCGAAGGCTGTCGAACGATATCCGAAGGTTACCGGACGATGTCCGGAGGGCGTCGGGCGATGTCCGGAGTCCGATGTCCGATGCGTGGGAATTCCGGCGGACGTTCGGGAACAAGAGGTAAGACTAATCCGGACGAAGTCCGAACTAGAAAGGAAACAGCGGAGGACTACCAAAGGTAGAGGCGGAGGTGACAAGTCAATAGGAATCAATCCTAAGACGAGTGGGGGTTGACGAGAGGATAACTCAAGTCGGACGGAGGAAGGAATGAGCAGAGTCTAAGATAATATTCGAACTAAAGATGTACATAGATTCTACAGGGTTTATATACTACTAAGATGCGAAGTCCGAAGCTATACAAAGCGGTGGACGGAGCGTATAGAAAAGTCAAACGCTAGTCTATCGGAAAATAGTTAAATGAACCCGGAGATTAGATCAGAGGAAAATAAAGGGCGGAAATGAAACGAGGTACGGAAAATGATATAGTCTAACCGGAGTAGGAACATACAAAGGGATAAGGCACAGAAGTTAGACGCGGGTCGGATCCGGACATAGATAGACGTCGGCCGGATCCGGATATCCGGAAATGATATGTGTGATAAGTCCAGGTCCGGAACGCGGGATATGACAAATATCAGAAAAGGTACAAGGCATTTAATAGAAAAAACTTACTTGCTAACTTGTTCCACAGACACTTAGTGTAACATGTGATAATGCCTCAAACAACAACATCATGGTTGACGGGCTCGAAGACTTGCTTCCTGACTTTGGGGGGCCAGCAAGTCACACACAGTGCTTCTTGCACACCATGAATCTGATCGCCAAGTCCCTGCTTCATGAGTTTGATGTAATGAAAAAGGCCGAGGCTGCAAGAGAGACAGATGATGATGTGGCGAGTGATACGAGTGATACGGAGTTTGCTGATCTGAGCAATGAGGTTGAGCATGAGGACGCCAGTGCCGATGTTGATGAGGAGTTGCAAGATAATGAGGATGGTTGGGTGGACGAGGTAGTGCTGTTGAACCAGGATGAACGAATTGAGCTGCAAAGAGATATCCGACCGATAAAGTTAGTGCTTTTGAAGGTAAGACGAAAAATACTCAAGCATACCTCAATATTGGTGGCTCCCTCTAGCTGCACAAGCTTTCTTACAAACTGATCAATTCCACAACCAGCTTGCTTCCTGCCTGGTGTAAAATTCTCCTCGACCTGCAAATTACTCCAACAAATATGCCACGGGATGTTTTCACCCACTGGAACTCGACCTTCGATATGCTGGACTATGCTGTTGTCCATCGGGAAGCGATTGACACAGTCACTCAGCGGCGTGACCTAGGATTGTGCAAGTTTGAGCTTGTTGACAGTGATTGGGAGATTGTCAGCCAGTTGCAGGATGTATTGAAGGTAGGTGTGGGTCACTTACTGCACTGGAAACTGCTTACTAAACATGACATTCAAGATTCTCAAGGACGCGATTTTATTTTTCTCGCGGGGGATGCCGAACCTTGCAAAGGTTATTCCCGCAATGGATTTGATTGACGAGCAACTCACCACCTACTCACACAACCAGAAATATTCCCCTTCTATCTGTGTGGCTGTTCGCCTTGCAAAACGAACCCTCAACCGGTACTACCAGTTGACAGACAAGTCTGAGGTATACCAGATTGCTATGGGTGAGTCTTCTTTGATTTAAATAATATTATGATACTGACCTTTGTTTATTTATTACTGCATTACTGCATCCACACCATAAATTGGCCTATTTCAAGAACGCATGGTGGGAGGACACCTGGATTGAGACTGCAGCCACACTTGTCTGCAATGAGTTTGAACGGTCATACCTTGAGGTGGGGATTCAAGAGAACGGTGATGATTTCGAGGTGTCAAATACTATGGCTTATGAGATATGTGTTTTTCTTTATTTTTGCACAGCTCATTAACTACAACTTGACCTTTTAGAATTTATTTGACAATATGCCAGCTCTGGTGCCACCCAAGTCAACTGACCTGGGGGATGAACTCAAGCGCTACCTCAATGCCGATATTGAGGATGTCCCCAATCCTATTGCCTGGTGGCACGAGCGCCGTGCAGTATATCCCCACCTTTCTCATATGGCCTTAGACTACTTAACAATACCTGGTGAGTCCATGCCTGCCCTCCTTTATGGGTTCATTCTGACATGTTTTTTTATCACACTTACAGCTACATCAGTCAATGTCGAATGCCTGTTCAGCAAGGGACGCCTCCTTCTGTCTCACGTGCATTCACATCTGACGGCTCAGTCTACTCGAGCACTCCTATGCCTTGGTTATTGGAGCCGCCTCAACCTTGTCAAGACGGAAGACGTTGTCAAGATTAGTTCCCAACCTGATGTTGAGGATGCTAATGAGCAAGAGCTCGAGGATGGTTGGGACTGCATTGAGTAGCTACATAGTCTTTTTTTGTAGTATTTCATTATATAGTATGCTATACCCTCAGGGTATACCCACCATGGGTGGTACCCTGGGTGTTATATCCTTGTACCCGTCACTACACCCATACCCTCAGTGCGGGTATGGGTACATCTCCAGGTAAGGGTACGGGTGGCACCTGTGATACCCCGGGGTTTACCCGTGCACATCCCTAAATACGAGTCTTATCACATTCAATAACAATGAACAACCTTGCCCTCAAAACTTGCCTAAGTTATCTCCAAGTCTCATAGTCCTACCCATATATGTTATCAATCTGTATACATCCTACTATTACACTACATAGCTCGTCTACTACTGTAACTCTCCCTAATTCTATGATGATTGTAACTCCGAACACTGTTGCCCCTCCGGCAAACTGATTGCATGAGATTGTCACACTGTTGTCACATCATGTGATGATTTCGCATGATGCCTACCTTAAAATTATTTCGAAGTGCTAAAAATATCCGAGGTTCCATGCAAGGGTCTGGAATTGCGGCTGCAATGCCCTTGGAAGGTGCCGAAATGATGTCTAAATATAGAAGGCTTCCAAGGTTTAGATTTTTCCGACAGAAGAAGCTGTGCAGCAGCCCCTGGCGTTAATTTGAACCCCGCCGCGGGACTCGGTGCGCGAAGACGGACCAAGTTCGTTTTGAACGTTGCCACTGAGTGAATGTTAACGTCCAAACTCCTTGAAGTCCACACCCACGTCCAAATCGCCCCTCCAATTCAACTTTGAACTCACTGAAGTGCAGCAAATGCACACAATTCAAAGCGAGTCGGGGAATCGGGGCGCAACCGCCGTTACTAATGTATGGGTTTATTTGGTAACTTAATCCTTCCGACCAAGTGGCTCGAAACGACGACGCACTCATTGCTAGGCCTGATTGAACCAGATGACTTAATGTGGTGCGTGTTTCAGTTCTAGTAATCGCTCACACCAGAGTCTAGAATCGGTGGCATTAGTATTCAGTGCTATTGAACTATCGACCCCAAAACTCAGTACTACTACCTCAAGGTAACGGAGATTACTGCAAGCATGTCTCGAGACCTGTGTTTTCAGATGCAATCAGGTGCTTTCTAGTCTGGCGGCTGGCCACACATACTAGGGTCAGGCCGTTAGATGAGGTAAGTAAACATCAGCATCGAGTCTTTCCACACCTGGCATGAGGCTCAGCCTGAGATCTTGATGAAAGCTGAGTCGGACCGTTGAACCTACTATTACTAGTAGAAGCTCAAGTTAACCCTTTGCCAGTGGCAGTGACAAATCGCCGAGTCTCGAATCACACCTGCAACTTGACTGCTCTTTTTTCGACTTTTTCATCGTTCCAACCAACCACTGACAACCACGGCGAGTCACCATCATAGAATGGAAGACTCCCAGTCCCAGGCATGGTGGCAAGCCCAATTTGATTACCAGCAATGGCTTAATCGCTCAACTTCAACTCGCGGGATACTACACCCGCAGCCACAACCTGAGTTCGACCTGACAACTGTGCCAGACAGTGATAGCGGCGCTCAGACTGACGAAGGTATGTTTTTAGTGGCCGAGTTGTGCTTTTTCTACAGCATTCAAATTTTATTCAGGATTTCATCATGTTGAATATTCGTTGCCGCAATGGCAGGCGCCTAGTACCCATGGCAGCTTCGACTCATCGGAGGCGCCCATGTCACAGCCAATGTTAGCGCAATTTGGAAACTCGAACTCAGGACTAATCCCTCCCTCACTGCCGCAGTCGCAGGTGCAAGTGTCGGCTCAAATAGCAGGCTCGCTGAACTCAGGGCTCATCCCCTCCTCATCGCCGCAGTGGCAGCAAGTGCCAGCGCAAATTAGAGGCTCAACCCCAAGGCCAATCCCTCCCTCACTGCTGCAGTTGCAGGAACATGTACCACAGCCAGTATTGGCCCAAATGGGAGGCTCGCTTAACCCAGGGCTTATACCATTGCCACAGTGGCAGCAAGTGCCGGCGCAATTTGGAGGCCCGAACTCAGGGCTGATTCCCCCTTCACTACCACAGTTGCCGGCGCATGTCCCACAGCCAGTGTCCGTTCAAATTGGAGGCTCGAACTCAGGGCTCCTCCCCTCACAGCCGCAATGGCAGCCAGCGCTGGCGCAAGTTGGAGGCTCGAACTCAGGGCTAATCTCTCCCTCATTACCACAGTTGCCGGTGCATGCCCCACAGCCAATGTCGCTCCAACTCAGAGGCTCAAAATCAGGGCTCTTCCCCTCACAGCCGCAATGGCAGTCAACGCTGGCGCAATTTGGAGATTTGAACTCAGGGTTGATCCCCCCCTCGCTGCCGCAGTGGCAAGCTTCCGTACCACAGTCAGTGCCTGCGCAACATGGAGGCTCGAACTCCAGGCTCTCCCCCTCACAGCTGCATTGGCAGGCGCCGTCATCATCTGACTCTCGACCTTTTTGCCCCCCTTTGTCCGACACCAATAATTCGGAGTCCCCCATTGACCCATTCCAAGCGAATATAACCGAAAATCTGTGTCGTGTCAGGAGTATTCGCACGAGTCACAAGCGTGATAGCGAGAAGTTCACAGCTTTTGGTGATGCAAAGCGTGCACGCACCACAAGAACGCGCGAGGAACGCAAACTAGATCCCGTAATGCCAGATGTACTCGAGAGATTTAAGGAGTCGACACGTAAGGAAATGGTACAGAGGACATTCGAGAACGGCCTTTTCCCTACGGTGGATGAAATCGCTACAATGGCGATTGCGGCACTTGACGCCGCGATCGGCCCTGACGACGGTATTTACTTCTACCGATTCATCGTTATGACTTGTTAACAAACAAAAAAGCGCGCCTTAAGCAATGGAGTACGACGCAGGAGGGTCGGCATCTGGTCAGCAAGCTGAAGGGAACCGTGAAGAACATACACTCCGATTTCCAAAAGGTGGCTCCGATCATCGTACTTGCATCACACCAGTCTTTAGTCGAACTGTTGATGACTAACGCGGACATGCAAGCAACGCAAGCTGCTAGGATTGACAATTTGGTGGATGATATTTCATCTTTTGATGTAGCTATCCAGGTAAGTGATTCTAAAACATAATTTACATGTCCCTAACATTTTATGATTTATCTCAGTGGCCTTCGGAGGACGGTCACGTCAGATCAGTCCAGGCGCCGTTGGGACACTCTTCTGTTACTGCACTGTTGGATTATGTGTTACTAACGAAGAAATACTCGAAATATCTATGCATGGACACAGGTAACTGGCAGGCCCGTTTTACACATGCCTTCGCCTTTTCAGCAGCTACGTGTCGCGGCAAGTTACGGAAACACGCACAATCAGGCTGGGACAACGCAGTTGCTGACAACTTTTAGACCAACGGGGTTGAGGTGGCATATAATCAGTATCTAGGGTACATTTCCTCCTTGGTTGGAGATCAAAGGTCGATATTTGATCAGATGTTGTCCGGCATGTGCCAAAAAGGTTGATCAAGTAGTTGATACTCAAGTTAATACCATCTTCGACTCGTTGACTTAGAAGTGCATCATGATCTTTGCCGGTATAAGATAGTGCAGAACTCGCCTGGAAACGCCGTCAAAGTTATGAGCAGGACACAAATTTACTGCGGCCTACATTACCATGTTTGGCCTTGTAGAGGAAAGGAGAGTTCTCCGTTTTCTTATATACACTTGCAATGTCGAAGATGCGCGTGAAACCTAGTATCTTCCATAGAACGAGGAGGTGTATACTTAGTCATGATCGATGGCAGAATCAGCCGGTATTATTACTACATGACATTTTAACTTACCCGCCAATTCACTCTGCAAGCATTACTAGCTCCAATCGCTTACAAACATAACTACTTGCCGCCACGGCCTGAATTCGGCCTGTTGATAAGATTTTGGGTCTCATTGGCAGGTCCAAGTTTCACAAAGATGTCATCACCTAACCCGCGTACCAGACGGCGGTCATGACACTGGCCATGGTACGTTTTCGAGTAGTAGTACTAGTCGAGCCAGTCATTTTTTGTTGCCGCAGCCCGAAGATTTGATGGGATGGGAAAAAAATCCTTTTCCCAGTTGGGAGTCAGCGTCCAAAATGATTAAGCGCTAAGCTCTAACGTCACAAATTACCTTCCTGTTCAGAATTACAGACCATTTCCAGCGGCTTCTACATGGAAAGCGTCAACGTCAATGTGTCATGGCTCTGGCTCTGGTGTTTAAGTAGGAATAAGGATAGCAGGAGCCGGTGCAAGAAGTCAATCTACTTTCGCCTCGATTTATCCTTTTCTTCCTTTCTCGTTGCTCAAGTTCATATGCTGATGGAAGACAACCCCCATCCTGGAACATCGTCCCAGGTGGGAGACACCTCGCGGCCTATCACAGCGTCGTCCACAGCTGTGACGACGTCTGAGAATACTCAACAGAAACAGCAAATCTCTGACCTAGTAGTCACGGTAGTAGAGGAGAAGCCGCAAGTGCTTGAGTCCGAGTCAGGCCACGCGATGAAAAGGTATGATTTCCGCCGTTGCATCTAGGTTGGTTCTCTAACCTTCACATTTTCAGGGGGGAAAATTCCCAAGGACAACCTAGACTCGTCAGGCGGATGACATCACTTGACTATAGTATCGAAGTCTTACCAAGTGAGAACGATCACGAAAATGACGATGACCACAGTGTGAGTCTCATCATCGGGTCAGTTTTTCACCTCTGCCTTGTAAAAACTACTCACCAGTTTGTTATCAAAGGCATGATCGTTTGCGAATTGGACTCGAATATGCAACCCTGAACGACGATCATTTGCATACGCCAAGAAAGGTGCGTTTTGTCAGTGTCAGCGGTCGGATATGTGTTGAATATCAATTTCCCTGCACAGCGATCTCGCGATGAAGGACGAGTCCGGCAGGATCTGATTGTCGCCAATACTCAACTCCGACTAGGAGTCACGACACAGGCCCAGCATCAGCTGCAAGACTCGCAGAACCGAATTGACTCTCTTCACTCACAAGTATTTGATCTGCGAGAGAGGTTGTATGACGTCGAACGTGCCCACAACATTGCAGAGATGTATGTTGAGATGTTGCAGACGTCGGGATTGGGTGATCGGCGCCGTAAGAATCTTTCCAAAAGGAAGACCATGATGCACGAACATTACCCAGATGGTGGACAGTCGATCAGATGGGTTACAGACGAAGAATTTGGACCGTATGATAACTCGTCTGCTGAAGAAGGCCCACCCGTTACCCAGGCCGTTGCAGGGCCGTTGGCATGCGGATTAGCAGCCAGCCAACGCCTGACTTTATCTCGCCGACAACTGGCTTGGCGTCGTTTACAAGCAGCCAAGAACGCTAGCGTATACAACGAGCCTTCCAGTCCTACCTACCCCCGTGTGGATGGCACCCCAGAAGTCTGAAGGCGACAATGTTAGTTCGGCTGTTTCACTCCCATCACACATTCTCATTTTATATAACCACCCTTTAACTGACTCGATCGTATACTAGTCAGTATTCGTGGTACACTGCAAGCCAAGATATTGTTCGTATTACATTTGCGTGTAACAAAGGCTGTCACACCGGTAGAGATGAGTTGCTCCCAGGTTCGCAAAGCTTCGACTGAGTCTCGAATGAGAACCTTATCGTTATCTTATCGAGGTCACACGACGTTTTTGTCGGAGATCAACTGGACTTGATTCGTTCCAGGCTTCCAGCTCAGCTACTACTATCCTTCAATCTTGCATTTCCCAGTGCTATGCCCGCCGCGGCCAGATCTCCACCTTGAGCTGAAAGTCATATATGGCAATATATGGTACACAATCGCAACATCGGGATAATTCTACCATCGATCATTACCTTACCATGTTTGACCTTGTAGAGGAAAGGAGGGTTCTCCGACGATCATACGACCCGCATCGTCACGGTCACTCAGGACGTATTTACTCTCCTTCAATCGTACTAATGGGCAAAAAAAAGGCGTCGGAAAGTGACTCACGCAGGACGGTTGGAACGCGGGAACATGATCGACATCAAACTATCATGCTGCATTGTCAATGTGTATCACGCCGACCGCTAACACAGAAGCGAGCACCACAAATGAGTTCTTTGCACTATTCCAAACTTGGACGTCGTCACTCAAGAAGTAAGCATATCCTTTATGCAATTACCATTTCCATCGACTACCGCACTTTCAGTATATGAGGATACTGACGTTATTTATGTACAGGTGTCCATTTTAGGTGTGCATATTGTTCTGGGCAGCCGTCTTTGCCGATCAATCCTGGATGGCCGTTAAATAGAGCGGAAGCAAGCATGAAATCCAACTTATCCCTAGTCTCCTACCTTCTCCCTTATTTCTCTTCCCCTCCCGAGTCGTTCTCAAAGCTCATGTCCCAGGCGGAGGAGAACCTGCAGTCTGGAGCATCGTCCCAGGCCTCGCAGCCTGCTTCAGCATCGTCTACAACCACAGTGCCCACATCCGATAATGCTCGACATAGGCGGAAAATTGCTGACCTGGAGGAGAAGTTGCAAGTGCTCGAGTCAGGACAGGCGGTGAAAAAAAGGTTTGAACGCTATCGTTAGTATCATCAAGTGCGGTCGCTCAATATTTTTTTCAGGGAGATAAACTATATCATGTCACAAGGACGAGCTATCCAACGGATAATTACATTATTTGACAGCATTGAGGACTTAATATGCGAGAACAATCGGCGGTGCGATCGCGAGGACAACGACGACGATATGACTGTTGAGTCAGTATTTCATCACTGCCTCACGAGAGTTGCTCACCGATTTGCTAACAGTCAAGATCGCTTGCAATTCGGCTACATAGTCCTTAACAACGTCCTCCCATGGTTTCATCAAAAAGCTTCGGACATGGAGCACAATGATTACACACACATGTTGAAAAAGGTGAGATTCGCCGGTGTCAATGATTCACCTTGCGCTAAATCATCATTCAGCTTAGACAGGGCGCCGACGGTGCTCGAGGAGACGACACCTCGAAGCTCAAGAGTCTCGTCCCTGATTGGGTCAACCGCGAGCTCAAGCCCAATCCTCCAGTCGACCCCGAGGATAAATTCTGCCGCGGATTCACCAACGACGCGTGCGGCAAACTACTCTGCCCAACAGAGCTAGACTGGAATGACCCAATGTAAGCCATTCTGTTCAGGATCTCGTG
This sequence comes from Suillus tomentosus, assembly GCA_016647685.1. Lineage (NCBI taxonomy): Eukaryota > Fungi > Basidiomycota > Agaricomycetes > Boletales > Suillaceae > Suillus > Suillus tomentosus. The sequence continues at coordinate 405,118 of JABBWJ010000026.1, read as the reverse complement.
AGACACTGACTGTTCACTAGTGTCAGGGCTGGAATTAGGGATCGCGTTGATGGCTATGTCGTAATGGAAATGTCATGGCCAGCATTCCTATACGCAGGATATACTGCCGATCAGAACAATCTCGAGGAGGGCCTCTTCAAAAGCACGCTGCTGGTTCAGGTGCGGTATATATAAATAGCTTCACAAAGATCTCATTTCTTGCAGGCCTTCAAAGCTATCTTCACATCTCCTTCCTCCGCAAAGGAAGTAACCGGCGATGGGGATGGCGCTAACATCATCGAAAACAACAGACGCACGAAGAAGGATTTTTCTGGCAGGAAAGTCAAAACTCATGTGGCACAAATCATCAAGATGCAAAAAGTCTCAGCTCGCTCGATCGCATACGTATCCTGTCAAGTCAGTGATATTTTCTTGTCCTTACCGAGCGCTAACAACATATACTGCGTGCAGTTGCGATTCGCACTGTCGTCAGTGACCTCATGGCGGTCAGTAGACAGCGACTTTGATTACATACAGTTCTGGTACATTATTGTAGACTTTTTCGAACGCCCCCCTGGTCGAGTCGCGCAGCGCAACGTTGATCGGCTCCTGGCGTGGTGGACAAGGTATGTCTGATCACAATCCAACAGCTTTCGTTGAACTAACCTAATTTATTAGAAAAGTATTTGGAACTAGCCAGCATGCAGACCTCAGTGATACGGCAAAGGCCAAGATGTCCGTCAATGCTCTCACATTGCAGAGGGCGCGACTGGATGATGCTCGATTCGATTCGGAGTAGTTCACGTCTGGTGCTAGCATCAGTGAACTGATGGATAAGTTAGAAAGTTACATTGATCATTACAGTACCATGTTTGACCTTGTAGAGGAAAGGAGGGTTCTCCATTTTCATATATACACTTGCGATGTCGAAGATGCTTTCAATGATATTACTTGCACACACTCTGCATTTGGTAGACTGAATCGAGGAAAACAAGTAATCAAGTGCAAAAGTAGAGCGCAACACCCATAGTTACTGTTGCGTTGTCAAATGAACAGCTAAGCCATCAAGGATGCGAATGCACGCATACAGAATGCCTCTCGTATGGCGCAAAATCACGCAATGGTACTGTTGTGGGGCGCAATACCTCAGATCCTTGTTAAATGTTAAACAAGGCACTTAGGTGAACCGTTACTCATTATGTTCGATTCCCGCGCAAACGTACTACACCATAAATGTACAGGGTCTGCGCAATGCTACGATCTCATTTGGATGTGTCGCAATTGAAGGAATGATGCTGATCATGACGCAATAACTAAGTAAGGTGTGTAAGTGAACCGGTGCTCACCACTTTCAACTTCCGCGTCAAGGTTCTACACGGTGAAAGTGCAGGATCTACGTGACGATGGGACCTCTTTTGGATGCGGCACAAGTGAAGAAATGATGTTAATTGTAACACAATACGTCGTTAAATATTAAGTGAGGTATGCAATTGAACCGTTACTCGCCATGTTCGATTCCCACGCAAATGTACTACACCATAAATGTACAGGGTCTGTGCAATGCTACGATCTCATTTGGATGCGTCGCAAGTGAAGGAATGATACTAATCATGACGCAATAACTAAGTAAGGTGTGTAAGTGAACCGGTGCTCACCACTTACAACTTTCGCGTCAAGGTACTACACCGTGAAAGTGCAGGATCTACGCGACGATGCGACCTCTTTTGGATGCGTCACAAGTGAAGAAATGATGTTAATTGTAACACAATACGTCGTTAAATATTAAGTAAGGTACGCAATTGAACCGTTACTCACTACTTTCAAGTTTCGCGCCAAGGTACTACACATGAAAGTACAGGGTCTGCGCGGTGATACGACCTCTTTGAGATGTGTCGCCAGTGAATACAGCTGTCTGGTTATGGGATACTCACAATAAATTGGTACTCACTAGCTTGGTGCACCAAGTTTCGCGCCAAGGTACTACACTGTGAAAGTACAGGGTCTGCGCGGTGATACGACCTCTTTGAGATGTGTCGCCAGTGAATACAGCTGTCTGGTTATGGGATACTCACAATAAATTGGTACTCACTAGCTTGGTGCACGCATCTCGGCTATTATGCAAGAGTATAGCTTTTTCGCACGTATTCGCAAATGATATCTAGCGGACAAACATTGGTTATTACAAGAAAATAGGACCATTATCCACCGTAGGACATACATTTATTCTTGTGCACCCGGTAAACATATTGTTGCCCCCTGGAAAACATAGTAACTTGGATACTGCTTGGACCATCATCCCATAATTGAAGGACATTAAGAATTTCGAGGAGATGGCATCAAAGTTACGAGCAGGACGCAAATTTGCTGCCGCTCACTCAGTGAACACCTCCCCGTTCTATGGGAGATACTAGGTATCACGCGCATTTTCGACATCGCGAGGGGGTGTAAGACAGCGTAGAATCCTCCTGGAAATGGCGTCAAAGTTACGAGCAGGACGCAAATTTGCTGCCGCTCACTCAGTGAACACCTCTCCGTTTTATGGGAGATACTAGGTTTCACGCGCATCTTCGACATCGCGAGGGGGTGTAAGACGGTGTAGAATCCTCCTGGAAATGGCGTCAAAGTTACGAGCAGGACGCAAGTTTGCTGCCGCTCACTCAATGAACACCTCCTCGTTCTATGGAATATACTAAGTTTCACTCGCATCTTCGACATCGCAAGTGTATATATGAAAATGGAGAACCCTCCTTTCCTCTACAAGGTCAAACATGGTAATGTAATGATCGATGGCGGAATTATGCTGATGTGTGCGATTGTGTACCATGTATTGCTATATATGACTTTCTAACTTATCCATGAGTTCACTGATGCAGTACTACAGTCTACTAGTAGTACTGGTATATTTATTACACACAATGACTTGCTGTTTACATATATAGGATCATTACCTTACTCAAAAATATGAATTAATGCCGCCTGCGTCCACAGAATCGTTAAGTTGGCGTTCTAGGGTCGACCGGTTGTGCATTGTGTGAGGTGCCGGTTATTCAAGAATGCTCGGAAGGAACATACGGTACCACATGTTCAGCTGAGCGGGTCTCCACCAGTTCACTGATAATGCATTATCTTGCAGGACTAGAACTACTACCAGGTTGTGAATTCATCAGTCACCCGACTGAAGGCATGGATGAGCACGTCCAGGAGAGGATGGCGAAGCTTGGGTGGAAGTCATCATGATCAATATTCTTTGGCAAGGTGCAAGCTTCAAGAACTTCTGAAGAATTGGGGCAACTTGAAAGGTACTGAATACACCCCCGGCCCACAGCTAGTACTTAAGGACTACTACGGGAAGACACTATTGAACGCTGGCAGATTCATGTCTGTCCGAGTCGTTCCTTTCGAAATTTGCTCCGAGCTCGGTGGCTTCCTCCAGATTCTAATAACTCCTAGCAAGTATAAAGCAGACCCCATTCGCGTCATCGCCTATTTCATGCTGCTGCTGCTGCATCATCTACAGTGGCTCAAAAAAGTGTCCGAATGTTTATACATTTTTAAGTAATTAGACAATGGCAAGCTAGGACAAAATGATAACAAAATAGTATAGGGATATGTCTGAAAGCCCTATATCCCAGCTCGCATTTGAGATAAATACCGTGGGAATCCAACCATATACGGGCAAGATACAGTAATTTCAAATACATGACTCATTTGGACACTTTTTTGACTTTATATTTAACCAAGACTATTCTATAATTCTAGTACTTGGTATTACCCCCCTTGGCTTTAATAACTGCTGCAATCCTCCTAGGCATACTTTCTATCAATTTCTGACACTCCTCTTTAGCAATCTTTTCCCACTCTGCTGCAACTCTCTCCCATAGTTCAAATAGCCCCTTTGGAGGATCTTGATAGGCAGCAAGTAGTCTTTTGAGTAATTCCCAGAGATGTTCAATGGGATTAAGATCTGGAGACTGTGCTGGCCATGATAGAACATTGATATCATGGTCTTCAAACCATTTTGTAGCCAGTTTTGAGGTGTGCTTGGGGTCATTATCTTGTTGAAAGATAATGTCTTCTTCATCAATACCTGACTCCTGCATGCTTTTGAGTAGACACTCCTCTAGAATGGAGATGTACTGCTCTGCATTCATCCTTCCTTCTACTTCACAAAGAATCCCCACACCATTCCATCCCATACAACCCCATACCATCATATTTCCTCCTCCAAACTTCAGTGTACCCTTAACTTCCCTTTCTCCTAATGGTTCTCCTGCCTTTTTCCATACATATTCCTGGCCATTTGACCCCATTCTATTGATTTTTGTTTCATCTGACCAAATAACTTTCTTCCAGTCTTCCACAGTCCAATGTTGGTGCTTTAAAGCAAAGGCTAGCCTTCTCTTCCTATGAGCTGCAGAGAGAAGAGGTTTTTTCTTCTTGGTTACAGCCTTGAAATTGGCTGCCTTGAGGGTGTTTCTGACAGTTTGGGTTGAGACAGGAGTGGAGATGATGGAATTGATGAACTTGGTAGCTTGAGTAGCATTTGAAGCCTTGCCAGATAGAATTTGGTGAACAATAGCCCTTTTGTTCTGTGGAGTAAGCTTGGGGGGACATCCCATTTTATGATTTTCCTTCTCTGGCATGTGTTCCTTTATGACTGTAGCAATAGTAGACTTGCCAAGACCAGTTTTGGAGGCAATTTGCCTAGTAGATAAACCAGAGGTACAGAGAACAAGGATATTATCCTTTTGAGCAGAAGAGATGGGTTTCATGATGATTATGTTGAATTTCATGATATTATGTGAGTTTATATATTCAAATAATATTAAAATCAGACCACATAAGTATTATGACACCACTTTAATTAAGAATATAATGTATGAATGGTCTGATTTTGTAATTTTAATAAAAAGTCAAAAAAGTGTCCGAATGAGTCATGTATTTGAAATTACCGTATCTTGCCCATATATGGTTGGATTCCCACGGTATTTATCTCAAATACGAGCTGGGATATAGGGCTTTCAGACATGTCCCTATACTATTTTGTTATCATTTTGTCCTAGCTTGCCATTGTCCAATTACCTAAATATGCATAAACATTCGGACACTTTTTTGAGCCACTGTATAAGTCGCACTTCTCCACTCTCCCACCTGTGAGAAAGCATCCCATGTGCAAAGTGGCCCTGCACTTTGGACTCAACCTCCTTCTCAAGCTCATCATGAGTTGTGATCATTGGCACTATCTCCGTGTAGGATCCAAAGTGCTCGAAGGCCTCTAACCGCGCTGGTTGATCGCATATCACACCACTTTCGGTATTGAAGAGACAGGAAGTTCAGTACATATCGGTTGTCCGGAGAATACTCAACTTACAAGTTGTGCTGGAACCGGCAGTCCCGCTTATGTTGAGAAATGTATTGAAGGGCCCAGGTGATGGATTTGAGTGCTGTGGCTCACTGGGTGCAGTATCCAGACTGAAGACAAGAGAGAAATTCGAGACAGTGGCAGGGACTAATTGTCATGAAACCAATGTATAAGGCGACATCAGTTGTTGCTACTTTCACGTTGAAATACACATACCTTAACAAATCTTTGCCCTTCAGTTAAGACGACAAGGCAAGACCGCAGACCTTTCAAACGTCACTACCGTTCGAGCCAGGAAAGGAGGTAACAATTCCAAAAAGCCTGGAATATGTGGTCAAGCCTGTCATCTCGTGGATTTGAATCACACGAAAGATGGACAGCCCAGTTTTGACAAGTATACTTGAGAGTCTCGGAGGCTGATTGACTCCGTTCCAGTGCTTCGTCTGCGAATGTCATGAAGGCATACACAGCACGCATGATCTCCTCATCTATTGGAAAAAGACTTGGTGATGCAGAGGTGGAATGATGGTGTCTTAACGCCAGGAACATCAGAAAATCTGGCAGTAAACGCATTTCTGGCAAGATAATAAACCCGTTCATTGCTTCCAGTGTGCTTGAAAATTCCTCCAGTGCCGCCTGGACATCTTGCCCTTCCACCAAAATCGGTGTCTGTAGCCAATCTCTACCGTCCCTGGTATGGAGCCAGAATTGCCCGCCTGGGGTATGTAGTCAGTTACTAGGGGAGCTCAAAGTTGAACGCCCAACGCCTAATGCCCAACCTCGTGACCTATCTAGAATAAATAGAAATAAATACAACGCAAACCAAACGCAAACCCTAATAAACCCTATGTATTACATCATCGGCCCGCGCGAAATAAACAAACTTATATAAGCAAATCTTATCGATAAGCATCATTGTCACTGAAGGTGATCCATAAGGTCACTGAAACCGCCCTTCTGGCGCAAAACAGTGTGGCACGTAGTACGGCACTACGGCGGATATATCCACAGTCCGGCGGCAAAAACACAGCCAAGTGGCAGACTTTGGCAGACTTTTAAATCACGCTACACTGCATCTGCAAAACAACTGAAATGAACGCGTAACTTAAGTGCATTACGAATGCTTACGACTTGACTAGTGGACTCATGTGATTGGTGGAGATCCATTTTACTGTTATTATTTTATTTCGTCGTTGTAAACCTACAAAAGATGGAAAACCGAATATTTTTATCAATGATAATATTTTGTAATCTATAAACCTATATCTGCCTGCCCGCGAGCGATAATGATATCACACAAAGTCTCGTAGCGCTCTCTCAACGTATCGTTGCGTCGAATCTCCTCGATCAACATCATGATTGCGTTGTAGGTGTCGTAAAACTGGTCAGCGGACGCTTCGACGTCTTCGTACGTGCCTTCGCGAAACACTTTGAGAGCGTTGTGAACTGCAGCGCCTGCGAGACCAAATGCGCAGTCGAGTTTCTCTAGATCGATGTCGTGATATAGGCCCCATTGCCATATCACGTCCACCATCATGTTGATGAGATACTCGGCCTCGAAAAAACGCGTGACCTCGACGCTGTCAACCTCAGTACAAAATGAGTGTTCGAACAATTTACGAGACGAAGTACTCACGATTTCGACTTTGTGCAGGAATTCGAGCCCGGAAAGATGGGCCTTGACTGCGATGGCCCTCTCTGCGGGCGGGAGTTGCAAATGCAGCGCGTCTTGAATATTGTGCGTAGCATACGTCTTGAAAAGCCTTCTCGTGTGCGACATAGCCGTCACCATCTCTTCGCGGACTCTGGGAGTCTCGAATGTTTCATATGGAATTGCAAAATAGTAAGATGTTATTAATGTTAATGATGCGATCGTGACTTACCATCCCCGACCACGTCAATCCTCGCGTCCCGCAAGGCGCTCGAGATGTGTTTGTCTCATTTCTTTTGCGTTGGCGAAACACCCTCCGTGCGCAGCATGATGCGACAGAGGAGTGTTTTTGCCTTGGTCTTGATGGCCTGGATGTCCTTCTTTTGGAGTTTGAGCGGGGGAGCGGCTGTAGAGGGCGCTGGTACAGGCGCTGGTGCAGGCGCTGGTGCAGGTGCTGGTGCAGGTGTTGGTGTAGGAGGCAAGTGGTGTTCAATGGCATGTGGCCGACCGACTGAACGCTCCGTTTGTAGCGCCTAGCATAGTAGTTAGTAGTTAGTATTAGTAACAAAAGAAAGGAAATACGCACATGAATCACACCACGGCTGAATTCGCCGCGTTCTGTCTCCCGCTCGCGAGGCAAAACCACGCTGACCACCACCGGCGCTGGTGCAGGCGCTGGTGGTGGCGCTGGTGGTGGCGCTGGTGGTGGCGTTGGGCTCAGTGGTGCGGTGGCATTTCCGATATCCCACCGTGTATGACGCGGCACCCCGGAGCCTCCAAATGGAACAAGGTCGTGGTATTGAGGCACGTCCAACTGCTCGTCGGGAGGGGGATGGTCGTAATGTTGATGGTGAAACTCGGGCTCTTGAGGCCCTTGGGGCTGCGGAGGGTGACCATCGAGCTGTGGAGGGGGATGGTCGTAATGTTGATAGTAGAACTCGGGCTCTTGAGGCCCTTGGGGCTGCGGAGGGTAACTGTTGAGCTGTGGAGGGGGATGGTCATGATGCTGATGGTAGAACTCGGGCTCTTGAGGCCCTTGGGGCTGCGGAGGGTAACCGTCAAGCTGTGGAGGGGGATGGTCGTAATGCTGATGGTAGAACTCAGGCTCTTGAGGCCCTTGGGGCTGTGGAGGGTGACCGTCGAGCTGTGGAGGGGGATGGTCATAATGCTGATGGTAAAACTCGGGCTCTTGAGGCCCTTGGGGCTGTGGAGGGTGACCGTCGAGCTGTGGAGGGGGATGGTCATAATGCTGATAGTAGAACTCGGGCTCTTGAGGCCCTTGGGGCTGTGGAGGGTAACCGTCGAGCTGTGGAGGGGGATGGTCATGATGCTGATGGTAGAACTCGGGCTCTTGAGGCCCTTGGGGCTGCGGAGGGTAATCGTCGAGCTGTGGAGGGGGATGGTTGTAGTGGTCAAAGCCTTCGTATGTAGCCATCGATGTGCGACGTAGAAGTTCAGGCGTCTCTGGCCGATCTTCAGGGAGACCGAGTTGGGTCCCGATGTCGCGACCTGATGTGTTAGTATTTGAATTTTTCTTGGGTCGCAGTGGTTCCTAAAAGACCATGTCAGTGTGCATTCAATACAATAGAAACACTTGCCCTTTTCTTGTTGGACGTTCGTCGTGTTTGCTGTGAGGGTTTGCGTGGGGGCATGGGTTGTGGATAGCCCTATCTGTATGCAATAAATTGACTTACCAGATTGAACTTACGCATAAACGAAGGGCGCAACAAATGTATAATTCGGAAATGATGTACATAAAACGTACAAACAAAATCAACAGCAGGTCATATGGTTGGTAACGTGATCAGAGAATTCAATTGAACGATGTAAGAAGAAGGCTGCACTGTGCATGTGTTGTCAATAAATCGATACATGAGGTAAATAAAACAGAAACTCGCACACTTCCTATTCGTTGATAAAGCTACAAGCGCCAGCTTCTCATTCATCTGGTTGGTAGATGAGGCTATCATCAGACTCCGCATCAGTGTGAGAGTCTGATGGTTCCGTATCGCTACTATTGGAGAAAGAAATGGTACGCTTCCCCGCGTGAGTCAAAAATTCGTCATACTGCTCGCTGGCAACATCATACTGGTCCAGTTCCTCCATGAAGATTGCCTCGAGGTAGTCTTTGTCCTCTTCCAAGGCCGGGAGCCCCCGGGTAGTGATGAAGCCCCTGAATATCTCCATTTCAGTTTCGGCCATCTTAAATTCACCTTCTTGTTCTCGTTGGAGAGATTTCAGGAAACTTTTCTCTCTTCTATTACGTTCAAGCTGCCAGGTGGTGTGCATGAGCTGGTGTCGGAGGTCTTCCTTAGTTGGACCGCCTTGTAAACGGAATCGTCAGACATGAGAGATAAACCTCTCTGGAGAAGATCTTTGCCCTGTATATTTTATTAATGAGAATATAGTAAGTTAAAAACGAAGTCTCCCTACCTCGCGCAAGTCGTGAAGGGTGAAAGCATTGGATGAGCTGTCAAGAATTTGCTTCTTTGCAAACTGAAGCTCATATGGGGGAGCCTGATGAACTATGCGCGGTTTGTACCGGGCACGCAATTGTTCGCGGAAGTGAGACAGACGGTCTTGCTTCGTAATAGGGCCTACCAAGGGGAGGCGGTTGCAGCTGCTGCGGCTGCTGCTACGGTGAGCTAGTTTCTCCCTAGCACGGGAACTGGTCGAACGTTCAGAGTTCGGGTGAGAGCTGACACTGGACAATTTGCGATGAGACGGTAGCTTGGAACCAGCTCGAGCAAAGGGAGGTGAGGATATGTCGACACGAGTTGAACTTGTAGTCTCGCAGTCGGACAGAGGAGGTGTGGATCGCTCAGTGTAAGCGTCCATATTAATGCTGCCAGTAACGTCAATATCTTGGCTGATAAAGATATACAATACATACCTGGTTTTCTAGCTAATCTGAGGGGGGTTACAATGTGATGAGAGTAAGTGTCAACTAGAGGCGGAGTTTGAAGAACTGGGAAGACAAGTTTCATCTGTGCAAGTCGCAAATACCAGCCAGTGTAAGTATACCGCTAGCATGCAGGTCAATCATGCTTTTGTACCGTCCAACCCTCAGCGAGGACAATCTGGGCGGTTTGTTCTTGATGCTGATTTGTAAGATTTGTTTTTTAAATGTACTCACTTTAGTGACAGTCTGAACCAACTGGCAGATCATCTTCTGCAAAATGCCCCCAGTGTCTGATCGACCTACCCTCCAACGAGGCAGTCTTAGAACACCTGCAGCAAGAAAATGGTTGCTGGCCTGAAGTACAAGATCATCATATTCCTGTCCCACCTGCATTCCTTCGATCTACCAAAGAAGCAGGCAAAGACGACATCTTGGGATGCTACCACCCATCTTCTGGCTACATATTCGGAAAGGCACCCAATATCCTCGAGGCCATGGAAAGTGACCAGTTTGCTTATCGGCGATGTCACACTCCATTTTACCCCTTTCAAGACCAAGCAGAATTTGAGCTTGGAAAATTCCTCTGCGAACGCCTCACACAAAGTGATATTGACCGGTTTCTCAAGCTTGAATGGGTTCGTTTGGTGTGAAGTTCCTCTATGTACATGCAGGACTAATTTGCAGAGCACAGGTTCGCCAAGCTAAACCATCGTTCAGCTCAAAAGACCAGCTACTTGCATGGATGGCTTCTCTTCCCACCGAACCAAAATGGTGTTCAACGACACTCGAAATAACAGGATACCCAACAATTCAACCAATACAGCTCATCTGGTGCAATGGCTTAGATGTGGTAGAAGATCTGTTTGCTAATCCAATCTTCGCGAACCATATGACATATGATCCGCACGTTGTGGTTGATGGTGACGAGCGCGAGTATAGTGAATATTTTACAGCAAAACAGGCATTCGAGATTCAAGTGAGATTCTATGCACTTATTTGTAGTGGTTGATTGATACTTTTGTACAGGATCAGCTTCCCAAAGGCGCTACCATAGTTCCGGTAATTATTGCATCTGACAAGACGCCCGTGACGCGACACACTGGAGGGCTTAAAATGCATCCTATATTCGTCTCACTCGCCAACATTCAGTCTGACGTGCGGATGAGAGCAACAAGCCATGCTTGGTGATGTGTTGGTTTCATGCCGATTCCAAAATTTTCCGACGTCCATACTGACTACCAAACTATTTTGAGTCAACGGCTATTCCACAAGTGCATGGATATTATCTTCGCAGATGTGAAGGTTACAGCCGTGGCAGGCAAGTTTATGCCCGATTCGTCTGGCCATTTACAACACTGCTACACGCCTTTGGCTGCTTACACTGCAGATTTGCCAGAGCAACAAGCCATAGCATGTGTCTCGAAAGTCGCTTCTCCCATCATGTTGGCCACATCCCAATCCTTTGGCGACAGTTATCGCTACGCACCACGCACAAAAGAACACACCCTTTCGGTGATATACGACATCTGCCAATGCATTGATCCATGGAGGTTGCGAGAATTTCAGGAGGAAGCTAAGGCTCATTCGCTGAGTGGTGTTCACCAACCATTTTGGCGGAATTGGCGGTTCACAGATCCTGCTCGCTTCTTAACAGGGGAAATCCTCCATGCCTGCCATAAATTCTTCTTTGATCATCCATTCAAGTGGTCCAAAGAACTGGTGGGCAAGGACGAGCTCGATGCCCGATATCGAAGCCACCACAAGTGAGTAGGCACGCGCCATTTTTCATCTGGAGTATGTCAGATGAAACAAATGACCGGCCGGGAACACCGGGACTTGCAACGTACCTTGGTTCCTTCCATTGCCGGGGTTGCACCTCCCCAGTTCATTCATGCAATTCACGCTTTAATCGATTTCATTTACAAGGCCCAAAACCCTGTTTATACTGATACCTCCGTTGATTCCATGGTCGGATCTCTCAAAGAATTCCATGATCATAAGCAAGCGATCTTAGATGCAGGAGCTAGACGAGGCACCAAAGGAACGATCGACAACTTTCTTATCCCAAAACTCGAGCTTTTGCAGAGTTTTGCAGTGTTCACCAAGGACATAGGTGCCCTCATCCAATGGACTGCAGACGTGACCGAGCGCCTTCTCATCACTCATTGCAAGCTTCCTTTTGACAGGACATCCCGTCAGTCACGCACCTTTACAGAGCAGATTGTCGATATTCTCAACCGCGAAGAATCAATGCGGCGATTTCAGTTGTACCTCTTCCTGCGGATGCACAACGCCCCCCTCACCAATGCCATAGTCACAGAAGAGCAAGAGATTACTGAAACCGATCCTGCTCTTGCATGGATTGCCCATATCGCACCTGGTGATCCGAATCAACGGTGTTTTGTCGGGCCTCGTCCAGTTCGAAACCATTTTCTGAAGGGCATACTTTCTTCCACTGCAACGACTGCCTTCCACGTTACCATCGCTCCTGATCGAGCCAAAATGTCCATTAATGAAGTTCAGCAGCTCTACGTATTGCCAGATTTTGGACAAGCGCTGTCTGACTACATCGCAAAGGCTTCTAACGGTCAACCTCTAGCATCATGGAGCAGTGGTCATGGTCGTGTCAAGACATGGAATAAATTTTGGTTGCAATTACATTCCGTTTTTCACTCGTGGCTGATTATGCCCAGTCAAGTCATTCAAGCTGCTCCGCCGTCACAAACATTCCCTCTGGGAAATTGTGATGCAGTTGTTGCGCAGTCAATACACGGTGACTGGACAGGTAAGGTTTATCTATTCCTACATACACGTCACTCACTGGTTTACATAGTAAATATTGTCACGCAAGTGCGGGCTATCTTCCAGCCAATTCCGCCTCGCCATGGCACGCTTCCCCATTACCTTGCAGATAAACCACTCATTTATGTGCAGTATTATGAGATTGTTGGCCATCCGCACGACGAACCTACCATCAGCATGTATGTGGTAGCTCAACAATATCATGACGGGCCCGACGGTCAGAGGATGAGATTGGGTGCAGTTATCCCTCTCACGGATGTCACACATGCAGTAGAGCTTATTCCTATGTATGGCGCAGGAGCTGACCGTACGGTGGGTGCAGCAACAAGTATGGAGTTGTATGAACACTTTTACCTGAACAATTTCTCGGACAAGGAGATAAGACTTGCACTAGTTACATTTTTGTCGTAGTCTCAGCTTGCGGTTCAACACGTCTATTCTATCTATCTTATCTTTGAGGATTACTAGCAAATAATCATAGTATCTGCGACGAAATTATCTATATCTGCCTCTAAGTACTTTTACAATATAATATTAACTATTTCTTGCACATTTTTCGTGGAGCCGAGTCAATAACGACTAAAAAGGTGCGCCAGCCGACGCTAGCCATAAATAGCTCCCAGAAAGCGCCTCAAAGGCGCGTTTGCAGATTTTGGGTTTTCAGATGTGGTACTGCTAATCTTATCAGCACATACAGTGCACGCCCATCTGGCATGGACCCAGCATCACACCTACCACCTTCCAACAGTCATTTTCCGAAGCCTGGGTGCGGAAAACTTCTTCGTGTTATGATACAAGGTTGTGTGTGAGTCGTGGCCGCCTTCATTATAATGAATAGCTTTGCAAATAAATGGATTGCAACTCAAGACAGTTTTGTGAGCTACATGCCATCAGGATTCGTATAGCTAGTGGCCGCATTAGAGAACCAGTGGTGGACAAATTGGATCTAGAATGACATATATATTCTAGATTAACGACTACTGTGGTATGACAGACAGTAAAACGATAACATTTAGATACTACGTGTATGAATGGCAAGTCTGGGATTGCACCCGCACCGCTACAATAATAAATAATTTTGTACAAAAGCACTCTCGATGAGTCCAAGGTGTGTGAGCTCACCTATTAGAGTAATACAGCGTAAATAGGTTGAAGGGTCTTAGAAAATCGACTACTAGTGAATCCCCGCATACAGTGAGTAATTCATTGCGGGGGCCGCTGTTGGAATAAGGATGGCCATCGGCAGGCTACACAAAATACCTCTGATCCATACCTACTCTTCTCCTCCGACTGTGTGAGAGAAAAAGCATGGAAATCCATCTTCGGATCACCGAGACGGGTGTGACGTGACGCGACCTTGAGCAACCATTTTCACGCTGTATTTGCAGGGCTTCTTCCAATGGTTTCTGGACGATAGATTCAATGATTGTCCAGGCAGAGTTTTTCGTGCCCAAAAAGTGAGCATCCTTGGCTCCCAGAGAAATCAGATTTCCCCACTCAGTGTCCGCTAGTCGTTTTTTACGCTTCTCTACTACACCCGACCCGCTATTACTCCAGTTCGCCATGGTAAGGATGACATTCCTTAGTGAGTGATAGCCCGATAGCATTTGGACAGTTAGAATGGCATGGTTCAAAGATGAGTAATCAGGTTGAGTTATATCGTGCAGAAATATGATGCCGGCAATTTTCAGATGTCTGAAATCAATCTGAGGTCAGTATACCGATTGTAGGACCCGACAACACTCGATGTCGCGCACTCACACGTCCTTCAGCCAGTTAGAAATTTTGTCAACTACCTCTGATTCCTCCAAGTATGTATGATTGAAGCCAGGTGTGTCGACCAAGAATATGCGGTGTGGGCTCGGAAAGGAAGCTACTTGAAACTTGTCGATCTCGTGTGTGCATGATAATATACCCTCGCTCGTGTGCACTTTGGGCTCCCCAATAGCAATGTTAATAAACTATTCGTGCGGTCAAGTTAGTGGTGTATCGTCAAAACATGGTGGTCCTACCGTGCTTTTGCCTGCTCCAGTCAATCCTAGTACGCTAAAACACCATTTAGCATCCAGACAACACCTTATGGATCAATAATACTAATGGAATGATTATATCGCCTTCTTCGAGTCCGCTGTTCTCGTTCATGTTCGTTTCAAACATCATAAGCAGGTGTCGAAGAGAACATGCTGAGAGCAAGAGGTGGGGAAAACCTTAATTCCTAACATGGTGCTCGTCATTATATAAGCTAAAAAACTCTAATGTACAGCCACTTCACGTTTCGAGAACCTCGTTCTGAGTTCCTCCGTAGAGGGGTAGGATCCTCGTAAAAAAGTTAACTGAACACCGGAAGGCCCCCATTTTTACTAGTTAAGAATGCATCTAGATATTCGGATCAACGGAACAAGAGCATGCAATGATGCTATAAGCCAAATCAATCTGTCTGGATGTAAAAATTCAGATCATGTGACCAATATAACGCGAGACGCGTGAATATTGATATGACGCGCTCATACGCACCTCGTCTCTCCATTCCCTCACACCAGCATCATCAAGACTCATTCATTTTTGCATACTCTCATTCAAATCATGTACTCTACAACACAATTACACGCACAGAATGAATTCAATTTCTCAGCAAGTTACGAAAACTCGGCTCCTGAGGCGCATATCGCCACATTGTATCAAGCGACGGTCTTCGTCGGATCAGATCCCAACGCAGATTCATCGACATCTGGACACTCTAATAGCCCAGACATAGACTTCAATGTACAATTATCGGATGATACCACGCATACAGCATACCAAGAAGACTTCCCTAACTTATCGCCTCCTTCTCGAGGTCCTAGCTCGTACTGGGCCGGATCAGATTCAGACTCACACCGTTCATCTTCGGTTCCTGATTCCGAGATCGATATCGAGGAACAATTATTACTAAACACGCCGGACTCACTTTACAACGTGTACATGGCTAAGGTACTAGTGGTAACCATCGGTACCCAACAACGATGGAGGATGCTATGCCCTGACTGCAAAGAATGGGTACAGACTAGCATATCATTTCAACTGCCTCTCTGGCATCCTGGCCAGTTCAGCTCATTGAGCAACCATCGAGGCAGCCGTAAGTGCGTCAAGGCATCGACCAATAAAACAAAACCTATGTTTGTTCGGACCGTATCCGATGCGCCTTTGTTTCGTTCCCTGAGCCTTACGTCTGAACACAGGTATGTTTCATTTCGGCTCTAATTCATTAGACGTATTTACATCATATGCCTGCAGACCTCGTTGTGCTCTCTCACCTGCTCTTAATAGCGTCTGCACTGGAGTTCCCGTCGTCTGGCCAGAAGACCTCCGCCCCTTCATTATGCTCTTTCCCTGGGAGCGCTATCATGATGGCCCAGACGCCCTACCTTTCCTTGTAGACACTCGAAATCCCAGCGCTCTTTGCCTCCGATCTAAGCGCTGCTTGTCACATGGTACTCCCTGTGATGAGTGCGCCGAAATCCCTCTTCAAGTCGAACGTCTGGCAGATATTGCGCGCGTTCCAAAAGCGCACACTAACTACAAGTTCTTAGGTCTTGCACATATGCAGGACGTCGCAAGGACTTATGCAGAACAAATCAAGCAGTTGAAGCTACAGGTGAGTCTGCTTCATTTTTTTTCGTGTACATACTAACTCTAATTAGCAGCTAAACGATTCACGCAAGTACATGAGTGCGCTCACACAGCTCGACGACTACAATCGACTCCTCATGGCTGTATCCGAGCGAGACATCCCTCGCCTCCAACAAATCATTAATGTTGCTTTATGCAATGGTGCCAGCGTTCGCCAGGTGGTCAACAAGCTTGAGGATGCCCTTGAGGGGGCATACCACCCTCGAGGCTATGATGCGAATGACCTAGATATCGCTACACTTGTGTATAGGCTCGGTGGACGTCAACTTCTCTTCGCACTAAGTCAGAAACTCGCCATCCCTTCCCTTCGCACCCTCCGTACTCGATCCGCCTTCACCGTCATCACTCCAACAATCGGAACGATTCACGATGAGCACTTCGACAACAATATTCAAGCAGTTATTCTTACTAGTGGCTGCACGGATTCAGTGTTATGCGGTGTCAGTCTTATGATTGACGAGATCGCACTCGAGGAAATGGCCATTCATTTCAGCAAGTACAACAAGGTCGGTGGTTTGTGCTGGAAGCACTCACACACTATCGATCCTGTTCTCCGGACCTACAAATCTGCAGTCCACATTGCGCAGAAGATCCACGACGGTCATGTCCATCTGGGCAAGGAACTAACTGTTATGGGGGCCTCGTGTTTTGGCCGGGATGAAATATTCCCTATATTAGCTGCTCCTACTTGCAAGACCGAGAACACCAATGACATGGAGCAGATCCTTGCTAAAGCAATTGCTCAATGGAACTCAACTGGTGCGGCGGCGCAGATCGGACCAGTCTGGTCAGTTGCAACTGATGGTGACGCTACTCGACATGCTGCTGGCCATAGGCTGTTCGTCAAGAGTCCGCTCTCCGAGGGCTCAGATTTGTATGGTACACTCATCAACATGCCGGGATTGAATCTGTTCACTGGCAACAGCGAGGTGACGCTCGACTTTGACTTCAAACACATATTCAAGCGTAAGTGTTTTTTTCTTATATCGAATACTTAGTGATTAGTTTAAATCCAGGCATATGCACTCTCCTTCGATCTCCCGCCGGTGTCATACTCAACAATGGTCGCATCATCAATTCAATGATGCTCGCACGGTACCTTGCATGGCTACCTGCCTTCGACGAAGCGGCCGTCACCAAACTTCTCTACCCAGACGATCCTCAAGATGTCCCTCGCGCTGTTGAGCTTATGCTTGCCGTCATTGAGTTCTCCAATTCTCAACATTCCATCATAAACGACTCGTTTTCGACTGACGTTGACACTCGCGCGGATCTCCAATCAATTGCTCTCCTTAGTGCTCTCCTGGAGTCCATCCTCCTGCCTTTCACCGATGTCTCCCTCTCCCTGTCCGAACAATTTGTGCTGCTCAGTCGATACTCTCATCTCACGTTCGCCTTCTTTCATGCACATCGACGCTCGTTCATGTCTTATCAATTGTATTATGACACACAAACCATGGTAAAGAATTCGGTATTCTGCCTCACTAAGCAACAAACGCTAGACCCACACGCTCCTTTTTTCCTTGGGGATGTTGGGGATGATCCCCTCGAGATTCTTTTCGGGCGCACACGCATGATTGGGGGCCATAACTCTGCGTCTTCGTACGCTCAGGCTCTCGATCATTTAGGTGCTGCGAAGGATATCGACGGCGTCTTCAGGCGTCATCCAGAACTTGATCCAGGCCACCGGCGCCTCAAATTAACGCGTCAGGAAGGCGTTGATCACATCAATCGCGAGATCTGGAAGGGCGATATAATTTCTGGCCGATGTGATCTGCCCTTGGCATGGCGCAATGGCCGTGATGCTGCCCTTTCCATCCTAGCGACCTCCCAGCTTGATTCCGTCCATTACTCATTTTCAGAACACTTTAGCACGCCTGGGATCGATATGCTGCGTCCGTTTGGAGATAACAAGTACTTAGGGATTTCTCTGGACGAGCTTCAGGATACCAGTGATGTACCTGAGCTCCCTCTTCCTGCTGCAGTCGTCCCCCCTTTGCAATGCCTGGAAACGGTGCTGTCATGTGAGGTTGGAGATGAGGTTCGCAATGCTAATGCAGAGTTGGAGGAGGACAAGGACGAGGAGGAGCTCATGTTGAATTTTCAGGAGGCTCTAATTGATGAGTCAGTTGATGCCGCTCCTTCTACTCAACCTTCTAGCAAGTTCCCAATGAATCCGACATCCCCTCCATTACCGCAAGGGCCTGGTATTCGTCCGGACGACTACCTGCTGTATAATGGATGTTGGATCCATAAACAGACCATCTGCCGATTAGTGATCAACAAGGACTTCGTTTCGAAGTCGCTCAATTGACTAGAACGTGTTTGCGGAGGCTTCACGAAGGTCAACAAACGGATCGACATGTCTGCCGGGCGAATCACCGACCATAACCTATTCCTCGTCGGGGATATCTTCCTCACTATCCTTCGCAGCAGTCGCACACTTTCTATCGGAGTCCTTCGTTCCACAGCGGTGACACTGAACGGCGTGTCTCGTGCATCTATTAACATCACCGTCATGAAAGCCTTGCGTACTACCGCAAAGATCACCGGACAACTCCTAACTATTATCCCGACTCATTCCACCTCGTCTGACGTTGCGCAGTACTGCTTATGGGATGGTGGATATGTTACTGCCCGCTCACTGATTCCAGGGACCTCTAACTCGACAGAACGCGTTGTCATTGTGACCGTTCCTGGCACCCTTATTGAGCCTGTTAACCCTGAGACGACATTCATTCGTCTACGCGACGACATTAATACGGACTCATTTTCACAAGTCAGCGGTGGCCAAAGTACCTGGCAAGTCTCTCGTGACGCACTCCAAGCGGCATGTGATATACTGTGGGCAAAAGCAGTCGAACTGAAGGTGTCGGTTAAGTCGATCGCATCTGTCACTCCAGTTGACATCAATCGTTCCCTTATCAATTTCCAGACGGTAAGTGTCTTGTTTCTCTCACCGTGCATTCTGTCTAAAAAACATTGTTGTATTCTAGGAACTCCTGTTGTCCTTTCTGTTGAGGCTAGCAGCCAACTCACAGTGTCCGAAGGAGAGCGCAATACACTGTGTCCGCTTTGCGACACCAAGGTCCTCGACATGCGCGATCACGTAGGCCGCCATATATTGCGCGCATTGACCAACACTATCGAGGAGCCGCCTTTGAAGCAAGAGGTATGTTCTTTTAAACATCGCATTACTGTACATTACTCACCAGCTCTATATAGGTCGGTCTTATGAGCCCGTGCGGCTTCTGTGGTCATGCTGGAGTGCCTGAGTGCACTATCACAATAACAGTACCGAGCAGCGGGGCACCTACCTGGGAAACGAAGTGCATATACAAGCACACATTCAGGTACGGATCAGCCGACTCAGGATCGAAGAACAAGCCCTGTCGCAACTTACCCCTCAAATGTGAACTTTGTCACCCTGTGCTCCCTCCTCAACCTGGCAAGACCACGCGAAAAGTACCCGTTCTCCCCGTCGAAGCTGTCTGGCGCTACAATATGACGGCACACATCCTGGGCCAGCACGAGGAGTACGCTGTCCCTGGACATAGAGAAGCAGGGGTTCCATTGCCAGTAAGTGTTTGGAGGGCGATGAAGCTTACGGATCTCGAGCAAGGTGCTTCACGCATCCCAAAGGATCGGTGGCAGCCCTCGCACAGTGGTTCGTCGGAGCAGGAGAAGGAAAACGTACCTGTAGCATCGGGTTCTCGTACTAAACGTCCTGCCGTCGAGTCTGCTGGATCTCTTCTCTCCAAACGAGCCTGCACGAGCCCATACATCCCTCTAGCATGATACTTCACGTTAGTTTGCTTATTTTTCACTGCTTTTGTAGTTCCGTTGCTTGATCCGTTTGTTGCATGCTCTGTACCAACTCTGTACGCATAAGTTGCTCTAATTTGTGATCAAGACAGTTACTATATATGGCTAAATTACAGTGACTGTAACGCTGTCACCGTGGGGGGGGGCCCGTCCAAAGTTACGCCAGGTATATGTCACGAACTCTTATTTCCCCCACCTCTTGGCTGAGAGGCAAGGCATGCGCAAGGCGCTTATGTAATCGAAGAACTACTAACCAGGAAAGTCCAGCTTCGGCACAGATCCGACCCTGTTCGGTTCGGTAAAGGATCCCTTGTCCACCACCAACCATAAAATAACTTGCCGGTGGGTCGTTCACTATTGTGCGCAGCTGGCCGGTCGTCGTTTCGCGGTCGTACGACACTGTAGGCCTGTACTCCCATTAGGTATATAGAGTAGTATTATCTTCAGAACGAGAAGGTCGGCGTTCGCCGTTGAAGTTCCTACGTAAGTGAAACCTGGAGGATGGCCGTCTGCACGGGCGGTTTGCCCGATATCAACTCTGCTCTCTTCTTCGAGCTACATGCTTTCAGGTAATTCATATCATTTAGACCGTATTTTATCTTGGTCCCCCAAGCCCCTAAGTCCCACTTTTGTGCATTCGCTTGCGGAGCTCCTCGACAAACAAAAGGGTCTGGTGCGAGAAGTACCCTGGGTCCCCAGGATGACAAGTTCTTGATGCTCAAGTGTTCATATAGATCTATGATAAAAAGTGGGACCCTGTGCGTCACTATTCGTCTGAGCTAGTCCGTTATAAACCTATGATCGGCAGTTCGCCTTCAGGCTGCATGCAGGATAGAGGATGGGAGCCTCGTGTCTTCAATTCTAAATATATTCCCCCACCAGCAAGCTCACTTTCTGCATATCTCCCCTCAGTCAACGAGTCCCCGACAAATCTCCAACAACTACGATGCAAGGAAAAAAATGGAAAGAAAGGAAAAATACTATGAAAGATGGTGATGTGATACTGAAGGACGGGAAGCCCACTGATATAATTATACCGTGAGTTTATTCACGCTACAGACGATCATGCAACTTATTGGACGTATCATCCAGCGTAATGGGGCCAACTGGGGTCGGGAAAAGCACCGTAAGACCACAACCCAACCTTGTTTCACGAGCTAACTTCAACGGTTAGTTCATCAATGCTGCATGCGGAGAGGAAGTGACCACTGTTGGCCACGAGTTGAAGTCATGTACCGCTCGCATCCAACACGCAATCTGTGAATGTCCTAGCGACCCCTCCCGCCGTGTAATTCTCGTCGACACACCCGGTTTTGATGATACATACGTAGATGACTCTGAAATTTTGAGGCACATCGCTGTTTGGCTGGCAAGTTCGTAAGTACAATGACATCTAAATACCATTGATGAAGTATGTGGGCTCATAATGTCGATCACAGGTACGGCGACAATATGAAGCTGGCCGGTATCCTCTACTTCCATGATATCAGCCAACCGCGGATGTTTGGGACGTCGCGCAAAAATCTTGACATGTTTCGAAGGCTGTGCGGCGAAGACGCCGAGAAGAACGTCATTCTTGTGACCACGAAATGGAGTGAAGTCCGTGAGGAGGTGGGAGAAAGTCGTGAGCAACAGTTGAAGAGCAGCTTCTGGCAGGAAATGATTGCACATGGATCACAAGTCGCTCGATTCCTCAAGCCAGATCTACCTGAATCTGCTTGGGATGTCTTAGAGCCCATTCTTGCAAATACGGCAGAAGCTGTCGCCCTCCGCATTCAACAGGAACTGGTTGACTGGGGAAAACTAATTCCAGAAACCGATGCTGGAAACGCCTTGCGTGCCACACTGAAGGAGCTGACAGCTAGGCATAGAGAGAATATGGAGGGACTGAAGGGGAAGGACGAACAAAGATTGAAGGAGACTCAGAAAGAAGTTTATGAGCTCTTGAAACAAATTCAAGGACTCAAGGTGCCATTCAGGAGGCGGATGAGGGGTTGGATCCTGTCACGGTCAAGGTCACTTCACGTAGTCCACGGCCATTCTACTTAGCTCACGGTCACTTTACGATACCAGCGTTGCGCCGATGTACTCCGTTCCGTGCGGATCAGCTCGTTCGGATATTTACGGACTCATTATCTGCTTACTATACCCGGTCTCATTCCTATGTTTCACATTAGCACTTCCAAGATATTTATATGTGGCTCGGGGCTTTGTACCTTTTTCCTTCGTCGAATCAACGCCAGTACCTGGCCTCTCTCTCTGCCCTCACTCGTCACTCGCATCCCTCATTCGCTGAGCGCCCGTTACAGATCGGTCTTCGTTAGCACGAATCCCTGCGTTTTTTTCGTGATCTCATGTTACTATCAATAACCAGTACTAGAAGTCCTGGTATATTTATTACACACAATGACTCGCTGTTTACATATATAGGATCATTACCGTACTCGAGAATAAGTATCAATTAATACCGCCTGCGTCCGCAGAGACGTGAAGTTGTTGTTCTGGGGTTAACGTTGACCGGTCGTGCATTGTGTGAGCCTGAGGTGCTGGTCACTCAGGAACACTCAGAAGGAACGGCGCCATATGTTCAGCTGAGCGGGTCTCCACCAGTTCACTGATAATGATTGGCATTATCATGCAGGACTAGAACTACTACCAGGTTGTGCATTCATCAGTCACCCGACTGAAGGCATGAATGAACACGTCCAGGAGAGGAAGGCGAAGCTTGGGTGCCGTGGAAGTCGGCATCATGATCAATATTAATATTCTTGAAGGTGCAAGCATCGAGAACCTCTGAAGAATTGGGGCAAAGGCACCGAATACACCCCCAGCCCACAGCTAATAAGGACGACGGGAAAACACTAATCACACTCTAAAGCGCATGTGACACTACCGTATTGAACGCTGGCAAAGTCAAGGGTCCATGTTTGTCGTTCCTTCCGAAATTCGCTCCGAACTCACTTCCTCCTGTCAACTTTGGCAGATTCTAATAGCTCCCAAGTATAAGCAGATCCCATTCACATCATCGCCTGTTTCATACTGCCTCAACGTCTATAAAGTACTGAACGTCTCGATCGTTCTTATCGATGCATGAGAGGTATGAGCCATTTGTCACCGCACATCTGCCGCCACTCCACCAAGGTCGGTGTCTGCAGCCAGTCTCGCCCACATGGGGTCTGCAGCCAATCTCTACCGTCCCTGGTATGGAGCCAGAATTGCTCGCCTGGGGTATGGAGCCACTGTCGCCCGTCTTGAGTTTGTAGTCAGTCTTTTACACCCGGAGTCTGAAGCCAGTCTCGCCCACTCGGGGTCTTCATCCACCTTCGCCCGCCTGAGATCTGCACCCAGGCTTGCTTGCCCGGGGCCTGCACCCAGGTTTGCTGGTCGTCTTGATCCTGAAGCCAGTCTTCCTCGCTTCCGACCAGTATTTCTTTCCTAATCCCGTGCAGTAGCCAGTCTTTCCCTACTCGTCATTATTTTTTTGTCTTTAGTTCAGCAGCCAGTTTTTCCCAGCTTCAATCCACAGCAGCTAGTTGCGACCCTCTACAGTCTCTAGCCAAGATTGTGAATGTGAACTGCGATCTCCCCAAAGCCATAAAATAGCGCTAAGGACTGACAGTGGCTCCGGCGGTTGAATGAGGAAGGCCAATGAGTGCTTTAGTACATGGGGGCACTCGCGTTCCATAGCGCAGCTCTGCTCCTCCAATTGCGAGAGGGCATCAAGAAGTGCAGCATTTTTTGGAATGCCTTTCATCATCAAGCGGAAAGAGGAATGGACGAGTAGGCAGTGAGGTGATGGCATATCGTGTACTTGACAGAGGCTGTAATTTAAGGTATCTGAAACATAGTCGCGAATGGAGGAATGATAGATATTCACGGGGAGAGTGCTGTCTGCAGGGATATCCATGACAGACCGCAACTGCATCAGAGTCGTCTCGACATCCTTGCCCAAACTGGGGCCAAGCAGTGTCGAGATTTGCGAGAGAGGCAGAGGATCTGTGAGAGCAGCAACGACAGACAATTGCAGATATGCCCGCTTAGGGTCGGCACACGTAGAGAGGATACAATCGTAGAACTTGAACACATCTGTTCCCGGTAGCAGCTCGCTTGTTAGCTCGAGCATCAGCATCAGCTGATCGTAGGGATCATTGTCTTCATTGTCGATAAACTTCATCATCGTAGACGCTACAATGAAACGTCCGCCCGCCCGGCTTGCAAGTCGCTCAAGTTGTTCAGTCGATGGTTGAGGAAAGTCAAGATGGCGACTCCCCAGCTGTCCGAAGGAATGCCGCAAGAAGATATAGATGTCATTGTCGACATTAGCGCTGTCCAATGAGATGATGCTACCAATGCCCTTTCCAGAGATGGTCGCTGGTATCTCGCACACCAACGACCGCACTTCTTCATTTTCCATGGTTCTACATATATGTAATTCCGAGCGACTTGTGAGAAGAATGTGGATCGCGGGCAGATCAGGCTCATGAAGAACCCGTGCAAGGGAAAGGATGAGATCGGCAAGCTCAAATTCGGATGTGCACTCATCAAGGGCATCAACAATAAAAGTCAAAGGCTGACACCCACGCAATCTGAGGTGAAGCCCACGGAGTGGTTGGAGAAAGAGCGTCTCCACCTGGACGCGGAGAGACTTGCTGGGATCTAAGAGAGCGGGATTGTCGCGGATCGATTTGCTCACACCCGCCCGGATGCTGGGAAAATTGCTAGCAAGCTGATAGACAAGTGTCGCAAAAAAATATGCGGTCGTGCAGCGTTCGGTGTGTTTTTGTGAGAAAAAGAATGTTCCTGCGAGCCGCTTTTCGACATTCGTCTCCTCTGTCACTTTTAGACTTCTCATCCTTTCAGCTACAGTGAACGCAACGGCAGACTTTCCAACTCCAGCAGTACCATGTAGCCAGATGAGTCGACTTTGCCCTCGGTTGTCTAGCAACCTGTAGATGTAGTCGAGAAGGTCCACCCGAGTCCCTTCCAAACATTTCGGGTGGGGCTGTCGTTCACGGGAGTCATATTCTGCGCCATGGACAGCGACTTGAGACAGCCTCGCCCAAGTTCTTTCAAGCGATGACAGGACTGCTAATGGGATTAGAGAGTAAGAGAGGGATAGGATAGAAATGCTGACAATAATCCTGATTCATCTACGATAGTCGTGACACGACTGTGTACTGGAATGAAACTAGATACTAGCTGCGTTTGAGAGTAGGGTTAAATATCATATTGGCGAGTCTCAAGGAACAACGTACGACGGTTTAAACCAGACTTATGGATCTATAAAAAAAAAGGTCGCGAGATGGCCAAGTTATCGAGTGACACGCAATGTAGAATTGTGAGATAGATATTCTATTGTCACGATCTCGGGACTATGAAAAGCCTGCTGAGTGATGGTGGAATGCGCGGTTAAAGAATGAATTGGCTTCCATCTGCTTCAAAGTCACGAGGCTACTGCGCATGCTGACATCAAACATTGCTAGCGCTCATCTGCTTCAAGGCCGCGAGGCTGCTGTGCATGACATCAAACACTACTAGCCCACATGGGCTGCTGCTTGGTACCGTATAGCAAGACAGAACCGCCAGATGACGGTGCACGTTGGAGTCTTGGGATCCAGAGGTCAAATTTTGTGGACAGACTTAAGAGTTGAACGCACCTTAATGTAAATGACTGAATCAACATAGACTTTCCAGAACAGTCATCTTTCCCGGTCCCACCTCCTACGGTCTACTTCCATGTGGAGTAGAACCTAGAACCTGTACTGCTTTTTGTACTGCTGCCAGTCCTGTGTGTGTGAGTGTGTGTGCACTGTGGACGCGATAAGGACAAGTGTGGGTGCTCAAGGGTTGTTGTGGTTGTCTATTTGGCAACAGCTCCCATTCCTAACAAAGCCAAACATTTTCTCCTGACTCCAAGTCATTACTTAATTGATCCGATTTATCTCCATGATGGACTACGTAGAACAGCCGAATAGTAATCTGGTGCGTCGATCCACGTTACATCAATTCATTCTCACAATCTCTGTTTAGATCTGCTGCATCTGCCAGTAAGCTCACTACCTGTATTAAAACAACTCTTGTAACACAACTTCGTGCAGTGCCCCATTCACAAATCCTACGACCGCCCGGACGTGCTTGCACACATTCTGTCATGACTGTATCGCAGTAGCCGTACAACACTCCCCGCAATGTCCCATCGACCGCTCCTCGCTTTCACTTGACGATTTATCGCCAGCGAATCCAATCGTGAAACACGTGAGTGAAATCCGTACTAGCACAGCACAGGAAAAATACTGACATAACAGCCTCAGCTTGTCGATGAACTCATCATCGAATGCCCTAACCGAGTATCCGGATGCACGCAAACATTCCAAAGACAATTATTATCCGCTCATGTCAAGGACACCTGCCTATACGTTGAGATTCCATGTTCGGAAGAGCAATGCGACAAGCTCATCCTTCGGAAGGACGTTGGTAAGCATAAAGACGCTTGCGTGTACCGCTCGACGCAGTGCGACGGGTGTGGCACGACCATCAAGTACAGCGATCTCAGTGTTCGTGTCTATGACAATTGATTATTAATCTACTCACCCAAGCGTGGATAGACTCACAACTCGGAGTGTCCTTCCAAGTCTGCAATGTGCAGTTTCTGCTTCGAGGAGTTCCCGAGGTCACAATCACAAGCGCACGCTGCCACCTGTCTCGACTATGAAATTCCATGCACGCAGGCTAACAACGGCTGTTCCTGGACTGGTCCCCGGCATCAGCTCTCTGACGAACACGCTCTCTCCTGCCCATACGAAGCTATCAAAGGATTCTTCTCCATCAACAGTGCTCAACTATCATCACTAAACACGGAAAATGCCGCTCTCAGACAAAAAGTCTACGCACTCGAATCCGTCGTCCAGACGATGCGAAGAGACATCCAAACCTTCACAAATGTCCTCGGTCCATGGTACCGGTCACACATTCAAAGCCAAACCCCACCAATCACTTCCTCATCCATCAACGCCTTCGATCACCTCTTCTCGGCACCTCCCGGTCCTTCTTCTTCTTCCGCCTCCAGAACCACTACCAATCAAGCTCAACCATCTTTCTCCGCAGATCACGGAGAACTCACGTCCCATAACGACATCGACGCGCTCGCACCCTACTTCCCACTCCCACACGAACATGCATTCCAAGAATCCCATAATCATCCCCGATCGCGCCGATCGTTCAGCGGGATCGTAGATCCACACTCGTCTCAACGCACACTGCCATTAACGCCTGTTGCACCTCTTAATCTCAGTACCTCCCTCGAGGGCTCGCTGAGTAGCTTACGTGACTCCATAGCCGCCGTATCCACATCCGTCGATTCCTTAGCGCGCCGAAACGACATCGCGCTCACGAATGAGAGCATGCGTCTGAATGAAGAACTTGGCTCTCTCAAATACGCCGTTCACGGCATACGACTGCAAGTACGTTGCGCTTGCAATCTTGTTATCTTATCAATTCATTTTATCTCCATTTCAATCTGCATCATGCGGCATCATTCTAATGATTTTTGGGCGCAGCTTCACCGTTTGATGATGGACAGGAATGCACAGGTGACAGGGAGAGGTGGAGAACTGCCTTCAGGTCCATCCGGCAATCAGACTATCTTTTACCCTCCGATATCGATGATGACGCCTTCGTTTCCTGGACCGACTGGGACAAAGCTCTAACCAAGTTCTGCGGTTTATGGGTCGTTCGATATCTTGCCATCTTACTGTAATTGATTATGATCATATGTTTATGGGTTTCGTCCGATAGGCCACTGCTTAAACCGAATATCAGTATTTCTCTAAGATTGGGGTACAGGCTCAAGAGTCTCGTCCAGGTCTCTACCTGTTTTCGTTTCAACTTCTCCGTAATCTGAAACTAGCCACGGCGGCCATCGCCTGGCCTACCCTTGTACACGACGCGACCCTGTCGATCCCCAAAGACATTGCACCAAGACGGCTGCGACTGAATTCACAAAGGGATTAAACTAAGTACATTAATTTAAGTAGAGCCAGAAACCCGAGCAAAATCGCACGAGACGAAAATATGATGGGATAAAGATGGTGTTGGATGAGCAAAAAAAGAGATGAAGATGGAGATAAGAAACTAAAAAAATAAAGGCAAGACGAGACTATGGACTATGATGGACGACACAAAACAGAGAACAGCAAGCATGACCAGATAACGACGAGCAGAGGGGAGTAGCTAACGAACGAGTGACAGGGTGATGGACAACGGGACATGCTGGCAGTGCAAGTGCTGAGTGCATCAGTATGAGTATTGAAGAAAGTAAAAGTAAATAAAGTGATGGACATAAAAGCACAACGAAACGACAGGTTCGAAAAAAACCCATGAGACCCACGACCGAATTAATTTGCAGCGACCACGGAATAATAGCAGCGAGCAAAGGCAGTAGTAAATTATGGTACATGCGAATTCCAGACGGACGGACGATGAGAATGGTAAGATATGGACAGCGGTCCAGGAAAGTCGACGGCCGCCTCAGCTATACGCACCAAACCGCTCCCCACCATGCCCCACGCTATTTGAAGGAGGTACAGCAAATGTGTATTCAGCCGGAGGTGGCACATACGAGCTCATACCGCCACCGATTCCAATATTAGCAGACGGAGCAGAGCTCAACGCAAAACTGCTCTCTGCTGGGTACTGCAACCCAGGTTGGGCGTATGAGTTCTCCGTGGGAGGAAACGTGCTATCCCGCGGAAATGGTGGATAGTTTCCTGTGTGGGAGTATTGGTTGGATTCTGGACCGAAATGATATGCGTTGGACGGGGCCGTCGTGTCTACTGGCGTGGGATATGAGGAGCCGTGTTCGATGTTGTTCTGAATATGATTGTGCGGCACTCCTTCTTGGATGGTGGGTATACTGGGCCTGCGGCTTGCTGTGGCGGGCTCCGTAGGACTTAGATAGGTGTTGGCGCTAGTTTCAGGTGGGAGCTGCGTAGCCACACATCAGCATCTCGTCAGAAACGGAGGTAAAATGATTAATTACAGGATTGTAACCAAACGAAACCTCGCTCGTTCGCAGACCCGAAGGGCCAGGGTCCTTGTTGTATCCAGGGTGTGGACTTCCGCCGGGTGAAACAGTGGAAGCCGGGGAAGAGTACCCTGGTTCCTGTGATAACAGGTGCTCCCTGTGTTGGTAGGAAAATGAAGACGCGGCGTTTAAGTGAGCCTCATTGAGCGATCCCTGGCTGGACCGCATGTTCAAACCGGACATACGCGTTTCGAGGTTGGATGCACTGTAACGTAAAAAAACATCAGCGAACGAACGTATCGATCATAAAAGCGCAGCGTACCAAGACCCTCTCCTGCCATTAGAATCAAAATGATCGACGCCAACACAACTGCTGACGTCCGAATAAATTGCACTGGTTGCGCTGGTGTCGCTCCCACAGATGCTAGCAATCGAGCCGAATCTAGATAATCCAGCAGAACTGTACGAATCCTCCGTGTCCTGATCTGCCTCGTTGCGAGGAAACGCCCATGCGTGCATGTTCCCGGGAGATTCTGCATCCGGTGAGACATGTGGAGGGGACCCAGAAGTCGGAGCGCCAAACTGGAAATCAGGCTTTGGCAGGGGTCCAGGAATAGGCGACGGGAGCGCTCTAGAGCTCATTGTAAAGCGGTTGTCCGAGAGCCGGCGTGGCACGTGCGAGGACGGAAATGGTGGACGAATCTCCGGTACAAGGGAGGAACGAGTAGGCGAGAAGACATGGGGCTCTGACGCTCTATGAGCCAAAGAAGGGCGGGTGTAAGGGCTGTAGGAAGCAGAAGAGCTGTAACTTGTTGCACGTATGCTTGGCCCACCGAGGCCGGATGGTGGACGGGCCATGGACTGACCCGACCCTGCAGGAGATATGGGCGGCCTGAGAAAGATCGCGTCATTCTTCTCCTTTGCAACGCGTGCGAACGGATGATGCATGAGCCTAAGGAGACTGACGTCCATAGACTTGCGTCTATCTGGGAAGTGGGAAGACGGCTGGTTGGCGTCTGTACTTGGCGTGGACATGGTGATTGGCAGCGACCCTCTACGTGTGTTCAGAAGGTCATTATTGTCCTGCCAAGTCAAGTCCGCTGGCAAATGGCGAACATGAGGGGGAATTTCGGCAGGAGTGGCTGGGTTACTGTGCCAAGCTTCTGTAGGAGGCGCAGGAAGAGAAAAGGAAAACTTCGTAAGAGGACTTTCAGCTGTTGGTGATCGCTCCACTGGGTGTGGCTCTGGTGAGGGTGGTTGATCGTCTTCTGCAGGGTGCGTGGGTTTTTCCGTGGGGGTGGAAGAATTGGAAGAGTCATTGGGGGAGGTGTCCCTGGAGGACTGAGACTTTTGAGGAGAGTGAGCCGAAGGAGAATCCTGCTGAGTCGAGTCCTGAACTCTTTTACGAAGAGCCTTGTCCTTTGCACGCCTAAGAGAGAATGAATGAATGAGTTGAATTAGAAAAGCGAATGAGAAGAGAGCGCAACATACCTGTTTTGAAACCACACCTTCGGTGGCACGCGAGATTAGTAGTGAGGACGCGATGAATTGACGTTTAGAACGCACCTGGACCGCACGTGGAAGCATATCAAGTTCTGCTGCTAACTTTTTACGCAGGGCGGCATTTGGTTTTGTATCTTTACGAAATATATCTTCTAGGACCTTGAGCTGTGTACGAGAGGTACGCTTTCTATGCTTGACCTCGTTTGGAATATAAGGAAAGAAAGTTCTGAAGTCGACGGTATTTGGGTCTACGCCTGGAGGGAACAATGAAGGGATACAGGTAGTTCCAGTGGTATACCTTGAGCTTTGGTCCATTTGGTTTGGGAGGAAGTAACTGTGAGAAGGAGTAGGAAAGAGATCGACGCGATATAACGCGGAAAGAGGATTGGTGTGGGAGGGAGAGAAACGAGAGTGAGGCTTGGCAATAAAGCCAGGGTCCATATTATAGAGTTTACGATCTTCGTTGACACAAACAAACTTTTATCGATTTGAGCCGTGAACTTGAATGTCCCATAAAGCTTTTGAACAGATAATCTAATGAAATTTTATAGGTAAGTAAGCACCAGTAGTTGGATTTGAATGAACTTGCCTTACTATGGTTGGAAGAAAATAAAAAAAAGTTGCAGTTCGTGGCTGTGGAACGTTGCTAGGTCGATAAGTCTGGGGTCACTATGTCAAAATAAACTGTCAGTCCAGGGTTACTGCCTCAGGGACGACGATGACGAACGGACGAAGGAAAGAAAGAACGATGAACAAACGAACGAACTGCGGTTAACGTGTCGGAGTGGTGAAGAAGAGAAGAATGGAATCGTCAATTTATTCGACCCCTCCCTTGAAACTCTTAGTGATCTTCAGATTCTCATCAATGGCAACATGATGCAACACGCAGATCCAAGAACTACTGTACTCTCCGGACAGGCCTAGAGCCACCATAGCATACTCGGGATATCGCCACCCCTTCTTCTATCATAAATTCACTTCTCTTTCCGCGGATGAACCCTTTGGCTAGGGTCCTACTTCTTAAATCAAACTAGCTATCTGATCCCCGTCGGAACCAACTACTAGCACTATCATATTGCGCATAAAATCTTAATATTACGAACTATGTATGGGTTACGCTTTATCGCTATGTATAACAAATCCCTTAGTACCAATTCACATTCGAGCCCTAGAATGTGGTCAGACAGATCATGTGCGTGGTAGGTATATCAATATATGGATGGATGGAGGACGTGAGGTAGGTCATAGATATCGTGTGGTGAGTGTAAGGCGGGGGTGCTCGATGAGTTGCGTCGATCGCAACCTAATATGTTATACTGGCAAACAATGTCCCAAGAAACGTACAACCAAAATTTCACATTTTGAGGATTTTCTTCCATTCCGTCGCGTTTTTCATGGGCTCAGGTCCATGTCGTCATAGTCACGGCCAAGGATCTCCTCCAAGAACGTATTAGAAACACCTGCAAGTGGCGATGCAGCAAACAGCGAGGTACCATCCCGTTTGGCTTCCTCGTATGTGCGTTCCATAGCCGCGCGAGCTCGGCTTACAACAGTATGAGCGCAAACGCCGTGCACATCAACACGTCTAGCAGGATCAGTTCGCATCATGCTCTTGATCAATGCAAACAGCTCCGGGCTCCCGTCCAGATCCATCTGGCTGAAATCCTCCTGCCGTAGTCTGTGCCATCCATCTCCCCTACAAACAAACCATCACTACTTTCCAAAAGGAAAAACCACATGTCAACTCACTGATCAGGCACAACGATATTCGTGGCCGTTTCTAGCATCGTCATCCCAAGACTGCAGGATCATTAAAGAATCAGGGTCCACTCTATGCTCACGTCCATATCCACGGCTCAACATACCTGAAAATATCGGCAGCCTTGCCGTATGTTCCCTGTAGAACTTCCCGCGCGAGGTAAACCTTATCCCCCTCGCGTTCGAATGCGCCCCCAGGTCGGGGCCACACCGAGGCCATTCCAAAATCCCCGATCTTGAATCGGCCTTCGCGAGTGAGGAAGATATTTGCCGGCTTGAGGTCTAGATGGATGATCCCTGCTTCGTGGATGAAACGCAGACCCTGCAGGCACGAGGTCAATATCCAAGAAAAGACATGACAAGACGGAAAGTGAATGATAGACCATAAACAACAACTTCTTCTCAGACCAGATGAGCGAACCAAGTGAAGATTATGCATGTATGACGGAAGAAAAAGAAGGGACCCAAAAAAGTTTTTCCGCTGGCCCGCAGGTACTCACGTTGCTCAAATCCACCATTATCTTCCACACCCGCGCCTCGTCCAGGCGCGGAAAGGCCCGCCCGTACTCCCACAAGAATCTCGCAAAATTACCAAGCTCACAGAGCTCTGTGCGTATAAAGAGCGCGTCGTCTTGCTCCCAACTGTCCACGTACGTCAGTACGTTCGGATGAGCACCCCGCGCAGATAGATGTGCCAATATATCCACTTCCTCTCGTAGTCGCAGGCTGTCATCATATGTCAAGATAAACAAAATGTGCGAATAACAGAACAACCCACCGATGCCGAGGACCTTCAAATGGCTTAGATCGTTTGACAGCCCACACCGTGTCCTCAAGCCCGCGCCCAATCTTAGCGCGCACTTTGATGACCTTTCCAAATTCCCCACTCCCAACCTGCTCGACCTCAACGAACTCCTTCTCGAAGCGACCAGCGTCCGAGACGTTCCTCACGTGTTCGATAACAGACATCTTCCGTGACCGTGGTCCAAGCGGAGAATGCGAATGAGTGGCAGATGTCTTTGAGGGCAGATGCCGCGCGATCGTTGGGGAGTTCAGTGAGATCATGGAGCTATTCGAACTCGAGCGTGAGCCCGTGGTATCCACGGTTAAAGTACGAGCTGCAGGTATTGGCCAGTCTAAACCATGAAATACAATGAGACGACCGATCGTAAATGAACGCGGAGCCGGACGCACCTTTGAGATTAATGTTTCGCCGTGTGGGCGTGCCACCTGTGCTTTCCCCACTCGAGAACGCCCCACTGCTGCTGCGGCGCATAAGCCACCTCCCAGCAGGACGGCCAAGTCCAAGACCCTTGTACTGCTTCCTCGAACTGGGACTTATAGTTTCCTCGTCCTCTTCGGTATCCGATCCACCAGTCTTGGTCGTCATAGTGTTTCCTTTCACAAGCGGGAGAGGAAATGCAGCAGGCAAACTCTTCCGTGGCTTCTTCGTATTCCCCTTCCCCCCCTCCACACCATCAAATGAAAACCCAATCTTCGATGCAACAGCACTCTGCCATGGTCGCCCACCATCGAGCCCAAAGTGGCTCTTGAGCTTCTTCACAGGCGTTCCGGGTGGTTTCTTGCCCTCGGTTGTAGAAGGCTTCCCACCTGCCTCTAAGGTACGTAAGATGAATGCGTCGACATCGTCTTCGTCATGATTAAAATATTGATATGGATGGGATTGATTGAATGAATGAAGATGCGCGTCGTCAACGCCCGAGATCCTTGGCCAACCGGAAAGTGCACCAGGCACGACTCCAGGTGTAACCAGATCATCGCCGTTATCATTATCAGAGTAAATAGAGCTCGAACTCCTGCTTAACGCCGAATTTCGCGCGGGAATCGACTCGTCGTCGCTAAGGACGATGCCAGAGTCGCGTGGCTTATACTTGGAGGGTAGCAATCCTTCCTTGCCTTTCTGTGATCGTGGAGAAGGGGTTCCCTCTGTGATGCTAAACACGAACGAAGATTCAGTTGGGCCTTCAAATAACATGTCCTCATCATCTGAATAGACCGTGCCTGGACCGTCATTCAGAGGCGAAGAGTTTGGCGAGGGTGTGTCTAAACCCGACCGCAGCGTCCATGACATTGGGGCAACGGAGACACCAGCCGAGTCTGGACCAGCATAGCTATGTCGATTCGACGGACTGAGACGGGACTGCGTGCACAGATCCAGGGTAGCGTCGACGGAAGAATTAGTTCGCTTGCGTGAACACTGCACGGATTGAGGAATTGAGGGTCCGAAGAAGTGAGTAGCCGAACTATTGGATGCAATTCGGGCGAAAGGGCGGGGGCGGGGTTGAGAATGCAAATTAAGACGGGAGGGTGGGTGAGAAAGGAAGGGATTAGGACCGCTGGACCCTGTGAGTCGTCTTCGTGGTACAGGAGAGGGCGAACCAACAAAGGAAGTGGGCCGATTGCGATCACGAGATACAGAAGGAAATGTTATCGGCGCAGGGGGTGGCTTCGTATTGGAATATTCAGCCTAGAGTAGAGTTTTGTCAGCACAATGGAATATATATAAATACCGATATCGATGTAGCTTCTAACCTTGGGTGACGGTGAGTGGTTCACACTCTCGAGGAGCTCAATGGAAACGGGCCTCGAACGTGCCCGACGCTTAATGATATGCCCTCCTGGAGAGATAGCTTCGGTGACCTCATCCTTTGAGCTACCTTTCTGTGGCACTAGCGCAGCATTGATAAGGAGAGATTTTTTCGGGCTGATAGACCGGGATTTGCATTTGCGAAGCGCAGGTAGCCTTTGTACAGGTTCTCCGTCGGAATCCCGATCTATGATACCCCAGTCCTCATCTGAGTTATCAAGATCTCGAATGCGCAGCCGCTTCATTGTTTCTGCCTGTCTCTTGAGAAATGCGTCGGTGTCAGCTTTACTCTTTGGCTGGGGGGTAAAGCGAGGTGCTGGCAGAGGTGCAAGACGGTGGAAGGCGATACCAGATGAAGGGTCGGGTTTCGGAGCAGAGATATTGAGAGGGGTGCACGTGGCTGATGAGACGGGACGCAAAGGCGTAGAGAAGTCGCCACCGCCGGATTGCGCCGATTTGCGCTTGGTACCTACGCCCACACGATGTGCAGGCTGCGAATTGAGTTGCTTTGCACCCAGTACAGCACGATGGGAATCCTTGACTGGCGTGAGTAGTGGCTGAGTGGACGCGTGGTGAAAGAAAGGGGAAGATACAGCGGATGAAGAAGAGAGAAACAGGGTCGCTTCATCGTCATCTAACATGATTGGTTTGATTGCTTTAGGATGTGAAATGGGGTATAGACGGTGCACTAGAGGGGGCGATTTGAATGGAGATTGTAAGAAGATATCGCTGTCATCGTAATCCTGCTCCTGAGCCAGTCCATCTGCTTTACGTTGGGCATCTGCTGGAAATAATGGTCGTCGTCTAAGAGGAGACGGTGTCAACATTGGTGACAGGTGCTCAGATGACACCCTGAGCTTTGGGGGAGTTTGATAATGGGTTGTGCAACATCCTGGGGATATTGGAGAGACGCTCTGGTCGCGT
Organism: Suillus tomentosus; assembly: GCA_016647685.1. Taxonomy (NCBI): domain Eukaryota; kingdom Fungi; phylum Basidiomycota; class Agaricomycetes; order Boletales; family Suillaceae; genus Suillus; species Suillus tomentosus. The sequence goes on along the minus strand of JABBWJ010000026.1, from coordinate 369,113 downwards.
GCTCTATTTCTGGATTTTTGTACAGAAGCTATGTACTGTGGGACAGACGTCGAGACGAGCGCCGTCATCGTCACTGTTGTGTAGTTTTCGTCGTCTTCGTCGCTGCTGTTGGCGTCGTCACTGTAATCAACGTTGGGGAGGAACAAAGGTTTGGAAAGAAATCAATGACAATTAATTTACAGCAGTGCGTTTATGGGCCGCCTTCTCGACCGTGAGAATATCGCTTTGTTCCACACTCAACAATGTCATGTGATCGTGTATTTGCGTCCGTGGAATCTTTTTTCTTGCTACTCTGTCGTCGTATACACGAGGCTACCAACCGTTGCGGTTATTATTTCGTCACTTCCCATGACAATTATCCGGAGCCTAAATAGTTGTTCAGTTACCAGTGAATAGCACAGCCTGTTTGTTTTACAGGTCTTCAGAGTTTGAACGAAACTCACCTGAAAATAAGTTCGAGCTCTTGCAACTTGGACTTCATATGCAGTTGATATTTGTGCAGTTCTTAGTTGTGGTTTGGCTGTGGTCAACCAAATTCGCGGAACAAGTCGCGGAAATTAAATTTATTCATATGAGATGATCCGCCTATAGCTAGCGCCATTCTCTCGTTCACCGTCTCCTGCCTTAAAAATCGGATGCCACCTCAAAATTTTCGTCTTCTTTCTCGACGCACATTATCAAACTTTCGTTCCGACATTTCTTCCACTTGCGGTTACTATCGGTTACCACAACTTCGGTCAACCACTGGTTCGGACAGTCACACAATGTAACACGATAGTAACACAAGGTCACATCCGCCGAAACAAGCTCCGCTCGGCATTCAGTATCAGCGCCTTCAAGTGCACAGGCCGAGTCGTAGCGTTCGTTACTCTAACTGAAAGTTAAACAATTCAAACGTTTTATTGAAGGTGCATTATAAAGCGGTACAAATTTATGAGGGGCTGTAGGAACTATGTAGATGACTGGGACAGTGTGGTACAAAAGAAGGTGCTGCAAAAGAGTAGGTAGGTGGTGCCGCTGGTGCGTAAGATCCATGGGACATGATATTAGCTGACGAGTGTGGATGATATTGTAAGCTCGAAGGAGGAGTATACAATGTGTGTTCGAGTCCTGCAGGTGGCCGTGAGACTGGGAGCAACGAGCCGAAGCCAAAATGTGGTGTGGGGGACGACATTGAATGGCTACTACTAGTAGCGTTGATATTAGGTGCGGAGTCCTTGCTGAGTGGGATGTGTTTCGAATGTGTGCGACGCTTTGCACCTCCAACTTGAAACAATGCAGAAAAACGTGCATTGTCTGCCAGCGCCGGGTGCTCGTCAAGGTGTGTCTTGATTTTGTTGGTTAGTGAAGCAATTGTGTCCTTTTTTTCGACAGCGAGTCCGAGAGCTTGTGCGATAGTGAGAAAATCGTCCTTAAGCTTGTACGAGGAGAGTGGAGCGTCGAAATCTTTCGTGACTGCATTTTGGTTGATCTTCACTGTCCGAGCATCATTCTCAGCTTTCTTCTGCGCCTGTTTTGCCGCCTCTGCCTGCTCTTTCTCCTTTCGAGCGGCAAGGTCAGCCTCAAATGCTGTGCGCAATTCTGGATGTGTAACGAATCGAGCCGGTAACCTCATCGACTGATAATCTTTCTGCTTCTGCTTGTTCGAATGAATCTCTCGGAGCTGCGTATTCTCATGCGATACCACTGTACAGTGTGCATTTGCAGCTTCGAGCTGCGCAGACTGCATGGTAGCAGTCTCTATCAAGTCCCGGTTCTGGCTGTGCAGTCGTGAGATGTAATCCCAGAGCTCTTCTCGACTTTGCGTCATACATTGTGTATATGACAGAATTGCAAGGATAGGGCCTGTGAACTGCACAGAGGATGACCGTGTACTCCTTCCTGAGGTCGACGTGCTAGCAAGTGGAGTCTCTGGGGGGGTAGGTTGCGGGAGAATCGGCTCATTGGTGTGGCCATCCAGGGCCTGAGGGTCAAGAGTGTTTGAGGCATCCTGCGGGGCATGGTCTACAAAATAAAACCCTTCATCTTCTTCCGATTCTGACAAGCCATCGAAGACTTCATCATCCGACTCCATATATTCCGAGTCAGAGTCATCTTCCGACATCTCCATTGTAGCAGAAACTGGCGACGACAGGACCTCTTCAGGATATGAACTTGGGACGTGCGTAGTCGTGGAGGTGGCTTTACTTGGTGCAAAATCTCTGTCAGTGAAGACATCGGGATTAAGAGGGTGTATTCCAGTGCGTTGAAAGGCTTTTTGGACCAAAGCTGGTGTTATGACGTGTCGAATAGACATATATTCAGGAATGAAATTGTAGCGGTTTATTTTGATTCCTTCCGCGAGTCGTTTGTCACAGTGTGAGATCCATTTGCGCTGGACTGAGGAAAAAACACCAACATCAAGGGGCTGGAGTTTGTGCGTAGTTTTAGAGGGGAAAGCAATGATGATCACGCCGTTATCATATGCAGCAACTTTGATTGCATCCGTTTCATGCGAGTTATGCCCATCCATATTCAAAACAATTGGTTTTTCCAGGTCAATGCGACACTTTTCAGCATTTGGGAGGAATACTTTGGTGAACCAGAACTCGCTGATAGCCTGGTCGGTCCAGCCATTTGGAGATGTAGCAATACTACATGATTGTTAATAGGATCATTTTAATAGTTTTCATAATACTAGACTTACCCGCCAATACCCTCAATATTTCCATGATCTGCGACAGGTCCATCAGAGAGAACAAAAAAAGGTGGCATTGCTGTGCCTGCAGCATTAACACATTCAAGAATCGTGACCAGTTCTAGGTTATCACTATGCATGCGATATCGCTCTTTATCTTCAATCCAGAAAATATACTTGGTGCCATCACCCTTGCGACCTCCTCCCATTTGATTGCCTTTCTCATCCATGTTCCAGTTGTGCTCTGGAGGGATCTTATTGCACTTGTCGTCTACTTCCTTGCGCATATTAAAATAATCCCCAACAGTTTTCCTGTTGAAATTCTGTGCTCGTTTCGGATCGAGTCCTCGTGGTTTTGCCATGACGAGACAAGGATGACGGCGTATGAAACGGCGCACCCAATTGTGGCCAGGGCGTCTATGGCATATCTCAAACACACGAGTCCGGAAAGCACGAGCATGGAGAGGAGTGGTAAAACTTGAGTTGAGGCGGCACCAATCCAGCAGTGCGGCTTCCTGTGACGGGCTTAACAGTTGGCGCTTCCTGGCAGCACTTTGAATTGATTGGTGGCGCCCGGTTGCACGATCATGTAGAGTCTGGAAAGAAACCTAAATAAAAGATGTGAGGTCTTATTAAATGTTCATCGAAGCACAGATTATCCCAGACTCACCTGGTGAGCCTTTGCTGCTGCCCTATAGCTCTTATATGTTCCTCCTTGGACTCCAGCAAGGGCTTCTTGAATCTGCGACTCGCGCTGGATTGTTTTGCTTGGAGTTGGAGTGTGGGCACCCTTGCCCCGAGCACGCCCCATGCCCTGTCCAAGATCCTATCAATGGTGAGTGGTTCGGCAGATCTGAAACTCCGCTACGGCAGACTCGGCTTGGTGACAAGCAGACGTGATCTTTGGCTCTGTCACACCTGAACAAGGATCTCAATCATTTCTCGACCAATTTCAATTATTCAACTTCGCAGTAGTGTATTATAAGTGTACAGTGATATGTGGTCAGACAGAATATGAATTGAAGTAATGTTGAGTGAGATATTGAAAAGTGTCCGAACCAGTGGTTGACCGAAGTTGTGGTAACCGATAGTACGAGGCGAACTTATCATTGCCGACGCTGACCTCGCAGTGCATCGCCGAGCCCGCACTAGCTAGTGCTCCCTCGGCTCGGAACATATTGAAAATAATCCCGAATTAATTGAGATGCAATCAGGCCAGATCCCTGTTACTTAACGGAACAACTATTCATTTCAATTTTTACATCAGAACGAACTTCTTCGACAGGGTCCCTGTTTACTGTTCATGCATATTGGTTTTGAGAGTATGCACAATGTGCAATTGGGTATCGCAGCCGCAGCGAGCCGCCAGTCACCGACTCCCTCGATCGGTCAATTACGTTATTTGATTGCTTTCCCCGGATACATGTATACTTGAACATTCCACGATCTATGCGTCGCTACTCATTTCTGGTGTCCGGCTGGCATTTCCCGGTAGGAGCTATGTTCAGCACCTTTTACAGCAACCCAGACTCCAGCTTCTCCCAATTTCCTTCAGACATACACGGGAATGGCCTTTTGGTCAACGCCATCCATACAATCCTGTTCATGTAGAATCTCGTCGGCTTTAGCCTGCGGCCTGCCCTGTCAGTCCGCCCAACGCATTTTGTATTCCCGAGCCATCGAGGTTGCCTTGAGTTACAAGTAGTATCTCACGTTTGCCCGGCCCATTCCACGTTCCCTATTTAGCTGCACTGCAATGTCAGCTGTCAGTCACCTCCATCTCTTTCTTGACGCGTGCCGAGGATTGGAGGCAGCCGAGGCACTTAGCAGCAGCGCGAAGAGTGAAGCCAACATCATACTTAGGTCATCCACTTGGCACGAAGGCATACGAGCAAACCAGACAGGATCAGCATTTAATGTGGTTACAAGAGGTGAATGCATGTCCGAAAGAACCACACTACTAGTAGGCTGATGGGCAGAGCGCTGGAACACAGATGCTATCTCCGAATCAGAGCCAAAGCGAGCGCGTGTTAACCTGTCCCAGACATACCAAAACGTTGGATGCGGCACCCTGTAATGAACGTAACAAGCACCCTGGAGGTGAGATCGAGCAAAAGGCATCCACGTCCCACTGACACAAATGTTGATATTCGCACCGTCAAATGTCACTGCCTGAGTCCAGGCGATCACCTGAGCCACACCGTGACACGTCGAACTTGAACAGGACTTGACGTGGTCGATGAGGCCAACTATAACCACGTACAGAAATACAATGGCTATAGCGCCACGGCAGGATGAGCCTTAAAATAATACAATGCAGCGAACATTGTATGCAAAACACGCCATCTTGCGAAAGGGGTCAAGTAAGGAGTTGTCGCGTGCGCAGGCAGAAACGACGGAAACGGTAATATCTTCTCGCGGTAACACAAAGGTGCCTGTTCGAGACCTCGCTTACTCCACACTTCGTGAGAGGGAATTACTTCTCGCGCGACAAAAACGGTCCCGCAAGCACCTACTGGTATGACGCGACGCTTAAGTCCAGGCACGCTGACTGAAGCGACGACTGCCTAAGTCTCGACGACCGCTTAACTTCATCGTTCCAGCCAGCTGTGAATGCTGTGAGTATTGATGAGGGTAATACCATCTCGTAACGCACACCCTTGAGCCAAACATCGTCATCAGTGCCTATCAACGATCTCCTTTCGTTTTCCGATCGATGGAGGCCCATGCTTCATGCATGTCCCTGAAAGTCCACTAGTGAGCCTTTTCATCTCTCTTTTGCGATAAAGCAAGTTACCAACCCCCTAACAGACCCGCGCCACGACAAGCGTTCTTAGTGCCTCTTGATTTGGAATTCCAAACTTCTACTACCCAGTCAGTAGCAGACTGATAAGCCGTCTTTGATATCATCCAGCAGTCCTGCATGATCCGGAAGATTCCCGTTAGAGATGCCATCCGATGCAAAAACTCCCAAACCATTCACTCACCTTGGAAACGCATCCGCCTGATTGGAGCAAGAATATTCGAAAAACACTTCATGGCATGGTATGTACTGGCACTATTGCCTCTTGGAGATAAATAGGAATCATACGACTATAGAATCAACATTGTGTCGGCGAAAGTTTATGGTCAATGAAACTCCGGTGATTAATGGTTGCCGCACACTAACACCCATACGTGGAGCCAGCAAGCAGTCTAATTGCCAATTCCTCGTTAACGTCGTCAAACTTCAACCATGGATTAGTATCTTGTGAGTACATTCAAAACAGGTAATCAGTTAAAGGGTAGTTTACACTTCAGGACGGATGCCAGCACATGCGCTCGCGCTCCTCGCTGCTCGCAACGTCGATTCTATCAGAAGTCGGCGTCAAATTGTAAAGGGATACACTCTGTGGCGAACCCTGGCTGCGAGCATAGTGTCGACTAGCTAGTGCTGAGATCGACTCTCCTTGCTCAGATCCGATTTCCGCTTGCGATGCAAAGAGGAAATCTACTCCAAGCTCAAGCGCTCAAGTTGGGAACCAATGTTTGCCCCGAGTCAGACCAGACCATCGAGATTCAACAACATTCCGCCAGCCCGAAATTAAATCACCGCGTTCGCACGTATTTTGTAGAAGCAACAACGCAAGTCCTGGTCAATTGAAGTGAGTTTGTTTTTGCTAGGCGATGTTTACGAACGTGCTGAATCAATGTTTTGGAGCCCGGCGTCTAAGGACTTGTTCTAGAACCCGATGACTAGGATGTCGCAATAGTGGATCAATCAATCATGCTTCGTACGACACGGATGTGAATGACCGCTCTAATGACATCAAATGCAAATGGCGTATTTCCTATTGGTGTGCCACCTTTCGGCGTCTTGGGTCTACTATTTATGATGATTCAGAAATGCTTATTGGCGACTGAATTCGGCACCATCCGTTTGACGTCTAATGTCTACCTGTTGAATGTTTGATACAGTATACCAAATAAGGGACCGTTATCATGTATGTGCACACAACATGTGATGGTAGCGCGGGTCTGTCACGGCCTTACAAACCTCGCAGAAGGCTGCTATCCTCATTGCAGCCATTGAAACTTTTTTGCTCCTTGTTTTTAGTAGAGACTTTAGAGTGAATGACTGCGCAGCCCCCGCTAGAGTTACCCATCTAGGCGTGACCGACAGTTTGGCCCTCCCATCTCACCCCTCTCCCACCTGTCAATGTCTGTGCCAGCTACTTATGTCCTTCTCTCCCCTCTGAGGTAATAAAACTCCGACAACGTTTGAGCCGAACAAACTTGCACGGGGGCCGCCGGTACCTAGACGTCTCATTGGCTGACTATGGTGTTGTTCCGGGGGCATTGATCAATGCATATCCTAGTATTGATGCTTTTGGTTCGAGCTATCATGATAGAGTCAGATAAACACCAATATCATGGCTAGGGTTCGTTAAACTAATCAGTTTTCATTGGCTGACTGTCATGGTGGTGTTTTTGTTCCGGAAGCATTACAAACTAGCATTGATGCTTTTAGTTTGACTTATCATGATACACCAATATCATAGCTAGGTTTCGAGCGGTCGCCGTCGCAATCCGGATTCTAGATACTATAAAACCATGATACCCCATACAACGATTCCCGATCTCCATCCGACATCGACTGCACTCGTCCACGTATTGATACGCCATCATTTGTAGTCAAGTTTCCGACTAAACCCTCAGATCAGCATTCACCACTATGGTATCATTAATATTTGAAGCACAAACAGCTATCGTGTACGATGTCATTGGCCTTGGATTTGGCCCGGCAAATCTTGCTGCTGCTGGTGCGCTACTAGAACAACCAAGAGAGGTACGTCAATCCGATGTACCAGTACCATATCTGGAACTCATCGGCATCCCAGACCTGCCCGATATCCGTAAACAAATCTCTATTCATTGAGCGACATCATGAATTCAGATGGCATCCGGGTATGCTTCTCCCAGGTACCCGTATGCAGATCAGGCAAGTACAATTTCATGTCGATCGCATCTTGAAACTGAGGGAGAAACACAAGTTTCCTGAAAGATTTGGCGACCTTGAGATCGCCACAATCTCCTATCACCTTCGTTGCATACTTGCACTCCCAGAACCGTCTGGTGGAGTTCATCAACCGGAATTGCATGACCCCGACGCGGAAGGAATACTCCGATTACCTTGCCCATGTCGCGCGGTACGTGCAAGGTCAAGGCATCAATGTCGCGTATGGCGAAAATGTCATTGCAATCGAAGAAGGAGGTGAAGGCACCGTGCTGGTCCACAGCATCGTGCTTACCACTGGAGAAACTATCATTCGTCGTGCAAGTCAGCATCGATTCATTGCAATGTTGCCATGCAGAAATTGACTGAGGGTTATTCAGAAAATCTGATCATCTCGCCAGGAGGCTCACCACGGGTCCCGCGGTGTATTCAGAGCATCTCACCTCATCCTCGCATCATTCACAGCTCTGCGTACCTGTCTTCTGTAGAACCGATGTTGGACACGATGAAGACCATCACTCGGCCACTTAAAATCGCGGTCGTCGGTGCTGGGCAGTCCGCAGTGGAAGTACTGCTCGACCTTCAGTCGCGGCTAACTAGCATGGGCAATAGTACCGGCCAAGCACACGACCTCCACCTCATCATTCGTGGTGGCTCATTGAAATCGAGCGATGGTGGCCCCTTTTCGAACCAGGTATACAATCCAGAATTTGTGGATGTTATGTATGACCTGCCAAGTGATTCTCGAAGAAGAGTGATGGCGGACTACGAGGGCACAAATTACGGGGTAGTAAATCCGATTACGCTTGATTCAGTGAGTTGCATGTCTTTTGCTAATTTATTGCGATTTAAGGATGCGACAATAGCTCTTCAACGTCATGTACGACCAACGTGTAGACAGTGACATCGCTAGACGCAAGAAAAACGCACTGGCCGCGACCGATGCACATATCACCATCATAACTTATAGTAACCTGGCGTCAGCGGAGATTAGCACACATCCTTCGCAAACCTCCACAGAAACAGAAACAGATACACATACATTCTCGGTTCTTCTGCAGAATACCCTCACACAAGATTTCTCCGAGGCGACATATGATGCCATTGTCTGCGCTACTGGCTACGAGCGAAACTCGTGGCTGAACCTCTTGAAATCATCCAGCTTAGGCAAGCATTTCGGTCTGTGCGCTACTTCAGATAACACGCGCCTTTCTGTGGAGCGCGACTTTAGAGCGACCATAAACGGGAAGAATGGCGCGTTTAAAGCGGCCACGAACGGAATAAACGGTCATTCACGGACATCGGTCACGGGCATCAACGGAGAGAAGACACATGCACAATATACATCTACGGAGACCAAAGATTCTGGTATGCTGTCTAATTTCTGAGGAACTGAGCATTTTTCTCACCAGTATGACAGATACAATCTATATCTCGCGAAGTCATAGACTTCTTCCACTACAGACAGCTAGTCATGAATCGATTCCAAAGATCTACTTGCAAGGTTGTGCAGAGGAAACGCATGGAATAACAGAGACGCTATTGAGTGTGGTGGGGATTAGGGCTGGAGAGGTGGTGGAAGACTTGTGTTCAAATTATTAGAGAATTTGAAGACCTGCGATTTGCAGGATACAGGTTTGGGTTTTTATAATAACAGTTGCTTTGGGATAAGACATTTTTGATTGGTGACCGGAACCCCTGATGCAGTATGTGTTGAATGTTACTGTAGCGATACTTCGAGTCGTTCAAGTTGCTGCACGGCCCGTGTTAGAATTCTTGTACTATATACCAATTGTATGTACTAGTAGTAGATTATCGATCGTCCAACAGAACCACGCGACACGTGCATGGCCATCTGATGGTCGCTGCTGCAAGGACTCGTCATAAAATTATGTCTTGCGCATCGAGTGGATGTGGATATCGTGTGGACACAGTGATGGAATATTGGAGTCCATCATTGACATGACGCGATATGGCAGCCCTCATCTAGTGTGTTCATCAACATGGCGACTTAAAATACGAGTTTTTAAAGATCGATAGCCTTGATAATGCCTGATACTTTTTCTCGAATTGCATGTATAGCTTCAGGGGCACGCCGCTTTTGGAAATGGCTACTTCATACTTTTCTACATTGGCTCGCACGCAACCCCACATAGAAATTCTAGCTTTTGCTCCCATGAGACTGTCTTATCCTTGTTTATCCGAAGCTAATCACAATGACCTTGCACTTGCACTCAGGATAGCCCGGCACTCTTCCTGTGCAACCTGTGACTCCTGTCCTGGTTTGCGACCCCCAGCAAGCGTCGAAGTGGTTCTAGATGATGATATCCACCAAAAGTCTCTACTCGGCGACCTAACACAATACGGCTCCGACGAAGAAGATGGCCCCGCATACCTCGAAACATGTATATGTGGCCACGATGTAGCAGATCACGGCAGTCAATTAGCCGCCTTGGGACGGGAGGAATTTTCTCGTAGAGCGCGTCTTGCAATTCGTATTGATGAACTTCTTCAAGTACGTCTTCTCTCACGTCATTATATGCACGCTGAGTCACAGCACGCGCACTGTGTCAGGAAGCAGACAGGCAACTTGATTTCAATTATACAGATGAAGACATCGACTCCCTCAGGCAACAAATGAAGACGTCCATCTCTATGGTTAGCGTAACGTCTCCTTCCATCCGTACGTCATTTACATCTATCCTCCCTGCGACCTCCTCAAAAATTTCAGCACAATCTTCCCCAGTTGATCGACCAATGTCCCCGGATTCTTCCGTACTCAGTGACGAGCCTCCACCTTCAAAACGTAGACGACTGTCCTCCTCTTCACTCAGCGATGAAGATGACGATGATGACGACGACGATAAGCCTTTAGCCGCCCAAGTTGCAGATTCAAATGCAGCGGCCACAGGAACGACTTCTAGAAAGACTGTGACGCACAGAAGTGGGAAGAAGACCTCCAGTATGAAGTCAAAAGCGCAGACCGCTCCCATGGGAGACAAAAGGCCAGAGAAGAATGGCGTTGCAAATGGTCGCAGCTCGGATCTTAAAGTAAAGGTCGAAGATAAGATGGACGAGGGTCAACTCACACGCCTTGCGACTGGAGTTACGGTAGACACGGGGCCAGCATCATCTGCTGTAGTAAGTTTTATTACTATTTCTCGCTTAACTGACGCTTATTCTGTCAAGCCTACTCACAAGCCCGAAAAAGCTGCTTTTGTGGAGCTGCGCAAGGGAGTCATTGAGATAACTGCAGTGGAGAACGACCGACAGCCGCGCTCTACAGTGATTCTCACTGGTCTAAAGACCTTGTTCCAAACACAGTTGCCTATGATGCCGCGCGAGTACATTGCGCGTCTAGTCTATGACCACAACTCGAAATCACTCGCGATCATCAAACGTGGTTATAAGGTCGTAGGTGGTATTTGCTATAGGCCTTTTCCACACCGTGGCTTTGCGGAGATCGTCTTCTTTGCTACTGCATCCGTGGACCAAGTGAAGGTAGGCAAAGGCCTCGTCCATCATGTATACGACTGCAGCTTCTATGACAGGGCTACGGTGGCATGCTCATGGACAACTTCAAACAACACATCAAACGTACATACCCCGATGTGATGCACTTCCTCACCTACGCCGACAATTTTGCTGTGGTATTCTTCAAGAAGCAAGGCTTTTCGAAAGAGATCACACTTGATCGCTCTGTGTGGGCAGGGTACATCAAGGACTACGAAGGCGGGACGATCATGCAATGCACCATGTTGCGCAAGGTCAACTATCTTGATAAAGTCAACATCATCTCTCAGCAACGAGAGGCAATCCTCACCAAGATCCGCGAGATGTCGAAGTCGCACATCGTATATCAGGGTCTTTCACAATTCCAAGAAGGTAGTCTGGAAGGAATCACAGTGGATCCTAAGGAGGTTCCAGGGCTAAGTACGTCATCGTTTCTTTAAGTGAGTTGGCACCTCCAATTTGTTGTAGGAGAGAGCGGTTGGACGCCCGGCATGGAACACAGGTGGGTTGCCTTTTGCGGTCTGAGTGGGTTGTATGTAATTTCTTGCAGCACGCGTTCCGGGAAAAGTGCCGAGCACACACAAATGCAGCGGTTCCTGTCCGATCTTAAAGCCCATCCCCTAGCCTGGGCTTTCTTAAACCCAGTCAATGCAGATGAGGTTCCAGATTACTACGGTGTCATCAAGAGACCTATGGGTCTGTACCAAACTTCCTCTGTCATATATTTTGCATTAACATCTCCATCAGATTTCAGCACGATGGAACACAAATTGGACACGAATCAGTACTCCTCACTGAAATTTTTCCTCGACGATGTTCAACTGGTGGTCGATAATTGCAAGCTGTACAACCCCGAAACATCGATATACCATAGGAACGCAGTGAAGCTTGAGAAATTCATGAAAGAGCAATGTCCAGAATATGCAAAGCGAGGGTCCTGAGGACAGTTGTCTTGTTATACTATCTTTATTAATTCGCATCTGTATTATTTACTATAAGGATCACCATATGTGTATCGTATACGTTTCTTTCCGCTCGCTAATCATTGAAGTATAACAAGGCTCCACTGTACCAGCGCAGAAAACCTACCCGAAACCACCCCGAGAGAACCGGATGTGATACGGCAATTGACAGGATAGCGACATCAGGAATCGGCATACGCTTCGTATCCAATGAAAGTTGGCCTCACAAAGTAATTCCGTATACTCATTGCACATCGGGATCTCTATGGTTGACCTTGCGAAGTCAAGAACAGTCAAATATTGGAACAATCAGACCATAAGGAGCTAATGGCGATTCCGAATCGCCCTGGACGTGCTCGTCAGTGGTCACCAAAGTTTAGAAACGATGTTTGTTCAGCAGACGCGAAAAGATAAATTCATCCACCAGATCGACATGAACCGTTATTTTTAAAAAAATGGGCGTTGTGAAGTACTGATGCTTGATGAGCCCATTCCGTGATGTGATTCATTGCTAACGTCTGACAAGGGCCTTCAACGCTTCAACGTCCAATTATATGGGCTTAAGAATTTATTAATCAAGTACGATTCAAATATCGGATCAAAAAACGAGGAAAAGGATCCTACTCATGGAACAACTTTGTATCGGTAATTAAACGCGGGGATAGTGCTGAGCGACTTCGAGATCAAAGTCGAGTTCCATCAAATCAACAAACTCACGATGCAACATTATTTGCAATCACTGGAGTGATTTCGATAGGTCGAAATTTCGCGTCTTTGGCCTTCAAGAAGCGCATTGTCGCTGAGATCTACAAGGAGGCTGCCACAACAAACTCTCTGCGAGAAACCTTCTTCCAAACTAGAAGAAAGGGCTCCCTGCAATCCTCGCCGTTGCGAAGCAGGTACCGTCCTGGGTCAAACTAGTCAGCGTTGACACAGTCGCGCGAACTTGCCCCTCGGAAATGAGAAATGATAATGGAACCTTTCTTTAATGTACGGCCAAGTATCCTGGTCTGCGAAAGCGGGTAGCACATCACTGCGTATGCCTCAGTCGATTTCAGCTCGCGCTAACGTTAACTTGGAAAAGAGAGATGTCGAAAAAACCTCAAACGACATCCTGTCGTGAAATGTAGCCCTGGTGGCTACAGTCACTGAACACCGAATGTTAAGTTTGGAGGGTTCAATCTGATTCAGCGACGCGCGAAACTGCGGCAACGACTCAGAAATCTGACAACTTGGGTGGATAATCCAGTGACTCACCAAGCTTCGCCGCAGTCATATTGCGTCAAAGTTTATAGCTTCTTTGTTTTGACGATCATGATTGAAGTGACTCAGTCGCTGTTTGCCGAAAGTCATCGTAGCGGCGCTGACGCGCCAGTTCCGGACTCCACCGGCCATTTCCTGTCTCCTGTCAGTTGGTTGTGAACTAGGGTTCGACTCTATGCGTTCGACGCGCAGTTTATTGGAGAGACGGAGCAAGTTGGATTGCATACGGACTAGGTACAAATGCGACAGTGATTTGAATTAACGAAAGAAAGGGAAGCTGATTGGGTAAAAAGCCCGCAGGGCTTTTCGGCCCAGTGTCTACGCAAGGACCTAAGGTTTCGAGTGAGCTATGATGGGCGGACGGGTACCGATCAAGTCGCCCTACGTGTAGCTTGAAAACTTAGGAAGTAAACGTAGTGCATTGGACGAAATGGTTGGTGAGGCGAGGCAAAGGACGAGGCAAGTATTTCGTCCATATCCTGAGAGAGGGAGTGGAGGGTGGGGGTAAAGAAAGGCAGCGGGGTATAGTAGATGATAAGAGAACTCTAATAATGAGAGACTGTAGCTCGACTATCGATGTGAGTCGGAGCAAGGTGCGTTGCGCCACTTTGCTTACTCAAGCGTAGACATTTCGTGCCTCGGCTAGCGCAGAAAACCAGTTGCCGAATTTGACCTTGGCAATTGCAGGCCTGCATCGGGGGTCGAGTTCGCTATGCCGGAACCATTTTCAACGTCAATTGTTTTTTGTATACCCCACTTTTCTTCTACCGCTGCTGCTCGGTCTCTCAGTTTCCCACAGGAGGACTTGCTTTTCCACGCACGATTTGGTAGAGAACGGCACGTTTGTTGCAGACAAAACCCTCCTCCATAGTGTGGATGGCGGATATCACGAAATGATGGAAACGTGCTGGGTTGCCGTGACGAACGAACGTGAACTAACAACAGAGGACACAGGAGCCAAATACCTCGCGCGCGTTCTTGAAGAGATACGTTTGCTAAGTAAAATCTGGGACGCGATAATGATCGCAACAACACTAGGCGTTGGCACCCAACTGGCGGGTGGTTTCATTTCGTGACGCGCAGTTGCCTTTTCGAGAATCGAGTGGAGTCACCCGTCATTATATAAGGTAAGACAACATCCTATGCATTGCGTCGAAACCCCCTCTGTGTTTTAATGTTATACTTTTTCAAGCTTCAATAATGGTCAAATTCTACGGATATATTGTGGCAGAGGAGTGGTTACTCCAGCGAGGCATTGAGATGGGTCATCCGCCCCCCAAGACGTACAGCGACTTGACGGATATCATTGTCATGGCTGCGGGAGATGTTAGGTTAGAGACAGGCGTTTACCGTTACACCAAACTTCGTGACGTGCAGAATCACAAGGGGAAAACCTTTTGGTGCATCGCCTTCGCCTCTTCCGACCCTCGGGAGGGCTTACCAACCAGCGCGCCCCCCGAGTCAAAATCCAACGCTTTGAAGGAGGCGCTGCAGAAGACTGGCCCGCCTCGCTGGTTCCGAGGTGCTTGAAACGAACGTTAGTGACCTATGCAGATCATCGGTGGAAGCGCTGGTACTTATTTCACCTGTCAAAACCATATAGTTGTTTCATTGCATTGGCTGCCACACCCATTCATGCCCTCAAATCCCGAGTTGTCGGGCTGTGGTAGCCTACTTTCTTGCCGCTATTCATGTGTTGGTCTGAGGAAGGAAGATCCCAGGACGGCGAGGATCGTCTATTACCAGTAGTTCCCCCCTCCCCCTCTTTTTTGTTGCACAGAGTAGTCCTTTGGTATGTCGGATACATCTCGTTATCGTGTCAATCAATTAAATTGATGATCATGAGTACTTGAGTGACGGATTCTTACTCTAGGATACCGATAGTTAATGTACAGCTGAACTATTGTATTAAAGGGGATTTTCAACCGAAGATGACTGCGGGGTCAAACTTCAGCGTTGACACAGTCGCACGAACATGCCTCTCGGAAATAAATGAGAAATGATAATGGAGCCTTTCTTTAATGTACGACCAAGTATCCTGGTCTGCGAAAGCGGGTAGCACATCACTGCGTATGCCTCAGTCGAGTTCAGCTCGCGTCTTCCCTTGGACTTCCAGAAAGAGTATTATGACGATCAATGTCGAGTGTTGCCGGGGAACGACAACTCGGACCTTGATGTCAGTTGGTTTGGGACCGACAAAGTCACAGAAATGATCCGGAAGTAGTAGTTCAAGCATGACATTTTTGAGGTCGAAACACATCGAAACTTTGAGAGCACTACTACACATATATCCATTGGTGTCAACGTTAGCTTGGAAAAGAGAGATGTCGAAAAAACCTCAAACGACATCCTATCGTGAAATGTAGCCATGGTGGCTCGACAGTCACTGAATACTACCGAATATTAAGTTTGGAGGGTTCAATCTGATTTAGCGACGCGCGAAACTGCGGCAACGACTCAGAACTTTGACAACTTGGGTGAATAATCCAGTGACTCACCAAGCCTCGCCGCAGTCATATTGCGTGGAAGTTCGTAGCTTCTTTGTTTTGACGGGAGAACACTTGGCTCATTCAGATTGAAGTGACTCAGTCGCTCTTTGCCGAAAGTCATCGACGCGGGATCCAAAATTTTGCTTGCGAAGGGGTTACAAGATTGTAGTACGATATAACGATGAGTCCGTGAATCGAATTGATCGTTACATCCATCGATCTACATACACTGTTCAGCTGTTTTTCGCGAGCACTAGTCCATGATCTACCTTTCTTGGTGACACACATACCCACAGTGTTTGGTTTTGATATCCGAGTCATAATCCGAAACTCGAGTCACACTTTAGATCAAGATATCACTTCAAAAGAATCGCTTTCATCGCGACAGGGCTACTCATACAGACCACACTATTGCTGAAGTCGAGATACTAGGATGTCATTCCCAAAACAAGACAGTGCGTAGCTTGGTGACTACGTCCGTGCATTATGTTGCTTATCAGTGTCTTTCGGACTAGTAACCCAACCATTCAACTTTCCAAAGGAGGAGGAGAAAGTCATCGCTTACTGGCGCGAGATAGATGCTTTCCAGACAAGTTTGAAGCTATCAGAAGGCAAGCCAGAATATGTCTTCTTCGACGGTCCTCCTTTCGCGACTGGTCTGCCTCACTATGGTCATCTTCTCGCGGGTACCATCAAGGTATGTGATTCTAGTAATATCTGATCTTTATCGTTGGCCGATCTGTTAATGCTCGCTTCCTTGATCTAGGATATAGTCACTCGACATGCCCACGTAACAGGCCATCATGTCACGCGTCGATTTGGATGGGACACTCATGGTCTCCCCGTCGAGCATGAGATCGATAAGAAACTTGGGATCACTGGCAAGAATGACGTGATGGCTATGGGAATCGAAAAATACAATGCAGAATGTCGTGCCATCGTCATGCGTTACGCGTCAGATTGGCGCGTCACCGTCGAGCGCATGGGTCGATGGATTGACTTTGACAACGACTACAAAACACTAAATACGCCTTTCATGGAAAGCGAGTGGTGGGCGTTCTCGGAGCTCTGGAAAAAGGGCATGGTGTACCGTGGCCAGCGTGTCATGCCGTATTCTACAGGATGTACCACCCCACTTTCTAACTTCGAAGCAGGGCTAGACTACAAGGATGTAAACGATCCTGCAGTCACAATCGCATTCCCGCTAGTTGAAGATCCTAGCACATCGCTTCTAGCCTGGACGACTACCCCATGGACCCTCCCATCTAATCTAGCAGTGTGCGTTCATCCCGAGCTCACTTACATCAAGATTCACGATGAAGAACACAACACAAATTACATACTTTGTGATCAACTTCTTGGGACTCTCTACAAAGATCCAAAGAAAGCAAAGTTCAAGAAACTAGCATCTTACAAGGGTATCGAGATGAAGGGATGGAGATATGTGCCGCTCTTCGAGTATTTCACAGAACAGGTATGTGAATTACCTCCTTTTTCGTGCAGTTTCCGACCATCCTTCAGTATGAAGATCGCGCATTTCGCGTGCTTGTGGATACATATGTTACCGCGACAGACGGTACAGGTATCGTACAGCAAGCCCCGGCATTTGGTGAAGATGACGCTCGCGTTGCTATCGAAAATGGTATCCTTTCTACCGGAGAGATGGCTCCATGTCCCTTAGACGACGCTGGCAAATTCACCAAGCCAGTTACCGATTTCGAGGGCATGTACATCAAAGTTTGTGATTATTCATCGATCGAACTATCTAGCGGTGCTCACCGTTGGTTTCAAGGCTGCAGATAAAGAAGTCATGAAGGTCTTGAAGGCGAAAGGTCGTCTCATTGTGCAATCGACCATCAAGCATTCCTATCCGTTCTGCTGGCGGTAAGGCCCTTTGACAGGACATTGATCGGTCCGCTGACTCTTTCCCCAGATCAGGAACACCCTTAATCTATCGTGCTGTGCCGTCGTGGTTCATCCGTGTACAACCTATCGTGGACCAGCTTGTTACCAACAACTTGAACACACTATGGTGAGCGCACCGTCGGTTTCCCTGCAAATGTTGATCCAATTCTGTTTATCAGGGTGCCCCAAAATGTCAAGGATGGTCGATTTGGAAACTGGCTAGCAAATGCGCGTGACTGGAATGTATCTAGAAATCGGTACTGGGGTACACCACTACCTCTGTGGGTCAGCGATGACTATGAAGAGGTTAGTGTCAGGATTTTTCAACATGGGTGTGAATTGATAAGAGGACAGGTTGTCTGCATCGGCTCCATCGCCGAACTCGAGGAGCTGACTGGTGTTGTTGGCCTCACAGACATTCATCGCGAAAAAATAGATCATCTGACTATTCCTTCGAAGATGGGCAAGGGCGTCTTGAGACGCGTGGAGGAAGTCTTTGACTGCTGGTTCGAATCTGGAAGGTAACTCGGCTCCCCAATCCTGCAAACCACACTAACAATGGGACCATTCCAGTATGCCATTTGCATCATCACACTACCCATTCGAAAATAAAGAGTCTTTCCTCAAGAACTTCCCGGGTGACTTCGTGTCAGAGGGTATTGATCAGACTCGGGGTTGGTTCTACACGTTGCTCATTCTCTCAACTCATCTCTTCGGCACTGCACCGTGGAAGAATTTAATTGTCACTGGTCTCGTGCTCGCTGCCGATGGCAAGAAGATGAGCAAAAGTCTTAGGAATTATCCCGACCCTCATATCATCTTTGACCAATATGGTGCGGACGCTACGAGGTCAGTGTCAACTCAGTAATATGTGCTACTTCAAAGCTTACTTCGTCCCAGGATGTTTCTGGTCAACTCTCCCATTGTACGGGGTGAAAACCTGCGCTTCCGTGAGGAAGGTGTTCGGGATGTTATCTCTCGGGTTCTTCTTCCCTGGTTGAACTCCGTCCGATTCTTCATTGGTCAAGTGACGCTTCTTAACAAGACCACTGGCGTGCAGTTCATGTACAACCCACATGCGCCTGTCTCGAACAACGTCATGGATCGATGGATCCTTGCTCGGTGTCAATCTCTTATCAAACTCGTGAAGGATGAGATGAAGGCTTACAGGCTCTACACCATCTTGCCGCGACTCCTTGATCTTATCGACGAGCTAACGAACTGGTATATCCGGTTTAATCGGCGAAGATTGAAGGGCGAGGATGGTAAAGAGGACACGATTGCCGCCCTCAACACGCTTTTCGAGACACTATTCACCCTTTGCAGGACTATGGTGCGTGTTCCACATGAAAATACCACGACTGACCATGCTGATGCTCTGCCAGTCTTCATACACGCCTTTTATGACGGAGAATCTATATCAGACTCTGCGTGAATATATCCCGGAGGATCCTTCCGTTCCCGATGCGCGATCAGTTCACTTCCTCATGTTCCCCGATGTCAAGGAAGAGTACTTCGATGAGGTGATCGAGCGCCAGGTGAAGCGTATGCAAGCTGTAATCGATCTTACTCGGTATATCCGGGAGAAGCATAACTTGTCCTTGAAGGTAAGCTTTATTCACCATCATGAGAATTACTTTAATCAATCTATGACACACAGACGCCTCTCAGAGAACTCCTTATCTTCCATCCCGAGGAGCAGTACATTGCCGATGTACAGTCTTTGCAACGCTACATCCAGTCAGAACTTAACGTACGCGACGTGGTGTTCACCACCGATGAGGCCGCATGTGGCATTGGCTACCGAGCTGTCGCAGATTGGGGCACGCTAGGCCGTAAACTGCGCAAGGATCTCGGACGCGTCAAGAACGCGCTTCCCAATGTTTCCACCACCGATGTCAAGGCATACGTCGACTCAGGGAAGCTCACAGTTGATGGGATTGAGTTAGTCGCCGGTGACCTGACCGTGCAACGTTACCTCGAGTTACCACCCGCCTCTGAAGGCCAGTATGCAACCCATACCGATAATGACGTCGTGGTCAGACTGGATATCCAAGTCCACCCGGAGCTGATGGGCGAATGGCTTGCGAGAGAGGTCATCAACCGGGTACAGAAGCTTCGGAAAAAGGCTGGCCTACAAGCCACCGATGATCTGAACGTGTACTACTGCTTTGAAGAGGGCTCGGGGGCAGAGTTGCAAGACGCCCTCAAGGAGCACGCGGAAGTCATTCAGAAGACCATCCGTAGCGTGCCTGCTGACGTGAAGACTAGAAATGGTGGGGAACTCGTGATTGAAGAGGAACAGGAGGTAGCAGACGTCAAGTTCGTGCTGTCACTGGTTCGGGCATAATAATTTCAGAAGGCTAGAAGCAGACAAGAATCATATGGCGGAATTTGTACATTACCTGCTGAGCAATTAGGTTGGCGAATGCGAAGACGCGAGTTTTGATGAAGTGATGACAGGTGTGATGATACAGTGAGTTGTGGCTACAGATACAATTTGAAGTTGTGTGGGTATCAACAGATAGTCATTTCTTGGTGGATCCGAAGCCGCCGAAGCCCATGAGCTTCGACATCTCATCATCACCATCCATGACAGTGTCTTTGACAAGTGCAAGACGAGCTTCCTCCTTTTGAGCCTGTTTCTGAGCCTTCTTCTCGGCTCGCCGAGCATCTTCTTTCGCCCTGACCTCTGCAAGCCGCTGGTCAAAATCAAAAGCCTTGGCGGATGATGCCTCTTTGGTTTTTTCCCGTAGATATGCTATTCGAGCGCGAACCTGTGCGAGGGTAGAGCGTTCCACACGGGTCGTCTGACCAAGTTTCCTGAGATCTATGGCTATGTTTAAAGATACACACAATTGGCGATCGTGGTGTTGACATACGTGCTTTGCTATTTATGTGATCCAAATAACCTGTGCTGTCCCTGTAGTTTCGATTGCAAGTTTCACAGAAGAAACCAGGCTGCCCCGGCCCTCGTGCGCCGGGATTCTGCACAACCATGGTTTTTCCGAGATTCTTGTCCAGTTCGAGAGAGGCTTCTCGACGTTTCATGAGCTCTGTCGGCTTCGGAAGGTCCTCCTTTGGGGCCTTGCGCGGTTTCCTGCCTGTATAGCGAAGTAGTACCCGGCCTAAAAAGCCAGCTGTGGATATTGCGTACCTTGTTTCATGCGCTCCTCATTTTCTTGCATTCTGGTCCGTTCTTCCTCGTCCTTTTTCCGCGCCCGTTCAGCGTATTCTTCCTTATCCCATTTCTTCCTGAAATCAGTGTCGGCGGCCTTGGTGCCATATGCGCCAGCCTTCTCAGCCATGGTGGTTGGAGTAGAAGGGGTCGATGTCACGTGGCATAGTGGTTACTGTTGAACGGATTCGGAATATTTGCGTTTTGCACTGACCCCCGCAGCAGTATCAGCAGTATCGTCTGTTCTTTCCATGCTTTGCGACTCTAATCTATAGAATGGATCTGGGTGATGCTGTTCCGCTCTCTACCTCTTTTCCCCTCCCGTTTCGCGTACTATTTTTGATTGGCTTGGGCATACTAGGATGGGCAACCAACCTCCATGGATTGCACCTACTTGGGATTGATGCAGGGTCAGCACTAGAGTTGTCCTCTGGTCGTACCTTCTTGCCTACCAACTCTTCGTCTTCACGAGTATTTTCGTCTCCACGACTGTCTTATATGCCTGTATACCGTCTATTCGCAGGATATGCAACTTGGTGTTTTGCTGGATGGTCCTTCTTCAGACTCGCCACTCACTCGAACACTATGTTGGTGGATACCTTCAAATATATCCCTGCCCTGAGCTCTTTGGGTGTGCTAACAACTCTCATATGCCCATTTGAGTTGTGCCAAAAACGCGAGAGAGATATGTTTCTCCAGTAAGAGTGCTTTTTTACGTCTTTTCATGATAGCGTTGTAATAATCTTTAACAGGAGCGCTGCAAGGTGTATATTCTCTTCAATGGATAGTCCAGTGTATTTTTCGGATGTAGTCTTCGCAGATGTGTTCACCTCATTTGCAAAAGTCCTTGGCGACGTTTGGCTTTCTCTTTGCATGTTGCTTCCAGGTGGAAGTCTCGTGTCTCCCCCACACCTCGATGGCCTCTCTCAGTGGATACTTCCAACGTTCATGAGGTACGCACTACTCCCCCGTGTGTGAAATTCTGTACTCACAGAAGTCAGTCTACCGTATATCATTCGCTTCCGCCAGTGCTTGATCGAGTACCAGTCTCCTACCAACACCAGCAAGCGACCCCTCTTCAATGCGCTCAAATACGCATCCTCGTTCCCGGTGATATTCCTTTCTGCCGCTCAAAGAATTGTGGTACTGGAGCTCGCGGAGATGAAAGGTGAATTGGTCACGCGTGAGCCATGGCATGGGGAACATCCATTATTTCGCCTATGGTAAGCAAGGTTTATAAATTTATCGTCGCCAAGTGATCTGCTACGTCAATTTAGGCTTCTAGCCGCGGCCGTGAACTCTCTATATTCCTTCTGGTGGGATTTAACCAATGATTGGGGTCTTAACCTTTTGAAATCGCGATCTGCGGAGTCGCGAAGACCCCTTGTGCTCCCATCTCTCCATTCAAAAACTTCTTCCATTGCTGGGTCTTCCGACGCACATCTTGTCACACAATCTTCCGGCCACCAGATTCTTGGTGGCGCAATACACCGCCACCAGTCATACCCTTATGGACTTCGACCAGTGCTTCTCTACCCGCTTCTGGTATACCCCCTGGTTATGTTCTTCAACCTCGTGCTCCGTATGACATGGTCAATCAAACTATCAAGTCATCTGCATTCGCAGTCGGAAGGAAGCGTTCTTATGCTCTGGCTTGAGGTTGCGGAAGTCTTTCGACGATGGATGTGGGTCTTCCTTCGGGTGGAATGGGAGGTCGCAAAGAATGCACAACACAAATCTCAGATTATGTCAATCAGAACTGCATCAGAGGAGGTGGAGTTGATGCCATCAAACCGTTCTGATCCTATGGATGATGATTATGTACTTGCATCAGAACACTCAGGATAAGGATTTGCACTGTAGTGAGTAATCGGGTTCACTAGGCAGGGCCCGTAACAATATACTTACGGAACAGCTCATAGTATAGCATCCAGCAATTACAAATAGATATTAATACATCATGCCCCACTCGGCAATGCCATCAAACCGTTCTGATCCTATAGATGAATGATTATGTCTTCTCATCAAAATGCTCGCGATAACGATTTGCAATGTAAGTAATCGGGTTCATTTTGAAGCAGGGTGCATAGCAATATACTAACGAGACAGTTCATATTATAGTACTCAGCAATTATCAGTACATGTTCATACATTAGGTCCCGCTGGGCGACTGGGTCCAGCTCGTTATTCACTGGTTACAACGCCAAAACCACGTCCGATCGAACCAAGTAGTTCCCATCGAAACATCAAATTTAACCTACGAACGTTGCTCGACAACAAAGTCTGATGGAGTAGACTGAAGGTTGCTTGTACCCTAACTGACCAATTCATGAACTCGTTCTCCCTTTCTCATGTCACATTAAAAATGACAAAGAAAATTGGAGTTCCCATGCTGGGGATCTCACCGGGGTGCTCCGACGCTCGTGTAAAGCTGATATGAACTCTGAACAAGGTGCACCCGAGTGTGTGTGTCAGGCAGGGAGTGTCTCATTTGAACGTGAGATGGGGCTAACTGCTAACGTCCCAGGATCTGCCCGCATCTCCCAAGTCTACTAAATATTGCTGTTGAACTCAGGCGTCCGCCGTGGTGAGTGAACAATGGTTTCTTCCGATCCCGTCCGCATCAATTCTCCAACTGATACCATGGGCTACCATGTGAGCGCCTTCTTCCGGGACGCGATATAATGGAGGGTGTTATTTTTGGCCAATGGGCGTGACCGGGTAGGCACACGTGATCCCCATCAGGGCGCCATCTGCCAAAAGAACGGATCGCTTCATCAGAGGCCAAAACCGGAAGAGCCATGATGTACACAGAGAACGGTAGGCCCACACAGTGTCAGCTGATGCATATTTTCCTATTGCAGTAGGACCGCTTACACCCCGCACTCCCCCTATAAAGATCCTGGACTTTGGTCGACTTAAGGACTCATTCTCCACCCACTTTCCTAACTACACATCTTCCTTCAGTCCTCAGAAACTCAGTCATGAAGGTAGTGATGAATTCGCTGTCATCGATCACAAGATCTGACGCGCTTGCGCTTCTAGATCTTAGCTATCCTCTACAAGGGCGGTAATGCTGCTACGAGCGAGCCCCGTCTCCTTGGTACTGTGGAGAACCAGGTTCGTCTCATTGAGAATCTGGATTATCTCCAACAGGCTTACTCAAGCTTTCCGTATAGCTCGGTATCCGCAAGTGGCTTGAGTCACAAGGCCACGAGTACATTGTACGTGTCAAGGTTTCTCTTGGCATGCTTACGCAGTCGCCTAATTCTACTCATTCGTGAAGGTTTCGGAATCAAAAGAGGGCCCTGACAGCGACTTCCAGAAGCATATCGTTGATGTACGTCTAAGCCTACCGTGACTACTGTATAGATATTCGCGTGTGCTTACTTTCCTTTTTAGGCTGAGATCTTGATCACGACTCCATTCCACCCCGGGTACCTCACTGGTGACTTGATCGCAAAGGTAATGATCGTTGAGCTATCAATATGAACGGTACATTGATACTCCTGATAGGCCAAGAACCTTAAGCTCTGTGTCACCGCTGGTGTTGGCTCTGACCACATCGACCTCAACACCGCTGTCAAACATGGTATTCAGGTCTTGGAGGTCTCAGGATCCAATGTCGTCTCCGTTGCTGAGCACGTTGTGATGTCTATCCTCCTCCTCGTCAGGAACTTTGTTCCAGCACACGAGGTATGATGACCCGCTAGCACGCGCTTCCCTCTGTTAATTGCCTGCCATCTAGATGATCGAGCGTGGAGACTGGATGGTCTCCGACATTGCTCGCAATGCCTTCGATCTCGAGGGCAAGGTCGTTGGCACCATTGGTGCTGGTCGTATCGGTTACCGTGTCCTCCAGCGTCTGCTGCCTTTCGACTGCAAGGAACTCATCTACTACGACTACGCTCCCCTGCCTGAAGGTTTGTACCACACTATTTTCGGTTTTATACAGCTTAACTCATGTATTACAGCTGCTGGTAAGGCCGTCAACGCCCGTCGCGTCGAGGACCTCAAGGACTTCGTCTCGCAGTGCGACGTCGTCACTGTCAACTGCCCTCTGCACGAGGGTACACTCGGCCTCGTAAACGCTGACCTTCTCAAACACTTCAAGAAGGGTGCATGGCTCGTTAACACCGCTCGTGGTGCTATCTGTGACAAGGACGCCGTAGCTGCTGCCCTTGCAAGTGGTCACCTGAACGGTTCGTGATCCCTATCACCTAATATCTGCACATTGAGCTCACATGGCAACAGGTTACGCCGGTGATGTCTGGAACGTCCAGCCCGCACCCAAAGACCACGTCTTGCGCACGGCTAAGAACACCCTTGGCGGCGGTAACGGCATGGTACCCCATTACTCTGGCACCACCCTCGATGCTCAGGCTCGTTATGCAAGCGGCACCAAGAGCATCATTGAGAACTACCTCTCTGGCAAGGCCCAGGAGCCTCAAAACATCATCGTCGGTATTGGCAAGTACGAGAGCAAGGCTTGTGAGTACCTGTTTAGACATGTTACTCGTTGGTCTTGTCTGACATGTTCTTGTAGACGGTCAGCGTTAAACGTTGAACTGCGGATGTGCCTGCTTGAGATCCTTGCTCAGATATTTATGTATACAAAACTTATATGCACCTGTATGTCTATGCGAAGGAGGATGTACATTACTGATAGTATGAAACAGCGAAATGATTGATATATATGAATTCCACATTTGCAAAGCGTGAAGTTCATTGAGAATCTCTTGCTCGAAACTAACTGCATATCATACAACTCTGATAGTTCGCGTACTTTCGGACGAGATGGATTGATCAATTCAGAGGTCATGCAAGTTGGTAAAACACAACTTGGATTCTCTACTCCCTGACTCTACAGAGTAGACTGAGTAAGAAAGGGTCAGTGTACATAATCTCCAACCGAACAGTGGTGTCAAGGTGAGCAGATTATTTTATGATTTAGAAAAACGCTATGCATGTGTGTTGGAGCGCCGGAAGCCGTTGTGACGGAGTTTCAATAATCTCTCCTGACCATGACAGTCATGACTACTCATCAGCGAAGGCAGATCCTCTTAGCTGTAACTGCCGTGATCATCTGTACCGTTCAGTACCAACTCTTAACTATGACATTGACCGAGGAGGAGCAAAGCAGCGCTGCCTTCATTGACCTGCAAAGTTCCATCAACTGCCTGGCGGACAAGCTTCAGGCATCAGTTGAAGAAACTCGGGTGGCGGATGAAAGGTCACAGGCCTTGGCCTTCATGCAGGATGAGGAGGGGATTGTACCAGCTGACAAGATCACCCTCATCAACGTCTTCGTCAGGAGCCCAGCAGTATGCAGCACCTACGTGTCTGCCAGAGTTGAGAATCGTCTCCCCTACTTGCGATCTGTTCTTGTTCAGGCTGCCGGAGGGTATTTCGGCGCGCCTTAAATCATCGTCCATTGTATTCTCGCATTTGGTCGTCTCAAATCTCATCGTCTCGTTCGTTGCTCTTGTCTTGTTCTTGTTCGTTTCTCTGAGTCTCGCTTCACGTTCCATAGCCGTCACTCTTCGTCGCATGTTATCGCATTCTCCAGCACAAGTTCGTCAGCATGATCGCCGCATAGCCGGTACATTGCAGTATCGATCCGAGTTCGTCGTCATTTACTTGCTGCGTTTCAATTCTATCTCTATCATCATCATTGTTAGTGTCTCATATGTCAGACATGGATCTTTGACTGTGCCAGCATTCAGTACGGTAGTGTGACATGCGCTTTAGAGTGATTGACTTGATACCCCGGGAGACTTTGCAAACGAGTTTTGGAGGTATCAGTAGTCACCACTAGTTGGTGCAGTCACTGCAGTGACTCTGTACATTGCCAGAGGCTTTACGACAAGCTCCGCCACCAATATTACATAATTCCAATGTTGTGCTGGCTGTAGTGGCTACATCATGATATGTGAGCTATAACGTTCCTAAAACGTGTCGGCAATACCACAGCGCCACCAGACGAGCGCCCGCTGAGCACTGAGCAATCGTCTTTCACAAAGTTTCGATTCAAATCTTCGTACGTCGCCTCTCAAGTTTGAATGGGTTCTAACAGCACCCTCGAACCCAGTTAATACTTTCAGTTGGTTCATTGTATCTCGCATACCACAACCTTCGTCAATGAGTGATGATCAATGTCAGTGCTCCCGTCCCTTATCTCTTGCATGCTCTCCAATTTCTTTGACAGTCCTTGAAGGAATTTGGGAGAAACTCTCCCAGGTTGCTGTCAAAGGTGCCCAATACAACTCCCGTGAACGTCTGCCCCACCCGAAATGTTTGAAAGGGACCCGGGTTGATCTCCTCAAATACATCCATGAACTACTGGACAACCCAGATAAGAATCAACTCATTTGGCTGCATGGCACGGCTGGTGTCGGAAAGTCTGCCGTTGCGTTTACAGTTGCTGAAACAATGAAAGGTATGAAAGTGACCGAAAAGACGAACGTCGAAAAACGGTTAGCGGGAACATTCTTTTTTTCGCGCAAGCACACCAAACGTTGCACGGCTGGATATTTCTTTGCGACGCTCGTCTACCAGCTTGCCACCAATTTTCCAAGCATCCGGAAGGATGTGAGCAGAGCGATCCGCAACAATCCTGCTCTACTAGACCCAGACACACCTCTCTGCGACCAGATGGAGAAGCTCTTTCTTCAACCTCTCCGTGGGCTTCACCTCAGATTGCGCGGGTGTCAGCCTTTGACATTTGTTGTCGATGCGCTAGATGAATGCACATCTGAACCCGAACTTACCGATCTCATCCTTTCCCTTGCACAGGCTCTTCGTGAGCCCGACCTTCCTGTGACCCATATTCTACTCACAAGTCGCTCGGAATCCCATATCTCTGAAGTCTTTCAGAATGAAGACGTGCGCCCGTTGGTGTGCGAGATACCCGTGAGAACTTCCGGGGAAGGTGGCATCATTTCGTTGGACGGCGCAGACGTTGACAAGGACATCAGTACTTTCTTGCAGCATTCCTTCAGACAGCTGGGAAGTCGCTATCCCGATTTCCCTCAGCCATCGACGGATGATCTTGTGAAGCTGGCGAGCCGAGCGGGCAGACGTTTCATCGTGGCGTCTACGATGATGAAGTTTATTATCGACGATGAAGACAAGGATCCCAGCGATCGGTTGCAGCTCATGCTCAAGCTGACGAGCGAGCTGGTACCAGGAACGGAGGTGTTCAAGTTATACGACTGTATCCTCTCCACATGTACCCACCCCAAGCGTGCTTACAAGCACTTGTCCATTGTCGCCGCCCTCGCAGACCCTCTTCCCATCTCACAAATCTCATCACTTCTTGGATCTGGTCTAGGCAGAGATGTGCAGACAACACTGATGCAGCTACGGTCTGTTGTGGATATCCCTATAGACAGCATTCTTCCCGTGAATATTCACCACTCGTCCATTCGTGACTATGTCTCCGACTCCTCAAACTGCAGCCTCCTTCAAGTACATGAAATATCATCACCACACTCACTACTCGCTGATTCGTCTCTTCGCTTGATGATGAAGGAGATTCCTAAAAGCACGGCTCTCTTGGATGCGCTTTCAGAGCTGGAGATGCAGACCTATGCAATGAGTCATCGGCACCCCCGTAGATTAAAAAACGAATTAGCCTTCTTTGTTCGGGAACCCGAGCCAGTGTCTATTCTTATTGGCATGCTATGGCTTCGGGGTGATCGCAGGTCAGATGTACAATTCTGGCTAGAGACTGTGGATGGGAATGCCTGGCTATCCACCTCTGACGGGGCATCCTGGCGGAATACCTGGGAGGGACGAGAGTGGCTACAGACCAAGGGAGGATTGGCCTGGTATGCCGCCTCGGATGCCCAGGAAATGCCTGAATTGCAAACCATGTCAGACTCTTCGGACTATTCAGAGTTTTCAGACTCTTCGGAAGTGGGTGACCGGCCACAGATGGAGGAGTGGCTGCCGATACAAAGAGGGCCGGTCTGGGTCTGGCTGCGGACCGAGGGAGGGCAAAGCTGGCTGCGAACCGAGGGAGGGCAAAGCTGGCTGCAGACCAAGGGAGGATTGGCCTGGTATGCTGCCTCGGATGCCCAGGAAATGCCTGAATTGCAATCCATGTCAGACTCTTCGGAAGTAGGTGACCGGTCACAGATGGAGGAGTGGCTACCGATACAAAGAGGGCCAGTCTGGGTCTGGCTGCGGACCGAGGGAGGGCAAAGCTGGCTGCGAACCGAGGGAGGGCAAAGTTGGCTGCAGACCGAGAGAGGACGAAGCTGGCTGCAGACTGAGGGAGGACGAAGCTGGCTGCAGACTGAGGGAGGGCAAAGCTGGCTGCGGACCAGGGGAGGGCAAAGCTGGCTGCCAACCGGGGGAGGGCAAAGCTGGCTGCCGACTGGGGGAGGATACAGCTGGCTGCCGACCAAGAGAGGACGAAGCTGGCTGCAGACAGAGGAAGGGAAAAGCTGGCTGCAGACAGAGGAAGGACGAATCTGGCTGCAGGCAGAGGGAGGACAAAGCTGGCTGCAGACCGGGGGAGGACAAAGCTGGCTGCGGACCAGGGGAGGGCAAAGCTGGCTGCGGACCTGGGAAGGGCAAAGCTGGCTGCGGACCAAGGGAGGGAAAAGCTGGCTGCAGACCAGGGGAGGATACAGCTGGCTGCAGACAAAGAGAGGACGAAGCTGGCTGCAGACAGAGGAAGGGCAAAGCTGGCTGCAGACAGAGGGAGGACGAAGCTGGTTGCAGGCAGAGGGAGGACGAAGCTGGCTGCGGACCGGGGGAGGATCGAATTGGCTGCAGACCCAGACAGGACAGAGCTGGCTACAGACTTTGGCAGGACAGAGCTGGCTGAAGTCCCCGGACGGGCCAGACTGGCTGAAATCCCCGGATGGGCAGGCCTGGCTGCAGACACCCGATGGCCGAGCGTGGAAATCCACTCCTGCAGCATCTGTCTGGTTGGCTCTGGACGAATTCTCAAGTACGTTGGAAGCAATCAGCGAGTTTATTGTTATCCCAGAATTGTGTCCATTACCAACCTTCCAATCAATCCAGCGGTTTGAAGCCTTGCCTGATTTTTTAATGTTCCCGGCGTTCCTTGCATTAAACCGCCAGCATCATTCCACTACAAATCGTCTACCAAACAGGAAGATCATCCATGCCATGAACACCTTTATGACTTTCACACACAAGGCACAGCACAACAGTCAATTATCTTCCGACGCTCTCAAGTACGCTTGTCAAAACTGGGCCACCCATCTCTCGCGTGCTCCAGATCCACCGGATGACACGCTCAACCACATATTCAAGACTTTCTGGGATCGTTACCTCCTTTCCTGGCTTGAACGGCAGTGGTGTTTGAAGGGTCTGCGGTCTTGCCTTGTCGTCTTATCTGAAGGGCAGAAATATGTTAAGGTGTGTGTATTTCAACGTGAGAGTAGCAACAACTGATGTCGCCTTACACATATTGGGTTCCACGTTTAGAAATCTCCAGTTCGGACACTGCAGCTGAGTGATAGCACTCGAACCTGATATCCCTACCTCCTATATACCCCAGAAAGACTCATACACTTATCTCTTCCGAAAACTTCATCCTACTAATCGAACTGATAACGGGGAATAGTATGCATATGGTTTGATACCATAAATTTTTCGAGTTGTCAGAAGGAAGTTTCGCAGTAGATAATACCAATTTGAAGTGATTTTTGTCCGAGGGGACCAGTTCTCACCATGTACTGCTATGACTGTGAAAGGCCCGATTAGGATATTCGACACAACCACTTGGGACCAAATTGCCACCCTCGAAGGTCACACAAATCTTATAAACGCCATCTCCTTGTCTCAAAATGACCGCCTGCTTGCAAGTGCGTCATATGATCAAACGGTGCACCTATGGAACCTCGACACAATTTAAAACCTCCCAGTTGTCGCTCCACTCCAGCACGAATACAGTGTAGAATGCGCAGCCCTTTCGACCGATGGAAAAGTGCTAGTCACAGGCTCAGCTGGGGTTGACAAAATTGTGCATGCATGGGACATTCAGGCTGTCCTCAGAAAAGCTGGCTTTCAAGACCTTCTCCTACTTGATGTACAAACCCACCGCTCTTTGCTAAATGCATGCTAATATCTCACCCGCAGGTGGCAGTTGCAAAGTCGCCAAAGAACGTACGTGACGTGTTTCTTAATGTTTAGGCCATTTCACGGTTGTCACTCTAGAGTAATGCTATGCACCGTCCACCTATTCGTGGCCCTCGGATGCCACCAGGTTTTTTTGATGGTGTGCGAGGAAACATACATGTGCGTCGTCTGTTTTTTTAATCAATTGTTGTTCTTACCTCTTGCAATCAGTCCTCCACGTTTCCTGGTGTCCATCACCCTTCCTCCCATCGGTTTCTCGCACCCTCTATGAGGAGTCTACCTGCACTCCTCACCCGCCTTCCGTCGCTCTCATGAAGCAACTGAACTCCAATAGCGCCCAAGGCAAAGGACTTTCTCTCATCACGGTCCTCGCACCATCGAAGTTGCTGCAGTACAGGACAAAAAGGTATTATTTTCCTCGTGCGTCTTTCTATTCACCGTGACTTAATAATTCCACTGTAGTCCTTGTTTGTTGCTCCCCGGACAAAAGAAAAGCAACAGCAGAGCAGCCAATTGCATGGCCAGGGGTCGTCAATGTGATCTCATCATGCCGCTACTTCGACGTTTACCACGCAGCCTACTCCAAATAGTAGAATTCAGGCTGCCACACCAGGTGCAGCAACTATACAGTCACGAGTACTCACGTTGTTGGCTCGTCTCGTGCTTGTGATTTGTTGTGCACCTCTGCCAAGCACCGATGGTCGTTAATGTTGGATATTGAGGTCTTAGACTGCAGCTCGTTCATTTATTCTCACTAACAGTATATAGTATTCTGGACATTCACGATCCACTTACTTGACAGACACTCCTCAGGCTCTGTTTTACCTTCTCTCATATATAAGAACGGAACATTTGGTCCCGCGGAAGCAATTCGTGACTCACACCTGAGCTCCACATGCACTCTATCGCTCGCTGCCCGTGTGTGCTCGGCAGTCTCCTATTTGCATGTGTCGTTCACCACTATGGCTTCGATGTGCTGTTGTGGGCGTCCAATACACTGCTCCTTATGTTCTGGGGCCGAGAAAAAGCCTTTGGAAGGTGCAGATGGGTTTGTGCCGGTGTCTCTTGATCCAGAAGACAGTGTCGGGGATCTTTCTGTCTCCGTCATCATTTTGGACGGTAGAAATGCATCAATGCTCATGTTATTACTGCCACGGCAGACAAAGAAATCACGTTAGGACTTTATTGTGTCGATGCATATCAATGCACCTGTTCTTTTCCATTTATCTGCTCGGTGAGTGTTATATACAATTTTTTGAAAAAAAGGACATTCGGAATAGAGTTACTAGTGCGCGTCAGCGACCGGTATACCTGAAAGTAATAGCCGTCAGTTACATAAAGTTGCCAGTGTTACTGCTAACATATCTTGAATTCGCTATCAAATCTCCCGGGGTACTTGTAGGGCCGGATCGATGGCATTTGGCCGATTGGTTGTCCCGATAACAACGACCCTGTCGTCAAAAATCGTGCTCGCATTATCAATACCATCCAGAGTGTCGCTACCACCCATTTTTCAATCTCGCCACCTGCGCCTTGGAGTTTTGATAGGTCCATGATAAGGTGCACGTGCAAGGTCATCTGCGATGACGTAATTGTTGAATTGCAAATTGATACTGGACGGATGATTTGCATCTGCAGGAGCTTTGAGAAAATACACAGACATCTCACGCAGAACTCCATGACTATTGGTAAAACTAAGGCGAACGGCATCATCACTGCCTCAAGCATCGAAAGTGCAACTGCATCTGCTATCAAGCACTCCCCGGCGGTACATCCAGTAACCGGCGAAACGCTCCATCCGAGAACATCCCACTGTTTACGCAGCCACATTGATGGGTTCGTAGCTCATTCATAAGAGCTAAGAGGGCGCATGATTAGTATGTGTGAAGCACATTTTTTAACCTCTACATGGAGTATTCGACTAACGATATCGCAGTAGCGAGGAGCTTGCAGTTCGCTACGGTGTGTCTCCTTTCTTGACACGAGGGCGGCTCACAATTGACAAGTCATCTACCATCAGTACATACACGGTGCGTACTATCTGAACCTCACATTCTTTGTTCTGATACAGTTCAGTGTTGACGGCTACATTCTGGGTAGGCTTATTCCGATCTATCCACGTCCGCTATTAAACTCGCTTTTTCAGACCTATGACTATGCATGTTTACTTCATGAAGAGGTAATACATTCGTTCTATAATACCTATTGATAATATCATTGCTATGCACAGTGGACATTTTTGCTTCGATCACGCTGGAGCAAGATGAAAGGCCTCTATATCGTTACACGATACTTCTCCTTCATCTTTCTCGCCACAGATCTCTATAGTGCGTTCCGCTCCAGCACACATATCCCCGATAATGAATTAACACTTTTTAGTGTACTTTGTCCCGAATGAGAACCTAAGCGTATGTGATGCTGTGGCGAGCTAATGAGAATGAACGACTTACTGCATGACTTCGCCAGAAATGCCGGGCGTTGGACAATATTCAAACAGGTACGTGCACGGTACATCCATATATGCACAGCCCTGACTGAGGGCAACCTACTTTCACTCACAGGGATCGGCATGCTATTAGTTGTTTGCTCCGATTGTATATCTCTCCTTCCTCCCCAAGATATGTATATTCCTGATTCGATTCATTCAGACTTTTTCATCCTCAGAACATACGTGCTCTGGAACAAGAATAAAATCTTGCTCACGGCCATGCTGTTCACCTTTGTTGTGAGTTCCCAATCCACTCGCCATACCAAGCTAGTGGTAAATGTGTCAGCCAGTCTATTGTCGTAGCATGCTTCTATGTTGCCTTTGCCACTATCGTCCCTGCAGCATGTACGCGCTCTCACCTTCCTTCTGGCGTTCCACGACCACTGACACATTCTGTTCACTTTCACAGATGTCACTAGCACAATCCCGGGAATCACAGGGTGCTACCGGAGTTCAGACAGTTACCAGCCATTCATACCATTCCTTCTCCTCTCTGTGTTCGAACTGGGTGCGAAACTAGGAGCATATATATGTAGAAACGCGCGCTGACCTGTGTTCTTCTTAGGACTCATGATCCTCACGCTCATACGTGCCATACAGAGCTGGCGGACAAACCAAAACCGACTGTACGTTGTCCTGGTGAACCATAACATATTCTATTATGCATGCGGTTTTTGTGAGTTAACATTCGCACACGCCATTTTTCCGTAGTCATCCTGATTTCTGAAGTGTTTTCGGTAACGAATATCATCACACCGTTGCTCCTCCAGGTGCGCTGATCTCCTAAATGCCTTTTATGATCGGACCGTTGATGTTCTGTGCCTCAGAACTCCTATCAGACTATTTTGAATGGGTATGCACCTCCACATCCTGCTGCATGTTTTTGCTAATAATACTCAAAACGTACATTCACGTATAGTGTCCAGTTTATCATGCTTGCAATCCTTGCCACGCGCATGCACCTCCATCTCTGGCAGGTGAACCGACATGCACGCGGCTCTACTAGTGCCCCTGTGCATATTCCAATGTCTGACATTTTATTTGCAAATCCCACGGTGTGATGTCTTACTCCGTGGTTTATTCGGTGCCATCCATGGAGCGCGAGGCTTGGACTGTACAAGATGACTGGTGGATGTGGGCTTGGTAGAGTTTGTTACATGCTTAACTTATTGGACGAGTCGGTACTGTAAGGCTGACGTTGAGTTCGATAGGGAATTGTGAACGGAGTAGGATAGAGACAAGACGCGTCAGTAGACAACGCGATGAGAGAAACGAGAAGTAGAGATAAGGACTTTCTGAAGGGTTTTCGGTCTTTTCTTGGAGTAGGGATCTTTACTGTAGATTTCGCTGCTAGAAAATGAGTGTACATGGGGTTTAAATACGTTTTGGAATGCTTGACTAGGCTGAAACGAGTACGTAGAGCATATGGCGCGTTCAAAGATATCGGTGAGGGAACGGGAATCGTGGAATGAGAGCACATACTGCCGCCCAAGTGGTGGAAGGCCTGGCTATATGATGCAGAGATGTTCAATGTCGACTTCTTGTTCATCTATTTTGATTTCCTCGTCGTCATCTATGAGTCGATCCTCTTCATCGTCGGCTGACCATTCAACCTTGAAAAGGTGCTCCATCTTCTCATTACCAGGTGCAAGTGCATATGGGAACTCGAATACCGTGCCTGCCAGTGACAGCGCTCAATGTCTGTTCAAGTCACTGCTGCAAATTGTCGCATCATATGTTTTGCTTTATTCAAATGAGGTCTGTTTAAGATGATATACACGATGATGATAATGTACAGTTCAAAATCGCATGAAACGCATAATTAAAATAGACTGCAAGTCGAGGGATGCACCAATATGTTCAATTGGCGATTCGTTGGAACTAGTTCTTCGTAGTCTCCCTGACCCATCCAGGCGTCAGGGCTTCTCATGTATCCTGAGGATAATGCTGCATCATGTGCCTGAGCTCCGATTCTGGAATCCTTTTCTCAAACTCAATTGCGCATGGCGGAACAACTGACATAACCCCGTTCATGAATCCCCTGTCATCCAACGGCTTCGTAGGATTCAAAGTGAGCTGGAAGGCCCACATAGTTAGGAGCGAGTTGATGAACACCGATCTGGGTTGATCAAAGTCAGTTGGGAAGATGCGCGGAAGAATAACTTCACCTGTTCGCGACATGTTGACCAGGGCATACGCTAAAGGCAATGTCATTGAAAAAATAAACAACTGAAAGGCGGTGCTTACCGCCGACCAAAGCCAAAGACGAAATTTTTTAAATCGTCTCTTAGGTGATATTGGTCGTCAATCCAGCGTTGAGGTTTGAACTTGTCAGGCTCTGGATAGAAATCTGGATCTCGAGAGATGGACCTAAGGCAGTAACCGTTAGATCCTTCGTATTTTGAAGCATGATGCCTACCAGTGGTCGCCGAACAATGTAGTGCCAGCTGGAATACGATAGTTTTCCTGATGGGCCAGATCATCCATCCGTGCAATAGCTATTCAAAGAGCACTTGCCCAAATCACGTCGTGGGTTGTTCGGTGAGCTAATGCTGCAATGTGCATGTCAAATTTTAGGGATAAAACAGAAGGGAAGATGATACCCACCACCGGTAGGCACAGGCGGTCTCCATCTCAAAGCCTCGGAGATGAATGCTTGCAGGCGAGGAAGAGAATTTTGGTCGGCGAAGGTTGGTGCTTTTGTGCAGATACGATCGAATTAGAGCACTGCAATAGGTAATCAAGCTTACCTCGGTGCCTTCCGATGACCATGTCAAGCTCAGCTTGAACTTGAGCTTGCTCTTCGGGGAAACATGCGGCTGCCATCAGCACCGTGGATATTGCCGCAGACGTCTTTCGCCTGATTTCAGCCACATATTTCCGGAGGCAACAAACAAAACCTCACGGTACCAGATCCAGCTACAAAAAAGGTACCGCCAAGAAAGGCCATATCAATTTCTGTTAAACCATGGAGATGAATATTCTCTAGCAAATATTTCGCGAATGAAGGGCCGATGTCCTTGTCACTTTGCTGTACAACAGCTTAGAGACAAAGTAAAGATTGTGGAGGAAATGCACACCATTTGCTCTTTCACGCGGTTCAGCTGGCCAATGTTGAATTTCTTGGTACTCTCGAATGACCGTTTCAAATCTCGTCCATACCAAGGAAGATATTTGAGCCACGGGATCCAGTCTACTAGGTAAGTGCCAGGACGTCGGGCTACACTTGATATCTTGATGCGTCGACCGAGTCCAACAACCTCCGGATCGGTCGCAGATGTGGGTGCACTCTTTCCATACGCAACTTTCATGATTGTCGTCGCAGCATAACTCAAACCATCTGTAAGCGAAGTACAATCATCATCGCCGAAAGTGCTCACGTTATCACATGCTTATGATAGTTGTATGGATCGTCGAGAATGCTGAGAACTGTGTCCTTCGCGTGTGACATCTGCAGAGGTTGATAGGCCTCAGCTGCTTTAGGCTGAAGATGCGAATGAAGTGTTCTACATCATGTTGAACACTAAGGTAGACAAGGGAAAGTAGATCACTAACCTACGCATCCGACGGAACTTTTCCCCAAAGGGTACAAACGCGATACTAAGTGCGCCGTTAAACATTTTTGCAGCAGCATTCAACCGAGGACGATCGGCTGTAAATTTGCCCTGGTTCTCCATGATATCAATGGCTGCCTGCAACAAAAATATAAAGCCTAGATGAAGGCCACTCAGCATGTAGGGACCGACCTTGTAACGGCCAATAATGACGATGTGCTCAAATCTTGACCGGATAGTGATCAGAGGACCGTACTTTTCAATCCATCCCGCTATCACGAGAGATGGGCTTATCAGCGATAGGACACAATCAGCAATCGAAAGTCAACAGGTCGAACTAGAAAGTTTACTGGTGATACGGCAGGAAGTGCCCCCAAAGTCTCCAGGTGGGAGGGGAAGGTGGGAGAGGAAGCTGGCCCTCCGTTTTATGACGGTAAGCCCGAACAAGTATTCCTACAACACCAAGACAAGCCACAGCGTTGAGGACAAGCTGCGTGTTGTCAGAGATGCACAAGTCAGGTAGCTGTATCATGGTTGATAGGGTGTCACCACCAGTAAAGAAGGATTGG
The DNA here is from genome assembly GCA_016647685.1 of Suillus tomentosus. NCBI lineage: Eukaryota > Fungi > Basidiomycota > Agaricomycetes > Boletales > Suillaceae > Suillus > Suillus tomentosus. Next base: position 331,397 of record JABBWJ010000026.1, on the reverse strand, counting down.
ATGAAGCTCTTTGTACTGCCAAGTACAGTCACAATGGCGAGTCGCTAGTGCTAGCACATTGATATACGATATTCGGCCTACATACTACAACAAACAAACATTGACCCCAGACAGCGCGCACTTGGTCGGAGGAGAAAACCGGGTTCCTGCGAATAACAGCCAGGAGGCACTCTCGTGGGGCATGCCGTACTAATTCGAATGCAAGAACAAGTTAACCTCTGTGTGGCTGACCGCAGCCCGGCTCAACCTAAACGTTGCAGAGCCATATCTGAATTATGATACACCCAGTCCGTCGTATATGGCTAGCCGCGGTCTACTAGATAGCGGCCGTGAATGTTAACTCCCAGGTAATGGACAGCTCGCAGGAGTAAGGGATTGTCGCGTGGACAATATTGTCCCTCCTGTATCAATGAGGAATGACCAGTCACGATAGAGATGATATTATGTGGCCCTTGCTCTCGCAAGCACAGCCCATACAAGCCCAGACACATCGTTTTCCATGACGTGTGCATCCACTACGTCTCCGATTACGTGTTCCTCGACGCCCTCCACTCGTGCCTCAGCCAAGCGGCGCGTATTAGGTATGAATAGCAGCGTTATACATACCTCACGCTCATGCACGCGGTACGTGAGACGCAGCTCGTTGTCAGACTCACTGTGCGCAGAGAGAAGTGAAACGAGCGCATGATAGGTTAAGGTCGTGGTTGAGAACCTGCGTGAAATCAGAAAGAGTCAGAAATAAGTAGTCTCACGTCAGAAGTTGCGCACCAATCATACAGTTCAGTCACTCTTCCATCTTCCACTCTTTCACCCGCGCCGATTTCCACAGCCTTTTCCACCTCTGCTCTAACACTCCTCAGCTTTTCAACGTCAGCCGTCCCAACTTTTATTCTGTCTCGTACAGTAGCAATCTTCTCGTGTGCATCTGCAAGTTCCGCGTCTAGTGCTTGCATCTCTTCTACCTGGCCATCAAGTTGCTGGTTCGCTGTGGTTATTGTTAACCGAGGATGGGGGTGGGCCTGTCGCAAGCGAGTAAGTGATAGACGTGCATCGAGTATCTTTTGTGAAAGCGTGGATGCTTGGAGAGTGAGAGCTTGCGCTTTCTTGTAATCTACGTTGATTGTTTAACATGAAGCGCACGAAAACGCAACAGTCCACGGTACATGCCTTCTTCAACGAATCCAGAAAGTGCTCGAAGATCGTCCCTTCTTTCTGCTAGCTTCGCTTTGTGCTCACGTAGCGCAGCCTTCTTCTCCTCATTCCGTACTCGGAGTTCCTCGTTTAGCGCAGGTGTCACCAGCGGGGCATCGTCACTGACAATAGTTTTCACATATTTATCTTTGGCATTCTGTTCCAGGTAAAGAAACTTGAGTTTCCTGAGGAAAGACTATTCAGGATCGACGGTTGAAACGGCAAATAAGTCACCATCCATGATTTAGACAGGTAAAACACGCACGATTTGAACTTGTACATCGCTCTCAACAATCTTAGGATCTTTGAGTCCCAGAGTGCCATCTTCACCAACCCATTCTTCAATGCCATCCCAAGTATGTGTGGACAGCTCAGCATGAGCATTAACTATTCGCAGTCCCGATTTTGCATCGTCCAGTGTAGCCTGAAGATTTTTGGCAGTGATCAGATGTTCTGCTAATGACGTCCTTGCAGCTCCGGAGGTGGTGAGGTCAATAATGGGAGTAGGTTCAATCATGATTGTGGCGGAAGAGTCTAAGTAACACCTCGACAGTACTTCGCGACTTAACGCGGTCACGTGCTCGTGAACTATTCTAGCAGTTTGATTTTCACGTTTTGGCGGTATGTCGTTTGTCGACCACTTGCCTGTCTGCGAATTTCGTTTTGCTTTTCTAGACACTTCATGCATATTTCGTGATGACGTCAACCGTGTTGAAGCTCCGCACGGTGCCATCCATCGTTGGATCCCTCGGCGGGGCAGTTTCATTGTCTCGCAGACGATCTGCCAGTGCATCCATGGTCTTTTTGTGTCATGTCAATCTGGGATTCACATCGGCCTTTTCTCGTCTGATGTTGAGCTGCTTAATCAGGCGTGCTCTTTGCATGGCTTGGCACTTGGGCGTTCTCATTCAGTTGTCGAGCTACGCAGTTTGTTATTGCAACATTTTCTCCATGGCGAGTGCTTGGCTTCAGACACACGTTCCAAGTACCGCGATTACACTGCATGTTGTGAGGTTGCAGTAGGCTTTAGTTCTTCATCTGATCTAGTTGACTGCATATTAGACATGTTGATGAGTGTGGACACTTCCACAATCTCAGGCGATAATCTCTGGACTGTTGCACAGAGTGTTTAGTGATCTAGACTCTGTCATCAAGAAGACCGTCGCAGGAGGAGAGCTATTTACATTCTCAATATCTTCCGCAGTCGCGAGGTGCATACGAAGCCGTGTCTAAATCATCGCAAGGATCGTTGTTTGAGTCAAAGGCGGAGCATATGTCCAGGACGTCCTTGGAAGCCATAGCGTCTTGGCATGGTTGTGATGATTTTTCTGATACGAGCCAACAGATGTCGAAATTGAGAATTCATCTTTTGAGTTCGTTGCGCCAAACCATTGCTCGGAAGCCTTTGTTGCGCTTGTTGCGATGTCACAATGTTGAATATCATGATGAAGGTGATAGTCTCTCGCAGCTGAGAAAGCGTTTGAAATCGCACATTGGTGTCCTTATAAAGGGTAAGCGAACACAAGCCTTTCGCCCCCGCGGCGCCAGCAAGGATCAGACAGTAACGGAAAATGCGGAAACCTGGTACACTAGGGCAAGTCGGGTAGCAGGCTTTGGCACTTTAGATAGCGCTACGTACTTATCCAGTACCTATCGAATTGCCAGATCGCTCTACCGCGGGAGGAAAGGTATGAGATACTGTTCACCGAAATGCGCAAGCAACCATTCGTGGCGATGGCTCCATCTGTACTGGCAACATGGAGCACGCTTCATATATACTCTGAATGGGGGCGGTTAAAGACAGTAGCATATGTGAAATTGTTGGAGACTTACCAGTGAACCAAGTCCGTAAGCTGGCTTTCGTAGGCTCATCACACTTGTCCATCATGGAATAGAACAGCTTGAAAGCTTTTCTGTGCTCGCCAGCCAGCAAGAGTGCATGGCACAGTTGCTTATTCGCGGTTTCCCACAAGGACTTGAGGTCCCACCCGAAGAGCTGCAAACAACGGAGTCGAGGATGAAAGTGATTTTCAGTTATATCATATCAACGCACCTCGATGAATACCTCGTATTTGGTATGAATTGGTAATCCAAAAAAGAAAGAGCTAGCGTTGACAGCGGTAGTGAAGTGATCGATGGCGCTAGCTACTTTGTGCGGGCAAAGTGGTGGAACGGGTCCAAACATGGTATCATCCAACGCAATGCTGCCCAGTTTGACATGTAGATACGCCTGATGTACGAAAACCCAGAAAAATAGTGTCAGCAGCCGAACCTGGCACTGACTGAGGCACAATACTTACTTCAACGATGCGAAAAGGAATAGGATCATTATAGAGAATAGAAGATAGCTCCCCGATACGTTGTATCGCTTCATCATGTTTATTTGCATTGAATAGCGCAATGACCTGAAAGCCGTAAGAAAGCTCAGATTGTGTAAAAAGAATGTGACCTGCCTTGATTAAGAAAAGAAGATGATTCAAAGACGAATCTTTCTTCGCAAACGTAAACGCAATATCGAACGCTGTGGTTGCCTCCTGAAATTGCTTGTTCCTGCAGAGAACAATACCCTTCGAGATATAACCTGTCAACGAGGGCTTAATGGCGATGGACTAAGATCATAGTTAGCCTACTTGAGGGCCATCATGGGTTAGTGTATCTGACCTGATTTGCATCCCGAAGCGCATGTTTCCAAGCACATAATCGCGACATGAGAAAAGAACGATTGGCATAGGGGATATGTTTGTTAGGATCAGCGTCGATCTCTTTCGTGAGGAGCTTCACAGCGTCCTCCAGTTTCCCCTCGAGGCACGCACCACGAACTGCCGTGTGTAGAGCGAGAATCTATATGATCATATTATGCGCTCCAATTGCATTATGCGAGTCTAGTGTGACACACGCACATTTAGTTCAGCGTCTCGAGCCTTCAAAAGACATGAGATGAAATAACGGAGCAGATAAATAAACGTGAACTCACCTGCTGTAGCTCTGGTTCGCCCCCCTGCAAAGCGTCCAGAGGTACTCTCCACTGGGAGATCATGGCATCATAGCCTCCACTCAGGACATACTTGCTATCGAGGGTGAAGGTGACGCATAGTACTTCGCGGGAGTGCTTAAATATGGCAATAGTCTGCCGATCCAAAATCTTCCAAAGGCGGACGTCTTCGTCATCAGATGAGGAGGCGATAAGAGTACCAGTAGTATTAGTGGCAATGGCATTGATGCTGGCACGGTGGCCCTTCCAGGGATCACCGACCTGCTGCCAGGTAAGTGTATCCCACTCCAATATATTGGGGTCAAGGTCTGAACCTGCCGAGAGAAGGCGTCTCCCATCCGGCGTCCATTGGAGTGGGCCGTTGTAAGCATTTTCGATTGCTGCATGAGCCTTGAAAGCTGTAATGCATTTCCTCGTGCTTGGATTCCATATCTGGATATCATTTTCTGTCGCGATGGCAAGATGTTCACCAGATGGTGAATAGCGAATCCAGTAGACGATTGACTGAGTATACGGAGCCACACAACAGGTGATGGGACTTCCTTGAAGTTGCCAATTTTCTGTCCCCCAGAGCTTCGTCATTTCATCATGTGAACAAGTTGCCAGTATTTTGTCGTCTGGAGAAAAATCTAAACTGGTCAAACACATTGAATCAGCGGCCAAAATTCGGCTACGAGTTCCAGTGTCTCCGTGCCAGACGATTAGCTCTCCATTCGTGCCGCCACTCGCGATGAATTGACCATCTCGTGATACCGCTAAGCCACTCACTTCGCTGGTATGCCCCTCCAAGCTCTTCAGCCAAACGCCGTCTGTCAAGTCCCACAAACAAAGCGTACCATCCCACGAGCTCGTCACCATACGTCGTCCATCGGGGAAGACTACGACTGCGACTACCGCTTCTTCATGGGCTTCGAACGTTCGAACGAGGGAGTTCTTTTTGGATCGTCTGGTACTAGTAATGAGCCGTCCAGCCCGTGCCATTCTGCTGGAGGTTAATGCTATCAAGCACTATAGTCGAGGTGGACTTGCTTAAGAAGTGTGCAACAGATAAGACCAATAAGAAAGGGCTCTATCGATTCCGCGTCTTCCGTGCAGACTCCGCGATCCTGCTGGTTCCCATGCACTTGAAAGTCAGTCAAGCAAGGCCAGCGTCCAGTTACTTAGGTGTCTGTCACAAGTGGGTTGAGAGTAGGCCATTTTGCACCGTAAGGTAGGCCCGAACGTTCAAGCGCGAGTCGTGCTTGGCGTCGTGTGCCACTAGATGACATAGCATTGAGCAAGCAGAGGAAACATTCCCAACAATTCTCCTCCGACGTTGTCATCATCGGCGAGATGGGAAGGCGGTGAATCCCGAGAAGACAATGAACTGCATTTTTTTCTCTCAAAAGAGGTAGCGGCATGTGGTTCGCGATTGAGAACCCGGTGGTACCCCTAAACACGGATGGTTGTAACCAATGTGTTACGTGTTTGCTGTGAAATGAACTAAGAATATTTAGCATCGATTCTACACTTGGGAGTGGCATAACAAGGTCTCGAGTTAAATTTGAGAGCGCACTAGCGATACCCCAGCAGCGCTCGTAGTTGCAGACAAAAAGTGTTCGGATTTCGACATCTAAGAAGGTATTCTGGGTATAACTCGAGAAAACAGGTTGGTAACAGTAGCACACGCCGCATGATAGACTTCCTCGACCGCCGCCGTGCTATCGATCTACACATCTAGGACTGAGCATCAGAGCAAGATAAATATAAGCCTTTGCTCACCTCCGCAACCTTGTTCAGCGTCCTGTAATGTTCTATCACGGGCATGGTTTGCTCGTTGTATGTGCCTAATTTCGTTGTAAGCTGAGGAAAAGCAAGAGCGGGTATCACATACGGAAACGCTTTCTAATAGTTTCGACGTTGTCGTCTTCACGTCCACTGGTTTTTGCGCGCTCCAGCAGGCGTTGAAGCATTACATCTTCCGATGTGTTGAAGAAGATGACCAATGAAGCAAGACATACCTGGACCCTGAAATCAGTATCGTAGCATGATGAAGAGAGTAACATCCTCCCGCACCGTTTCATCGAATCCAATAGCCTGATCAATCTTCCTAGGGAAGCCATCGATCAAGAATCGACCCCTCCCATCCACCCACCCATCTCCCGTCTTTTTCTTCATCTCTTCGGTCATAGCATTCTCAAGAAGTTTCATGGTGACATGAGATGGGACGATAGTACCCTCCCGAATGTATGTTCGGATCATTTCACCATATTGAGACCCTTCTCGGTTTTGTTCTTCACGCAGAAGGTCTCCAGCTGGGTCCAATGTTCACATCAGCCTTGATAAAGAGGTGAAAAGGTCTAACCAGATAGATGGCAAAAGCCGAACGCGTCAACGAGCTTGCTACATTGCGTGCCTTTCCCTATGACACTGATCAGACCACCATATGCGCGACGATTGGTTTCTGAGTGGGAACTTGCCAGCTCCGGGCCCACCCAGGACATAAATGACGGTGACCTTCTTGGCGTCAAAAACAGGCGAGGACGTGGATTCTGCCATGTTGGATTGATTTGGATTGAGGTTACTGATCTCGGTGTCGGGGGGGAATAAGAGGGTTGTCGTGTTGTCTAGGTTGCTTCGATGCCGGATAAGCTGTCTCTCGACGTTTGACGATGTAGTAGAAGACGCCAAATGAAGCCAGAGACAGACCGAGAAAGAGAAGAGGATTGGGGCCCTTGCGTGTTGACGGCGGCTCCTTATAGCTATAGCGCATGCCCCAACTCGAAGACGTCTTAGACTCAGAGTTGTTTGCGGAAGTAATGACATTTGATAATCATGCAATTTTTTTACTCAGTCCTGCTTTCCTTCTGCTCTACATAATGACTACATCAACATGTCTTCTTGGGATTGGTCTAGGAAGATTCTCAGGCGAATTTACCAAAGGAGTATCATGGCATGTTGAGTGGCCGTCTACTGCACGAGGAAACGAAGCTAATCTTCCATCAATTAACCTTAGCAAATTCCTTGAGTGTAGTAACACTGGACTATTTACTTGATCATGACATCGGGAAAATTTCTAAAATTTCTAAATCAAACAAAAGGAACGAATGAGAGGGTTGATATACAATTAACTCGTATGAGGCTGCAGCATACTGGACATATGACCCCGACAGCTTACAACAGCCCTGAAGTCGTTCTAGCCTCAGCACTTACGGCAGCCTCATTTTCCCCCTGGTCTACTACAACCAGATGAGTATCCGCTTGTTCTTTGATTGCGTTTTATCACCATCCATTCATCCATCCATTCCACGAGCGGGCATGAATGACCGCAAACCTCGGGCAGCAGGTCCCAGACAAGCGAGAATGGCTACGGATCCCGAGTGGGTAGGAATGGTTGCAAACCCCGGATGGACAGCATTGGCTGCGGACCCTACACGCACAAGAGTGGCTGCAAATACCCGATAGCAAAGCATGGCAGTCTACTCCCGCGGCTTCTGTCTGGTGGAACATGGAAGAATTCTCAAGCACGTTGGAAGTCATCGACGAATATATCATTGTCCCAAAATCCACTTTACTTCCAACTTTCCAAGCAGTCCAGCAGTTCAAGAACTTACCAGATTTATTGGCGTTTCCGGTTTTACTGTCCTTAGGACATCCGAGTCAGCGCCTCTCTAGGATATATTCTCGAGCGGACATAGAGATCGGACATGCTATAGCATTTTTAGAACCTTCACAAACGAAGCACAGAAACAAAGTCGATCAGCTTCCGGCGCTCTCAAGCACGCCTGTCAAAACTGGATTGTGCATCTCTCGCAAGGTCTGAACCCATGGGATGACAAGCTCAATCGTATATTCTGGTCTTTCTGAAATTGACGTTCCCTTTCCTGGCTCGAAAGGCAGTGGTGTTTGAAGGGTCTGTAATCTTGCCTCATTGTTTTGTCTGAGGGGCAGAAACTCAATTGCAAAAGTGTGTATATCTCCAACCATTATCGTGATTCGGAAGCAAAATCCTAGAAACTGATCCTTTTGTTTTGTCCTTAGCACGGACCTGTTTACGTACAGCCCAATAAAGTGCTGTCGGCCGTCGAATTCGATCCCAACAATCCATAATGTAAACTATGTCGACGAGGGAACTGTCAACTCATGCTTCCCTAACACAGCTCGTTGTGGTACTACAAGGAACGTTCATAGGCCTCCACGCCTCAAACAGACCTCTTCCACTCCTCTTCCGCATGTCCCTTTTCCGACGCCTAGACGTCTTGTGTCGGCAAATCCAGTATAAGTTATACATCCGTCGCCCCTATTTCCGCACAAACGTTTGAAACGAGATAGACGGACTTTGCAGCCAAAGGCAGGCGAAATCGGCAAGTGCCGTCAAGTGCCGTCAAGTAACGCAGTATACGCCACTCTATTTTCTTGGATTTGACCCTGACAGCGTGATATAATCCACCCCTTATTCTTGAAGATACTATCTTTTCTACAGTTATTATCGAGAGTTGTCCTGAGTTATCTTAAGGCGTGTTACGTTTACAAAGTCCCTTCACATTACCGAGTCATGTCGCAAGAGCATTCTAAATAGATATGAAATGCAGCACCCGTTTATTTCACCTTCTGAGCAAGCTGTTGTACATCCCCGACCCTCGCGTTAGTGGAGCGAAAGCCTTGTCAGATATATTTTACATCACCAAAACACATGCATCAACCACATAGCTGGAGTCTTGGCTGCCACCTTCCGGCACCGGCAGAACTGACCAACTCACAGTAGTCTTAGTTCTCCAGTAACCATGAATTTAGTATCTTGGATGAGCCCACAATATGGAACCTTTCGAAGATAAAGATCAAAAGTTCCACCGTATATTAAGGTATGTGCCATCCGGAGTATCCTCTAATACCAATAGTGAACTTGCTAGCTCCCATCTATATATCCCAGAGCCAACCCTACATGCACAGCAGCACTCACCGCGCCGACCAAGCCCCATCCAACCGGTCAAGCACTCCCTGAACCTCACGAACAGCAGCTTTACGTTCCGCTCGAGCCTCAGGCCAATCCGATCCCGCCAGATGCATAGCATCAAGACGCAACAACGACTGCAGAAGAAGTTCGGATAAGCGCGTGTGATCCGATGAAGTAGGTTTCGATGTATAGGAAGCGGACGTAGGATGAGGGGGGAAATGAGGAGCCTGTGCAGTGGAGCTAAATGACTGCGTTGGTGTACTTCCTGATGTGGGTATTGGAGCAGACGTGAGAGATGACGCGGTTGTGGCTGCAGATGGAGTAAGTGCGTCGACCAACGCGTTGACGTCCGGTACCAGTGTTATCCGTACACGATCAAGCTCGGACCTAATAGCAGTAATAGTGCTTTGTTCTGTTGGTGGCTCTTTCACTTTGGGTTGTGGTCTAGCTGGTGGTGCAGGCGCCGACGCTGATGGAAGCGAATGACCGCCGATCAGCGCAATAGTAGAGTTCTCGCGTATTTTATAAGCTGTCACTGGGAAATAATAAGTTGAGGCACCAAGCTGAAAACACACATGACTCTACATACGTGGCGCGGAATCATCCTTCATCACAGCTCCAGCGTGGATGAGCTTGAAGGATCCGAGAGGAAGGTGGGTATATTCTGCTAGGTCTGTTCTCAGTTTTCCGAGCTTAGTCTCCGGAGGAGGTACTGGAAAATGAAGAATCTCCCTGTCCCATTTGACATGAATCATGGCAGAGAACGGATGCTTGGACTGGTGAAAAAGTGTACCGCGGAAAAAAGAGTACGCCGCGCGAAGAAACAGCACGAAGCTGAGGATGACTGCGGAATGTGAGTATGATCGAACAACACGCTACTAGACAAGCAATCACCTTGGTGGAGTGACGACAGCTTGAAACCTTCGGCTCGAGCCGATGATCTAAAACACAAAATGCTTCAAAGTTCTTGAAAGAGTCAGTGACGTGACACCTTCAGATGTTAACACGACCAAACAACCGGTCCCATTAATTGCAAGTCAAAACTAAAGCTACATGCCCGCGAAACAAAACAATATAATGGCCCACTATGGTCTACTGCAATCCCAAGAGAACGAGGAAATAATGGACAACGTCAACATAGCAAAGGGGATTAGGGTATATCAACGACCAGCGCCAATGCGCGAGTGTGAGTGATAATACATGTGAGCAAAAAGAATGTTGGGTAAAACGATGGCGGTATGCGTCGAGTATCTATGTGGAGAAAAGGCAATGCAAAAACGAAAAAATGCAGATAGGATGCATGGAACAACGGCCACTGCGAATGCACGATACTTGCTTATCTCCCTCCCCGATCCCGCCATTCGATCGCCTTTGCTACCCAACTCACCATGTCAACATCTCGATGTCTGTCGGTCTGCATCCATGGATGTTCAAGTAACTCCTTGTAAGTGGCCCGCCCATCTGCATTCTTGATGAGGCACCGTCGAACCCAGTCATGCGCCTCTGGAGACCATCTTCGCTTTCCCTTGCGCATGAAGCTAAACTGTCCTGGAGATGCACCATTATCCTGAGTATGAACATCAACTTCTTCGTCTGCGATTTCCTCGTCTTCTGGCAGCCCAGGTGCTTCGCCATCCACTATGGCACTTAGTTGTGCAAATACATTCTCGTAAGTTTCCGGAGGGTATGGGTATCTATCGATTGGTCAGTTCTGCGCCAAAAATACAGCCAACTAGGGCACACCTTCCTCGTGCAATTTCAACAATCGACAAGCCCAGGGACCATACATCCGCACTGACCGTGTATGAAGTGAAGGCATCTTCCATATTAGATCCAGATGGTGAAGAACCCTTAATTCTCTCAGGCTGCGGAAGTACACGATCAACAGAATTCAATACTAATCGGAGGTAAGAACCTACAGCCATGTAACTTTGACAGCCGACATTCGTCTTCGCAATGCTCTTCTCCAGCTGTCCGCTAACACCGAAATCGCAAAGCTTCACTTCGCCCTTGCAGTTCACAAGGACGTTCGTAGGTTTGACGTCCCGGTGCATGACCCCAAGTTCAGTTTTGAGGAATTCAAGACCATGCGTCATGGATGAAGCGATGCGGCAGAGGTGCTCATCGGCAAGCGGTGGAGGGCTAGACGTCCATGCAGAGCCCGGGCTGGTAGATAGACTTGGTGGCAGAGAAACATTACCATTCGGAAAGCAACACAGAGAAGCCAGCGAACCACCATCCATGTACTCCATGCAGTAGTACACGCACGATTCCACGAAGAAAGCACCATAGAATTCCACAATGTATGAGCTTACGGCGCGGTGCAGGATGTCCAACTCCATCAATATTCCATTCAGTTTAGTGGAGTCTAGCTCGAGACGAATTTCCTGGAAGCAATGATTAGATAAGGGGGATCAAAAACGTGTCAGGGGTTGGACCTTCATAGCCATTTCGACCTTTGTCGGTCGATGCAGAACCTTCTTGACTGTACCATAGTTACCACGGCCGAGTTCCTGCTCAAGAACAAGCTGTTCCATATTTATAGCATAAGATGATCCATTGGAAAAATCGACGCCCGAAGCATGCAGAACGGCTTTCCCGGCGAAGTTGAGGCGTCCAGAAGGATCACTAAAAGAGGGGAAGAAGTTGGATTTGGCTCATGATAGCGGAAAAAAGATAGAGATACGCACACGATCTTGTTGAAATTTGCAAACGGAGTATCAAATGATGAGGGTCCTCTCCTGGCTTCAGCTAGCGATGGACGCCCTGCTCCAAGCCCTGCACCAATAGCACCGCCTCCCGTTTCAGGGTTCATGTCAGATAATTTAAATTCTGGCCTAGTGCGTCTACCCGCAGCAGTAACACCGCCACCGCGTCCGCGAGCGCGTGTAGCAACCAATGATGATGAGCCTGGTGAAGCGGAAAATGAGAAAGAAGAATGAACAATTGGGTGATTCGTTTCGTTTATGGAAGCACGTTGCGCGTGTGCTGCGGAATCGATGGCCGAGCCGGGTGACGCAGCTGATCCGCGATTCATCATCTGAACAAGGTAGGTCAGACACAGGAATGAAAAATTTTCGGTCCATCAAAGACGGCGAGTAAAATACATACTGCTGTCATTTTTGCCTGTAATGAAGGAGGTATTGGAGCATTTCCTCCTCTGTTTGCGAGTAGACCGCTTAAAGTGTTACGGGGTGCACCACCCGAAGAGGGTGGCGGACGTGGTGCTGGTCTCTGGGACGATACAGGAACTGGAGCAGGTCTAGGAGCATTATAAGAAGAAACGTCGTCCTGAGCGGACGCAGAATCTGGTTGCATCGAAAGTCAGTTGTGGGTGTTGAGGTGGAGGGACGGCGATAATCGAGATTTCCATATATACTCTATCGCTTTCAAGTGAGGTCACGCGTCACACCACACTCAAGAAAGTTTGTCTGCTCAGGCTGCGGTTATGAACAAAACGATGCCATCATGCACATCATCGACTCATCCAACTTAAAGCGTACATTTCGGAATAGTTCGACCTCCTCCTTGATGTCATACCAGGTAATTTCGCTTGACCTCGTGGCGACACAGCATGAGGAACAGCCTTGCCTTTACAGTGATTATGCTGTCATAGACTACTTCTGGCAGACTTTCCAATCCTGTACGGTGGTGTTTGTGGTGCATCCACATAGCTATGAACCATCCCCCTGAACAGCACCATGTGAACGTATTGTGGCAGCTTCTTGCGGATCTTGGTTACGAACACGTGTAGACAGTCATCTACTTGCCAGAATGATTGCAACACAGCACTGCAAGTCCACGAACCATACTAACGTTAAGGTTGTCGCGGTTGCTTCGACCACTTCAAGTGCAGGGATGATCATCGTTGCTTTGCAGTTCATGTCCGCAACCACCCGGATATGCTGCAGCCGTTCTCGGTGCTATGCGCGAGCAAGGGGTAATGAAGATGTGATTACTGAGTGAACTTCACGGTCATGGGAGTCACGACTCACGAGTGCCTTCCTAAATGTTCCAGAAAGCTCCCGAAAACAAGGTACGGAACGTTGGCATAACGTAAGAACGTGATGACAAGATTCGTCAGCTGCAGGTTTACCTCTGCGCCTTTGGACTGACTTTCTGGCGCTCGCTGAGGTCAACGCGGACGGCAATGACGGTTCGTCCACACGAAAGTCGTCACTTAAACTCAACCTACAACTCAGGTTGTTTATTGCCTATATCTTTGCTTGTCCGAGTCCGGAATACTTGCCGTCCGCGTTCATCTCACTCTCAAATCACATCAGTGCATGCGCCGGGCGCCCTCCACCGCACCAAAATCCACTCGCCCGTCACTTTCGCGGCCCTCGTCCTTCTCCGATGATCGAGGGTGCGCTTTTGGCGCCCACGCCCTCTTATGACCATTGACCACCATCATGATCGCCCTCCGTCAAAGCCGGCCTTCCCTTCGCCAAACTTGTCCTACGTCGACAACGCCGGACATGCTGTCATTAAATTATTCAACATCAATGTCTTCGGCCTCAAGCGCATCTCCCCCAGGTATGGAGGATTTTACTGCTTGTGTATATATCAATGTCATCATCGCCAGGTATTTCAAAACACGAGTCTGTGCCTGTTCCACTGCCACCATCATCCTCGCACTCCTGAACCGCAACAATGACTTAGACGTGTTGTCCTCGCTCTCACCTCGTCGTGATTGATGACGTTATCAGGGGTTCGAGTAATACCACAAGATCACCGGTGCACCGGTCACCCATTCAGGCTGTGGCATTGTCTTTCGTCCATGGGGTTACCTTTTGACTCTTTGATGACGTCGACAGAATCACACTGGTCACCTGTCATCGCTTCTTGTACAACACACCATACCTCCTGACGTTCATATAATGTAATTCTGATGTAATTCGAACCCAGTCTAGCTGAACAATAATAAGCACTGTCAATGTCGATGCTGTGTTGTTTCCCTGTCACTTTAAAGACCCCTTGAGGTTGACAGCATGACAGCAGCTCTTTGTGGTGGTTCACGTCGGCTGTGGAACAAAGGCTCTCATTACGTTCAAATCGTATGACTTTGGTGTGATCTGAAGTCCGTCGAAGGAACAATAACGATAATGACGAGACTGTCTACTCAGGCTGAACTGACCCGCCATCTCTCCCAAACTTAGATACGCTAGTGTCCATTGGGGTATCAAGGATTCCAGATATCCTACTGCGCGTTATTAATATTTGGGGCGAAACCTACCCGCGCCCCGTGGGAGTAGTCATACACCGAGTACCCTGATGATAACAATCGCGAACGTTCCAGATCAAACCCGTGCAAACAAGACAGTACTCACATGATTTCAGAAACTCATCCCCTGCAGCACGCAACATTAACGTACAATCAACAGAGTGAACTAAGTACCCAAACAACTTACCGATGATGGCAAATCCTTCCATGAATGCATCATCCATCCCAACGATTCCGCCGATGCAGTTTCTGTGCTCGTTCAGGCAGCATGTATTATATGAAGACACTTTGACCTACTTTGACCCGTCTGCCTCTTGTCCGAGATTGAAGTCTTGAAGGTTAAGGCCGAAGTCGTGCCCACCAAGTAATAATGAAATCGTGGGGTTGGAGTTGCATGGAAAGGAGAAGAAATTAGAGTCGTAATCTGCTGCGGGGCCCGCCCCGGGTATCTATGACTCGTCAGCAAGGTTGACGAGAGAAACAAAGAGCGAGAGACTGACATTGGCGTAGATCGAGGATGCCACAGCCTGTGAGAGGTATATCAAAGTAGTACCCGTGTCAATTGCCTATGCAGGGTGAGTGAGGTGGAACTGAGTGAAGATGCGGCTGACGGGCTGAACCTTACCGCATGGAGGTCACCAGTTACATTTCTCCCTTCCACAACAGCTCCATCGAATTGTACTGTCCAGTAGGTCTGTCGATGAGAACCAGTTAGAAGAGGGGCATGAAAGCGCAGGAGAAGCGACCTTGGAAATAACTGGAACCCATGTCAAAGGTCCCACTGCCTTCGACACATCGAAACCTCCAAGAGTTATCTAAAATCATCTCAATTACGATTGTATCAACGCTAAAGCACAACGTACCGTCGATCCGTTCGCCTTTCCTCTTGTCAAGTACACAGAGAAGAATGGTGCCGAGACCTTGTCCTGCATGATCAGGTTCTCAAAGAACGTTGGCTCCCCTGACGCTGCGATAGAGCTGAAACTAAGCCCGATGAGGCCGGAGATCGGATCGTCATTGAAGTCACTCGATACGTGGGTGACAGCACCAAAGTATTGCTTATCGATCTTCAGACTACCAACACCGATCGTATCATGCGCAAGGGTGCCTCCTACATTACCGGATCCCTGCCATCCAGCAAGATCAGACCGGCATCGAGTTAGTGGGAGGGGAGACGCACGTAAGTCACATTGAATGAATTCCCGGTGTCTGTGTACGTCGAGCTCGCATTAGCTTCGTATTGTGGATTCACGCAATCGCCACATCCAACAGGAATCCAGAGGTCTGCAGAGCCCGTGTCTATGATCACTGAGAGCTGTTGTGGATGTGTATCGTTCCCAAACCCAACTGGGCCGTAGTACTGGAGATCGATGTTCCCAACTATCTCGTCTGTCAGAGGGTCCGTCGCACTCTGAGCGGCGGCATTCATCGCAAAAAAGCTCTTGACCTGCTGTGATGTTGGCGTTGATTTGGACAACGCAAAGCCGGAGAGGTTGCTCGGTGTATCGGTGAGCGCTGCATCTGATAGTCCATCGAGCCTGGGGTCTGAAAGTGCATCTGGTAACACTACGAGGTTCTTGCCAGCTATAACATCTTGTACATTCCCGTATTTTAGTTTGATGGCTTTAAGCTCGGCCATCTGAGTATAAAAGTTAGTCTTGCAGAAGATTGCAAACGATGGAAACTTACCGCGACCTGTTGATTGAAGATTGGAATGTTGATTCCAACTACGACGGTCGAGCTGTGCCAGTCCTAGGTGTAGCTGAACCGTTCCAAAGGGATCACGCACGTACATCGAGGGTGCTATGCCATCTATGGGAAAGCCTAACGCGCCTACAGTCAGGAGTAGAAAGAAAAAAGGGAAGCGGGGAAGTATGGTAGCAAACATGGTAAAGGGTAGAGGAAAAATGACGGGAGTTGGAGGTTGAAGCAAGATTTTAAGCCAGACATGAGATTCCAATCTAGACTTGCGGCGCGCTTCGACACCCTGCGTCTTTTACCGTAACATAACAATTTGAGGACTTGCCAGCCCAGATCAAAATACTACTTTGAAAGGCAAATGACCCTGTGCATCTGACTGAAACCCAACATCGAGAAAATTACATTTGCACGCACGTCACTGAGTTTTGGATCAAATACGACAAACAATGTACTGTTGCTACTGGCCGTTAGCGGGATCTTTTATAAAACATTGATAAAATCAACCCACTTTGCCTGCACAAGTCCATGTATACCTGCATGTGAAGCGCGATATGTGCAGCCTCCTTTGAGTCGAACTGACAAGGAATTCGCACATATCACACAATTGGTGGAGGATGAATCGAGGCTTGATGTTATAGTCATTCCAGGGCATTGCGAATAGTCAGCAACATTTTGCATTCTCGCCAATACTCGTAGCATCTCTCACTCCGCCTCAAACCTGTCTTTGAACCTCGCTCGCAAACTATGGCTCTTACCAACAGAAAGCACCTTGCTGTGCATGCGTGCTATATGCGCATACATCGCCTACAACCCTTCCGGAACGCGGAGTCAGCGATCAAATGCAAAGTGTGGCATGCACGACTCCACCAGGAACCCAAATTGCGATGAAACCTGCCTTGACCCAGTCCTCGAGGTTCCACACCGCCTAATTGCTGCCCGTAGTACTGGATATAAATGCTCCATTGTACTCGTCCATCAAAAGGTCTACTCCACTCTGGGTGGCAGCCCGCATGTTGACCCGTGAAGTTGATTCACACAGGAGGCTAGTCTCGGTCCTCTCGGATCTTACTTAGAGTTTATTTGAACTTGTTGAGAATGGTAGCTGTTACCAAATAGACAACAACAAGGTTAACCGGATGTATGCCGAGTGGTGTGTGACCGGTGATGTGTGACCTGTTACTACTCCGAAATTGTTCGGCTCATCAAACTAGGTACCAACCGGCTTCCATCCACGTACCCCAGAAACCATTTGAGAAGGGCACAGCTATTTGGTGAAGTCATCGATACACGGACAAATACCATCTTTCCAGTCTTCAATGCCCATATGCTGCTGGTCATCGTTTCAATCATCAGCCATTGTAACACTCGAGCTGGCGCTGAGCAGATATTTAGCAATTACACGCATCATGTCAAATGTCCGTCACATGATATTCACTTCCCGATGCAACCCGACGCATATCCTCTGAACCTGACACTTTGACTAGCAGACCCGATGTTTCGGCCACATTGGACCTGATATTTTTCCCGTGCACTTGTCCTATCCGTGTCCCGTCTTGTCTGCTAGCCCCACTAGGTGCGTAGTCGATTATTTCGCACATTACTCACATCGTAGCAAGCACTATTACATGTTTTCCCATAGTCCGCAGCACCTCGTGTTTATTTACATACACATTGGACCCAAAATTCTTTGGCCGCCACTTTCACCTATAGGGTTCCAGGTTTCTATGTACTTATATATATATTGGTTTCCACATAGCATATTCATCATCCAAGTAGTAGGGAGCTGTTTCCCAACACTTTGTGGTCAAACCCAATATTTCGCAGTTCTTAGTTGACATTGCGAATATTACTGCTCTTTCTATCTGAAACACCCGCCATTATTGATAATCTGCATACCGCTCGCTATACCCGACATTCCTTTCCTAGCCCAACACAAACCCATTGAACCCGCACCCGAAACCTGCTAAACCCGCTGAACCTGAAAACATTGGCTGACACTTTGGCATCAGACTCATAATTATACCTTCAGATTCCGTTTCTCGTGCTCGGACTTTTGGCAGTTTATCGATTGACTAACTATAGACTTATTCCAATAAGCAAACCCTCGGGTCGAACACACTTATCTAGCAAGTATAGCAGACTAGGCTGTGCAAGACCACTACAACATTTTCATATTGCTGGATACTTACTTCATATAGTGTCAAGCATTGTTGTATCTTTACACCGTCCTCACTTGTTATGTCCTCCCAACGCCGAACATCCATTATGGAAACCCTGCCTCTAGTAATCCTCGCTCGTCGTGTCCTCCCAGCACCAAAAATCTACCACCGCAACCCTGCTTCTAGCAGCCCTCACTTGTTATGTCCTCCCCACACTGAACATCCATTATGGAAACCCTGCCTCTAGTAATCCTCGCTCGTTGTGTCCTCCCAGCACCAAAAATCTACCATTGCAACCCTGCTTCTAGCAGCCCTCACTCGTTATGGTTATGTCCTCCCAATGCTGAAAATCCATTATGGAAACCCTGCCTCTATTACTCCTCACTCGTCATGTCCTCCCAATGCCAAAAACCCACTGTGGCAACCCTGCCTTCAGTGATCCTCGGTCACCATGTCCTCCCAGCGCCAAAAGTCCACTATGGAGATTTGGCAATGTTAGCGCCAGTGTATGTGCTCTATGAACTCATGTTTTACTCGCCCTGCTTCTAATTCATCTTGAACCTATTGCAGAGCGCCATGCAGTGTACTGAATGTGCTGGGACGGAGACTTGGGTCTATACTTGAGATCAGTTTTCTAGTTGCCAGATTGATGGCTGATTGATGATTCACGACGTGATAGTTAATGATATTGGCACCGGGCGTCAATGCATACTTGAGTGTGCTGAAAGATGAGGCCATCAGGTAATCTACCCAAAAATAACATAGCTTTATAAAGCTTTATCTTTTGTAAAATTTCACAAAATTGATATAATATCTATCATAATTGCACTCAGCCTGACAAAGCTTTAGATAGGCAGCCTACGCAGGGGAAAATCACCAAAGGCACAATTATGATACATATTGCCAATATCTGTCAACATCTGCCATCTTCTGCCATTCTTGACAAAGCTTTAGATAGGCAGGTTATACTGGGGAAAATCACCAAAGACACAATTATGATACATATTGCAAACATCTGTGATTCTTGACAAAGTCTTATAATGTCAGACTACTTCACACAACATTGCCAATAAATTCTCAAAGTCTCAAACTTGATACTCATTGTATCACTTTATGAATCAAATCAAATTTTAATTGGGACTGGGGCATACATGTGTAGTACTAATACATGAGAGAAGAGAGACATGGTAGAACAGAAAATAGAGAGATAGAAACATGTCAATTACCTGCCTCAAGAGAGAAGAGAGGGGCCATAAGGAAAGGCCAGGGAGGAGGAGGCCAGAGAGAAGGACCAGGGAGGAGGACCAAGGAGGAGAGGGCCAGGAAGGAGAGGTCCAGGGAGAAGGACTAGGGAGGAGAGGACCAGGGAGGAGAGGGCCAGGAAGCAGGGCCAGGAAGGAGGAGGAAGAACCAGGAATGAGGACCAAAGACAAGGACCAGGAAGAAGGAAGGACCAAGGATGAGGACCAAAGACAAGAGCCAGGAAGGAGGAAGGACCAGGAAGGAGGACCAAAGAGAAGAACCAGGAAGGAGGAAGAACCAGGGAGGAAAAGAAGAGGATGTGAGCTTGAAGGGCCAGAAGGAGTGCACTTAGTGTGTAGATGAGATGAGAAAAGACAAGTTTCGAAGTTGAACATGAACCACAACTTACATGAGCATGGGTCATGTGATACAGCCAATCCAATGTCATGCAAGCGAGCCCATTCAGTCACATAGCCTGTATAATACATACAGCCAAGGTTGAAAAATCCCTGTTCTAAACAGGCCAGCTGATGTGGGCCCATCAATATTTTGTTATGTTAAATACAGGCGGGCCCATCAATGTATTGTTGTGTTAAATACAGATGGGCTGATGTCAAGTGTTTATCTGATACAATCAGTGGGCCCATCACATATGATACAAACAGGCGGGCCCATGGTATGTAGTATAGTAGATATGGCCGAAATCCAAAATGTCGGTCGAGATATGACCGCAACAACCAAGATATGACCAAAATAAACAATGTCAATCGAAATATGGCTGAAATCCAAAATGTCAGCCAAGATATGATGAAAATCAAAAATGTTGGTCGAAATATGGCCGAAATCAAAAATGTCGGCCAAGATATGATGAAGATCAAAAACATCGGTCGAAATATGGCCGAAATCAAAAAACATCGGTCAAGATATGACTGAAATGGCCAAGATATGATGAAAATCAAAAACATCAGTCAATAAATGGCCAAAATCAAAAACATCAGTCAAGATATGACCAAAACAGCCAAGATATGATGAAAATCAAAAACATCGGTCGAAATATGGCCGAAATTGAAAAAAAAACATCGGTCAAGATATGCCTGAAATGGCCAAGATATGACTGACACAGCCAAGATATGATCAAAACAAAAAACATCGGTCAAGATATGACCGAAATGGCCGAGATATGATCAAAATCAAAAACATCAGTCAATAAATGGCCGAAATCCAAAACATCAGTGATAATGAAAAAAAATATTATGATTAACATCTGCCCCACATTATTCCCACACCCCCAATGTTTGCATTTTTGCCCACCTACTGTGGGAATTGCCCCACAACACCAAAAACATCGCCCATTTTGGGAATCTCCACAATATCAATTATTCCCACACCCTCCTCATATCACTGCAGCTTCACCACTAAACCACAATAGGTCCCCCTTCATATATAAGTAGTAGTTTAGTATATATATGTATGAAATAATATAATAGACCGCTTTTTTTGGCTCATTTGTGTGCCTGCTCCTCCTCCAGGGACCATTTAACATATGGTAGGGCATAGGATACTTTCGCACTTTTGCCCTTTTGACATGGAAGTGTTCTAGGATACTCAGAACATGTTAGTAAGCATATATGAATAGATTCCCATCTTTATTTTACCCCCTGGAGCGCCCTACATCAATAGGTACAGTGCATGTATGGGAAATACAAAATAGGTTCGCATTTTTTGATTTCTAGCTATACATCTACAACTTTAGCCGCTCAATGAGCTGGTCATTGACCACTTGGTTTGGGATAGTTCAGGGCTTGGTTACGGCCTCAAGTTTTTTTGGAAAGTATCGACTAGCGGAGGCATGTCACGATCTGAAGAACAATTCGCCGTGCGGAGATTTCGAATATGCACAGATCAGTGCACTGATTATGATAATCGACAAAGATTTGAAGATCAGCCTATCAATCGCATTATCATCAAGCCCCAATAGGTACAATGCACTATGATACACAATACACTACAGTACGATGCCCGTCCTCGATACTCCACGGTTTTTCATATTCACCTTGATGCAGTGGAAACGCGCTGTAAGCTCAATGCACGTGTAAATCGTCTCCGTCATATACGTCTTGATGGATGTATACGTCGACTTTGACTTCGCTGTAGAAAAATTAATGCGCTTCCAAACCCCCATCTCGTATTCTTGAATGGCCGAACAAATTGCTGCACCTGTGAGAGCAATGACACCATCAAGAGCTTGAAGATCCTGGAGATCAAGGTCTTTGTAAAAGCCATTGACCCAAAGGATATCCATGACGACGTGGATGAGCGCAGTGTGTTCGAGCACTGGGACATTTTTCAAAACACCACCAATCATCTGGCTACTTGTCAATACTACGCACTGCTATAGATAGGGCCATCTGTAAAAATGACGCACCATCTCTTGCATTTTGAATAAACACTGTGAATGCGTGGTGAGCATAGGCACGATATTTTGCTTGTGTGTGATTTCGCAAGATGTATCCCATATGTCGAGCTCGAGGTCATAGGCAAACAGTACAACGGTGCGTGCAGTTCGCAGGGTGTTCGTGATTTTGGTGAGCGAGATAATGAATTTATCCTCGTCTGGGAGGTAGTATCGGCCAGGGGGAATAGTCACATGAGTTGCAATAGTGTCTGATAGCGCAGCCCGTGCCATTGCAATATTCTCCTCGTTTGTGGGCACGCCATTGTCTGAAAGTACTGAATGTCGCATTTTTGACCTCGCACTGTTGCTGATCTCATTGACCAGGTCGGCAGGCACGGGCATAGGCTCTTGCTGCTGGGGGGGGAACAGCATCCGAAGATCCAGTATCATTATGAGACTGGATTGGGTGGGAGTGTGGTAGGGTGGGCTGCTGTGGACCGGAAGAACCGCTGTCATTACGAGGGTGAGTTGCATCACGAGACTGAGTTGGGAGGGGGTGGGCTGGGGTGGGCTGCTGTGGACCAGGGACAGTGATATCCAATGGAGGCAATGTCATGCGCGGAAGATCTCTAGCAGTTGGGTGTTTTGGTGCAACGTTCTTGTCTGCTCCAGCTTAGTTCGAGGTAAGAACGGCAGGAGTGGAGATGTACCTCAACTCACATAGATAACACCAGTGTTTTGCCACTGGCCACGGTAACCTTCATCAATACGGCAGGGGCCAAAAACTGATACTTTGCGTAATCCCGGGAGGGGATACGGTGACGTGCGCATAGGTCGTATCTGCTCATCACGCAGGCGGTCACTGAGACGCTCTGCACCATGCACGGTGGGAGGTGGTGGCGTGTCAATTGAACATTGAAACATGTAACCGCCTTGCGGCTGGTGCGCTGGGAGTTGTTGGTACGGTTGTTGATGCTGGAGGTAAGGGTTCAATGCATGCTCGAGCGTTGAATACGTTGAATATTGGGGATGAGTCTGCCCGACTGGTAGCTGCTGGTAGGAGTGGTTCAGAGGCTGGCTGTAGGCTGAGCTGTGCTCAGGCAGGTGCTCCTGGTGTGTAGGCTGTATGAAACGAGGGTGCTGATCGTGTGGCGATGGCAAGCGCTCTACCTCTGGACCATCTTCATCAAACAAGTACATCTCCTCCTCATACATAGTCAGCGATAATCTGTCCTCCACAAGCATTGGATTGTTAGTTTGTTCGCTAGGGCGTCCAACCTGACTTTCATCATTATTTAAACACGGATTCTTGTTGCTACCCCTGGCAGGCCTCCGCACTTGCTATTACATCAACAATTTAGTAAGATGGACACTGAAAGATACTGGAAATAATACCCTCGTGTTTTGTGGTTGTTTGCGTCTCGGTTTCTTGGGTGTTTGCGTGGCTTTGGGTGGCATGATGGTCGTGAACAGAGCTTGATCAACACGAGAACTGATGGCCTGGCCACGATTGCGATAACGATAATGATATACTGATTTGGTACGAGACGTACAAGAAAACACATACAAAGAGCATATACAGCATGGCTACATCATGATGCTGCGAAAAATAATACGTAATTCAACAATCACTGGAAAATAAGTACGTGAAATAATGGCTGATGTGTTTCAAGCTCACAATGTTTAATCTTCGAGCGTAATACCCTTGCTCGAGGTAGGACTGCCCCACTCGGGTAGATCATAGCGGCAGCCATCAGAGTCAACTCCGTCATCTGGCAGATCATCCACACCTCGTTCCTCAACATAATGTTTCAACTGACGAGCCTGTTTCTGGAGTACTGATAATGTAAGAGTCTCTTCAGTAGCTGCGTACTCGTGGTAGGACCTGTCTTCGTAAATATCTTGCATACCACGGTCGGTACAGGTCTGTTCCCATATCAGAAGATCTCTCTCGGAGTATGCATGCTTCTCCTTCAAGAACTTCCTAGCAAGGTCCAGGAAGCTGGTCCAGCGGCTGCTCGCTTCAAGCTCCCAAGTTAAGGAGGCAAGATGGTGTCTGGATATCTCACAAGTGGCATACTGTGCCCTTGCACCTTCACGTATCATCTCATCTGGTAGATCGTTAAGGCTGCGAGTAAAGATATCTTTGGCCTGTATATACAATATCGGTTATTTAATTGATACTGCACAGTAACTAATAACTCACCATCAGAGCGGCTCCAGGATCCATCTCTCTGGCAGTCCGGCCTCACAGGGAATTCATAGCAAAGTCAGCTGTGGCAGCTGCAGCTGCCCTGCATTACAGATATGGCTCGAATCTTGTGGGGGATTTGGGTAGCATGGGGGATTTGAATTTCACAGGGGATTTGGGTAAGTTTGAAGGGGACTTAGTCCCAAATGGTGGAGAGGGAGGGTCCAGAGAGCGTTGCGCTTGGGAGGGGGACAATGAAATTTCTGTGCCAAAGACATCCATGTCCTTGAATTCAGTGTGGTCCTTATGAAACGAGAATGAAAGGTCCACACAGGTAAGAGAGCTGGCCGGGCTTGAGGAATGGTTTGAAGAAGTCTTTACAGTAAATCTACTCATGAATATGTCTGGCTGTGAGTGTATGAGCAAGTGGCGTGGCAGCAGTGTTTGAAAGACTTTGCAGACTTTGCAAGTCACAGTGCACCGTGCACTGTGCACCGACATCACTCTGCAAGACTTACTGCTGCTATGAACCCACACAATTCTCCTGGTCGTGACAGTCATGCTGCTGAGCGACTCAGTAGCATTGAGTAAGTAATATCACTCTGGATTCAGTCAGACTGACCAGCACATAGTAGTAGTTTTGGCCAAGCAATCTGATGTCCAATCTGCTCTAATCTTTTCAACAGTGCAGAGGACATCTGCGCTCATCTTTCTGATGATCCAGGTAAATAGCCAACTAACTCCCAAAATTGAATGTGCTGACTAGTACTGTACCTCTACCCAGGATGTTCTCACCGATTGATCCCCGCTCCAGTTGCATTCCGTATCCCCCAAGCATCAGAAGATTGGCCATGACAAGGGCAATTCCATCATTCGTCAGGTTACATTCATAAGCTTGGTCAGCCCAATACATTCAATCGGATGGAGCAGGATGATTTTGAGCCGATGCGTAAACACAATGTCTATTACCCCTTCTCAGATAGAGCAGAGTGGGAGCTCGCAAAATTCCTATGTGACAACTTGAACCAGGGGCAGATTACCAGGTTTTTGAAGCTTCTCTGGGTTCATCTCAATCAATTCACATTAGCTGGGCTGATTTTGCTCTTCCAGGTGGTCGCAAAGGCAAAGTGGCCACTGTCTTTTAAGACCACAAAGCAACTCTTCACGTTCATGGACACATTACCAAAGGTTCCTCAATGGCGGTGTACACCCATGCATACTGATGGATACGCGACTACTCATCCTGTGAATCTTATCTGGCGAGATGCCCTCGAAGTCGTTCACCATATCTTTGGCAATCCGATCTTCGCCAACCACATGGAATACGACCCTTACGAAATAAACAATAATGGTGAGCATGAATACAGAGAGTGGATGTCGTGCGAACACGCATTCAAAATTCAAGTAAGTGACTTCAATACATCCTTGTCGATGTGGTCGCATCTAACTAAATTAATTTATTTGTAGGATAAGTTGCCAATCGGTGCAACTATAGTGCCTATAATTCTCGCTTCAGATAAGACTCCAGCAACTCGACACACCGACTCACTTGAGATGCACCCGATGTTTCTCACAATCGGCAACATCCACTCTGAGATCCGTATGAAGGCAACCTTGCATGCATGGGAGTGCATTGCATATATCCCGAGTCTGGAATACATCACAAATAGTGATTACGCGGGATTGTTGGAAGCACGCTGTAGAGACTCGTGCGTCTCATGGTCTGATATGGCACTTTACACTAGGGAGTACATAGCACGAACTTGCAGCACCACTCTGTGCGCTACCCGCAGCTATCTCTATATGAGGCGCAGCTTTCCCGCGCTTCACGATGTATATGCGCGCGCGCTTTCCCGCGCTTGAGCACCCTATAGCGCCAGCCATCCAGATGCATCCATCCACTGTCCACCAAGCTCCCTAGTGCGTATATTTCCATTTCCTTTATTAGCATAGTGTTCCACCTTTATTTTTATCATGGACTCTCACCCATATATATCTTTACATACCTACTCGGTAGCGCTTCGGCTCCGCATGACCGCACTTAGGCGCGCTATATAAGCACCAGCAGTACAAACTATTAGGCACTTACTTTTGACTTACTTTTCCCTTTAACTTACTAGTTATCACCCACTATTTACTTAGCAGAACATAGTAGAAGTCTATTTGTCTATACTTCGCATCTCCCTTCTCTTATCTTACATTATATTATCACTTGAGTCTAGTCTTTATCATTTTCCGCATACACGTGCGCGCTTTCCTGCGCTTCGCGCTAATATGCGCGCGTGTTCCCGCGCCTTGTGCGCACCTGCGCTTTCTCGCGCTTCGCTTTGGCGCGTACCTCTAGATCTTCGCTGCACTCACTTCCCCTTTAGGGTTGAACGCACTGGTCTTCTCAAGTATCGCAGACTAGGCAACGCACGACCTCACAACTTTTTAGATACAGTTAGGAGCATTGTTTGTTCCTCTCAGTATTGTTGTTTCTACAACGCTTCTGGCATAGTTGCATGGATATGGTGTTCGAAAAGCTGAAGATCGCTTCTCATATGGGCGAATTCATGGTAGACCCAATGGGATGCCAGCGTTATGCATTCACACCGCTCATCACCCACGTTGCCGACCTTCCTGAACAACTCATGATCTCCTGCATCTCGAAAAATGTCTCACCGACGACTTCAGCCACACTCACATAATTTGACGACGGCATCACACATCCTCCCCATAATGGCGTGTCTACATTACTGCAGCTGCATGAGATTGGCAAGGTTTTTGATCCCTGGAAGTTCCGGGAATTCCAGGAGGCAGCAAAGAAGGTGTCCCTCAGCGGCATTCACAAACCATTCTGGCGTGACTGGAAGTTTGCTGACCCTGCGGTTTTCCTCATCCCCGAGATACTGCACACAGGCCACAAGTTTTTCTTTGATCATATACTGAAGTGGTGCAAGGAGGTGATAGGCGCTAACGAGCTGGATGCCCGGTTCCGCAGCCAGCATAAACGTGTTGGCACACGTCATTTCACTGATGGCGTCTCTCACATTAACCAGATGACTGGACGTGAACATCACAATATCCAGCATACCCTCGTCCCCACCATTGTGGGTGTGACATCCCCTGGATTCACTCGTGCAGTCTGTGCGCTTATATATTTCATATACAAAGCACAGGCTCCTACCTTCACCGACTCGTCCATCAACAGCATGTCTGACTCCCTGAGTGAATTCCATACCTACAAGCACTTCATCTTAGAGGCGCAAGCTCGCACCGGAACCTCTGGTCCAATAGCTCATTTTCGGATCCCAAAACTCGAGCTCTTCAACTCCTTTGCACGTTCTATTTGTAAATCAGGAGCCATAATCCAATATTCCGCAGATGTCAGTGAACGACTGTTGATCACACATTGCAAGACACCTTTCCAACGGACAAGTCACCAACGGGCCACATTCACTCAGCAGGTCGTCAACATCATTCATCGCCAGGACGTGATGCGACAATTCGACTTCTACGCCCTCCTTTGTCAACAGGGAATCTCTCTTGTCAACGTTATGGATGATGAGTTTGATGAAGTCGTTGATATGGATCTGACGTTCAGTTGGATAGTGCGTGTTGTGCCACAGGAAATGCAATGTTTTCAAGCCATTCGTCCTGTTCGCAACCATTTTCTCAAGGGACTACTTTCAGACGAAGCCAATGCTGCCTTCCACGTTACAATTGCCCATGATCTTGCAGATCGTTCTGCCACCGCCCTTGCTCAACTATACCATCTCCCAAATTTTCCACATATCCTTTCACAATATCTCGATGGCGTCTCAGGTCGCAACTCGCCCTTTCATAGTCGCTTGCTCAAAGTCTGGTTTAAATTTAGACTGCAACTCCATTCTCGACTCCGTCCATGTAATATCATGCCGAGCCAGCAGGTTCAGGCCATTCCGCCGTCCAATAATTATCCTTATGGATACTGTGATGTTGTCCTTCTTCAACCTACCGCTACGGGTGCTAACCTGCAGTCCAGTAAGCTTTCAAACTTCTGTTCAATTCCAGGCACTAATATCGCTTTAGCGCCATGCATTGCTCAAGTTAGAATGGTTTTCACACTGTCAACACGAGGGTCGCAGCTGCCGGTCCAGCTCAAGGATCCTTTTCTCTATGTTCAGCTATTCGAAGTGACTGCACTCCCTGAAGCTGAGCCGCACATTGCTATGTACCGAGTTCGATGTTCGTTTTACACAGCGCCTGATGGTTCTCGCACAAGGATCGGGAAGATAGTGCGCCTTGTCGATGTTACACACGCTGTAGAACTGATACCAATCTATGGAACAACATTGGATCGTTCTGTCACCTCGGTGACATCTCTTGAACGCTACGATGATTTTTATCTCAATTCGTTCTCTGACAAGGAGTGGTACCATACACTGCATGCAGATTATATCTAGCTTTACTTAGTTTTCTACTGGCATACTAGTCATGTTTTTCAATCTATGATTTTCAATGTTATCAATGATATGATCATATCATGATCACTGATCTGGATCTTGATAACTCGATAACTCGATAATCTGGTATTTCTATCTTGCCGTAGTTTTACCTCATTGCCACAATGATTCCACCAATCGGCAGGCTCCGTCACTGAGCCGTAAGGATTCATAAGGCATCAAACTTCTTACACTAGTAAGCGAGAAATGGGGTGTTTTGCAGATGTATGAACTTGGAAAGATTGTCCCCAACATTTATGTAATATTAGGAAGAATGTATTAGGATCTCAGGATCATATAGAAAGATCTTGTTGTGTAGTACATCCCTCTCCTCCTAGTGGTTTACTCCCTGTGAAAATTTTTCCTATAGGACCGGACCTTAATTGAGGCAGGGAGCCTATTTCTATGTATATTTGGAGTAGATGTATCACATAGCTAGCCCAGGACACACATAGGATCCTTCTACAGGAACAAAAAGATAGAAAATCGCATTTTTGACATTTTTGATGTTTTCAGTATCTTACCCTTGCATATATGATCCGACCTGTTCATATATCATTAGAATAGCATATATACTTATTTTTTTGACGAAGATCAGTTTAAAATAGGTTGTAGGTTTGAGATACTGCATATGCTTGCTATTGCTACTGATAAAGGGTCAATACCTTCAAAACATCGAAATTTAATAATCAGAAACTTGGAGTACAATCCAAATACATTCAGTATCATATATATAAATATACAGAACAATCCAACAAGAATTGAGTGCTGAGGAAGTGAAATAGATAAGAAATTGAGTGTGAGAAAGTTCAAAGACCCAAAACATCGAAAATGGTCAGTTAAGCAGTAGTAGGACTTTAATACTAAGTCAACACACATTTACACTACATCCCTTCTACCCATCCTCTACCCTCAGGGCAATAGGTAGTATATGTTCCTTAGGTAGTTTACTATCCATCCTACATAATTTTAATGAAATATTCAACCTGTATCAGCTATAAATGTAATTTTGTGTCACAAAATGACAATTGTCACTTTTCACACATATGTTCTTTTGCTTATCATTCAGTCAATCATTCATGGATCTTTCTAAAATTTCAATCATATCATGAGGGACATATATGAGAGGTATCCCAGGTCTCTGATCACTTATCACAGGCTTTGCTATCATATAGGCATCTAATCAATAGAAAAACCCCTTTACATTATATCTCAAATTTCCGCCCTATATCTAGCTGATCCTTAACATGAAACACATATTTGAATGTACTACTGACTATATATGAACATGGCTGACCAGATGTGCAAGGGTAAGATACTGAAAAACATCAAAAATGTCAAAAATGTGATTTTCTATCTTTTTGTTCCTGTAGAAGGATTCTATGTGTGTCCTGGGCTAGCTATATGATGAATATATCCCAACTATACATAGAAATAGGCTCCTTGCCTCAATTGAGGTCCGGTCCTACAACAAAACTTTTCACAGGGGGTAAATCACCAGGAGAGGAGGGATGCTGTCACAACCCAATAACGAATTAACGCTGGGCAGAGACTAGGACTCAAACAACAGAATAATCACAAAGAGTAGAGAGGCAGCAGGTACGTCTTGGTATTGCTCACTAGGAGATACAAGAGGTTTGAACTAAAGAACTACTGACTACGACGAGCTACCTATATACACATATTGAAACTGAGATCGAAACTGAGAATGAACTAACTAACCAATCAGAATAATTAAAGGTATCGTACGATTCTATATATAACTATGATGTCATAACATGTGCCGCAGCCGCAGTAAGACTCTGGAACATTCCAAGAGTGTCTCGAGGCATGACGTCAATATCTTCGGCATTGTCCGATAAGTCACGTGACTCTGGTAATTCTACAATAGATGTGATAATAGGAACTTCTTCAACAGTAAATGTATTCTTAGGAACAGGCGCTGTGACTGGGCGCTTAAAGGACTTAGAATTTAGGAATGAATAATGGTTTGTATTTGGAACTCGTGACAGATGCACTACACAACAAGATCTTTCCCTATGGTCCTGATCTCCTGACACATTCTTCCTACTATTAAATAGATGTTGGGGACAATTTTTGCAAGTTCATATAGCTAGAAACCAAAAAATGCGAACCTATTTTGTGTTTTCCCATATATACATTGTTTCATTATCTCCGATGTTTTTTGATTTTGGCCATATCTCGGCCATTTCGGTCATATCTTGACCGATGTTTTTTTTGATTTTGGCCATATTTTGACTGATGTTTTGTGTTTTGATCATATCTTGGCTGTTTCAGTCATATCTTGACCGATGTTTTTGATTTCCATCATATCTTGGCCATTTCAGGCATATCTTGACCGATGTTTTTTGTTTTGATCACATCTCGGCCATTTCAGTCATATCTTGACCGATGTTTTTTCGATTTCGGCCATATTTCGACCGATGTTTTTGATTTTCATCATATCTTGGCTGATATTTTTGATTTTGCCCATATTTCAACCGATGTTTTGAATTTTCATCATATCTTGGCCAATGTTTTGGATTTCAGCCATATTTTGACCGACATTGTTTATTTTGGTCATATCTGGGTTGTTGCGGTCATATCTCGACCAACATTTTGGATTTCGGCCATATCTACTACACTACATACCATGGGCCCGCCTGTTTGTATCAAATACACACTTGTGATGGGCCCGCCTGTTTGTATCATATACACACTTGTAATGGGCCCGCCTGTTTTTATCATATACACACTTGATGGGCCCACCTGTTTGTATCATATGTGATGGGCCCACTGATTGTATCAGATAAACACTTGACATCGGCCCATCTGTATTTAACACAACAATACATTGATGGGCCCACCTGTTCATATCAGGTATATATCTCATATTCTACCTATCATATAATACCTACCAAAGGCAATAGGAAAGTACCACACACTATGGGCCCACCTGTATTTAACATAACAAAATATTGATGGGCCCACATCAGCTGGCCTGTTTAGAACAGGGATTTCTCAACCTTGGCTGTATGTATTATACGAGGGAAAGTGACTGCAGTATGTGAGTCTGCTATACTTGAGATGACAAGCACGTTCGACCCTAAAGGGGAAGCGAGTGCAGTGAAGATCTAGAGGTACACGCTGAAGTGAAGCGCGAGAAAGCGCAGGTGCGCGCAAGTCACAAAGGCGTGGGAATGCACGCTGGAGAGGGGCCAGGGCTCGAACACCAAGCAAGCAGACTGCTATGGTGGTGGAATGATGAAGACCTAACCCTACGAACATGGCTATCTAAGGACTACAAGGACCTATGACACCTACAGAGACCTCTGACACCCCTGGCTGATGCCCCTGAGGCCAAACCCTCCTACTACAGCACGAGAAAGTGCGCACGTGTATGCGGAAACGAGAGACTAAGCTTAAGTGATGATATAAAGCAAGATAAGAGATGTGAGATGCAAGGTGTAAACAAATAGATTTCTACTATGTTCTGCTAGGTAGATAGTGGGTGCAAAGTTGGGTAGTAAGGTAAGCTAAGATGGAAAAGTAAGTGAAGTAAGTTCTTCATAGTATGTACTGCTGGCGCTTATATAGCGCGCCTAAGTGCTGTCATGCGGAGCTGAAGCGCTACCGAGTAGGTATGTAAAGATATATGTAAGTAAGAGTCCATGATAAAAATAAAGATGAAACCATATGCAAATGAGAGAAATGGAAATATACACACTAGAGAACTTGGTGGACAGTGGATGGATACTTCTGGATGGCTGGCGCTATAGGGCGCTCAAGCACGGGAACGCGTGCGCGCACATATACATCGCAAAGCGCGGGAAGTGTGCGCACATGGCGCGCATTGTGTGGGAAAGCTGTGCCTTATATAGGAATAGCTGCAGACAGCACACAGAGTGATGCTGCAAGTTCATGCTATGTACTCCCTAGTGAAAAGTGCAATATCACACTATGAGAGGCATGAGTCTCTACACTGCATCAGTCAAGCTGAAATTGCTTTATTGCTAGGCCTGGTTGAGAGCAGTAGCATATGGCCTATACTGGATGTTTGAGAGAGGAATGAGTAGTGGTCTAGGAAATGGCATGCAAAAGCTGAGTGATGATTTCAATCTTACATCCGGCAAATTGACTAGCTCTACAACTGTTGGCACCAAGGCTCATGCAACATGCATCTGCCTTGAATTAGATGAGTTATTCCCTCAAACGGAACCCATAGTGTACCTTTAGTTATCAATTTGTATATTCCAATAATATCTCCCTTTGTAGGATCCTCAATAATAGACTTCTGTTTCTGATTTCCTCAACCAGATTCTCTGAAGATAAGTACTGCCAGATGACCTGAGGTGACCTTGACAATGTCTCTTACTCCCGAGCTTCTGCTCAGGATCCTTAAGCTTGTGTTTCAACAGGCAGTGCAAGCAAACTGTTTTACTGACTTTATCAACTTGACCACAGCCAACAAAGTTTTCTTTGAATTGGGCATACACATTCTATGGAGAGAACTGCCTTCAGCACAGCCTCTCCTCCATCTCCTCCCTTCAAACATTGTTGTTAGAACTCTCAAACGTAACCTATTCCATAAGATGGCATGGCACTATGTACATCATTTCATTTATGGTAAATATGAACAATATTCAATTTAGCTTTAGAGACTGTGGTGAATTCCCATGGCATCAGACCTAGCCTGTTTGCTAGTGTATGCCCTGCACATCTGGGCAATTTAGGCATGCAGCAGGCCATCCCTCAATTCTACTGTGTCCCATACATTTAACATGCTGTTTCAAGACCACCTGTCAATTTCCTCCCTTTCATACTTGAAAAGCCTCGAACTCACAGATTCATCTGACCACCTCATACAGTACATCTCATTCTTGCACTGCAAACATTTGTGAGTCCTGAAACTCCCTTACTACTCTCACGGGCTGCAGTTAGCTTGGACCCCTGTATTGGTAGGTGTTCTCCCCCCCTTCATACCATTGCATACATGGATACTCCTGTGCACATGCAGCACTTCACACAATCAATACATTGTTTTTCTCTACTTCAGAATCTTACTGTATCACTGCTGGAGCCCGCAGCCATGCAAGCGATAGTGTCACTGCCATTGCTGCACACACTGGAAATCATCATTGATGAAGCATTGCAACCTACAAGCATCCATCCATATGACATCCATTTTCCTTACCCATAATCACTGTAGTGTACTCCTCTGTTTTACCAGAAGCCCATTAATTATGATCTTGGTGCTCTGAAGGTCCTGCTGCGTGGCTTATATCTCCATTACCATTGACTTACTATCCTTCTACTCCCTCAGTTTCGTACAATAGGACAGGATATAGAGAGGACATTTTCTGATAGGCCAATGTGAAACCTGATGAACCTGATGTTCAGGTCCAATGAATGCCAAATCAGACAGCTAGAAATATATTTGGATGAAATAACATTTGACATGCTTTGTAAAATAGCCTGATATAGGTCCAACATGAGCCCAAGTGCTACATTAGTCACCTGATCTTATTCTATTGATTTTAGTTTCATCTAAACAGATAATCCTCTGTCAGCCATTAGCAGTCTAGTATTTGTGATTTCAAACAGTAGTTTATCTTCTCTTTCTATAGGTTGGAGACAGAAGATTTTTTTTTCTGGGTTACAGCTTTAAGATTAGCTGTTTTGAGAGTCTTACTGACTATTTGAGTAGAGATAGTTATAGAGATGATGGAAATAATCAATTTGGTGGCCTTGGTAAGATTAGCAGCCTGCCAAATTAGAATATAATGATGTAGAGATTATGAATCATATAGAGCAACCTTCTAAGTTAGCTATCAAATAACTTAAAGACCACTCTTTGCAAGTCGCTGAGATGCGAGTAGATGCATAAGGTCACGATAATCATTGCTACTACTACTTCGATACATGAAAGACTAAGACCCGACTATAGAGACGATTTTGAGCTATTTGGGTGAAGGCGCGCAGCGCCTTCCGGTCCCGATCTGCTGACCCTGTGAAGGAAAGGTGAGCTGCGACTCCCAAGTTAATAGGAGTCCGGCGACGCATCGAGCGAACCGCGGATTCCCATGATAGTAGGAGGTGGACGAGGACTCATGCGTTGTTCAACGTACGCGTGGCATTGAAAGGCGCAAGTATTCATTCTGGATGGCTGGGTTGTCTTGCAAGTAAGGCGCGAGAATCTGGGCATGATTGCAAAGATAGAGCTGAAATGCATCACTAGCCCAACGCCCCATCGTTTTGACGACGTCAAATGGGACGTTTCGAAGGAGGTATTCAAGCGTGGCTCCGATCCTAATGGCGTGGCCTTGCAAAGGGTTCAAACCAGCGTCTTTTGCTGCCTGAGTGAGACGCGATATGAATTTTGCCTTCGTTAGAGGCCGGTGCGTGTTCTTGCATCTGTAGGAGAAAAGGGCGCCCTGATGCGGAGGATCGTTAACGCGAAAGTGATTCTCCAGAGCTGCCTCTGGGTCTGTGATACCTTGCTGCTTGGCCCAGAATACGTCCTCGCCGTTGTGCGACATTTTTGTGCGAGGGAGGTGAAAGACGGTGGTGTCTAGACCATTGCGGTCTTTCTTGTGACGGATGTCACTGCGTTTCACATGGGCTGCGGGGTCGAATGAAGTTAGGTTGGGAATAGTGAACTCTCCGGCTCTAGCGATGGAATAAAAGGCCGTAGTTAAGCAGCTGGCTACAGCTGCGTCGATGGGATCGTCCGGATTCAGTTTCTGCAAAAGATTGGTTATGAAGTTTATCGTGTAAGGTTGCCGTTTCCTTCGTTTCGACGATGCAGGAGTGAGATTCTTAGCTGCCTTTAGCAGCGCATCAATCTGGTCTTCTTCGAGCGACCACTTTATTCCATGCAGAATATGCCATGCCCGCACTCCATGGACATAGCCGGTGATCGTTTTGCCTGAATAACAGCCGGCTAAGTCAGAGATGAACGCGGAGACTAACTCAGATGATGCGGGGGCTCTCAGATCCTCTGCGATTGACTTGGAGTCGCAGTAGATGTGGTATGCGAGGATGCCGCTGCCATACGTCTCTTGCGTGCTGCGCGCCCAGGCGTGTATCATAACGTTCTGTATCTGCTGGGCGTCCGCGTGAGGGAGGGACGTCGTCGCTAATCGAGGGTTCGAAGGAAGCCAAAGACGGAGCCGATCTTTGGCTGGGCAGTGCGGATGTAGGATGGAGGTGTTAAGGGCAGGATCAGTAGCATAGGCTGTGAAGGGGGTTGCCCCTTCAGGTGCTGTGATGCATGATGAACGAAAACGTGCTTACTAAGTTTGCGCCGCTTTGAGGAGTTCTTCGCCTTGGCACCTGAACTCGTCATTGAGCCTTGTTGATCGGTGATGCATGGGACTGCGCGAAGCTGGAGGTGAGTACATTTTGACCTCTGCATCACTAGAGCTGCGTTCAGAAGGGAGTGAGGGGTCATTGAAGTTGGCGATGAAGAGTTCGGGCGCTGTAGGGATTTGGATGGGAGGGAGGAGGAGGCTAAGGGACGGGAAGACGCCTCTAGAAGGGCTGTCGGCAGGATTGTGCTTGCTGGGGACGTAGCGGGTGAGTATGGAACACTGCACAGCTGCGACGTGCTCATGGATCCGTTTGAAGACGTCGTTGGTGGCTTTGTTCCGGCTCCAGCCTTTCCACCAGCCTTCAACGACACCGCGATTGTCACCGAATACTTTGATGCAGCTACCTTCTGCGCATTGAGTAAGGATTGCGCTGACGAGAAACTCCATCCCAACAGCCTCTGCCCAACCAATGTCCCTGCCGTTGGCCTTCCAGCCGGGGAGGAGACGCCATGCCCGCCAGCGGCCATTGATCCATATCGCGACGCCAGTGCCTGAGCTAGCGTCCGAGTAAGCTGAGGGGTCGATGACCTCAACCGGTCCTGGGATGTCGCGGGATATGATTGGTTGAGCGAAGTTGGCTTTCCACCAGCGAAGGTCGTCGCTGGTGGTCTTTGGGGGGGGTACGTGGCATGTGCGGACGATCACGGAAGGTAGGTAGCATGGCTTCCAGCGATACGAGGTACGCTCGTCCTGCTGGGAGTACCAAGGAAGCGTGCAACAACTTGCCGTAGAGTTGCTGGACCTCTTGCAAGGTGTGCGTTCGTCGTGCCTCCCATTTGAGGATGGCGGCCAGATACTTCTCTTTCTTCTTGTCCGGAATTGATATGGTGCGCGCCG
This sequence comes from Suillus tomentosus, assembly GCA_016647685.1. Lineage (NCBI taxonomy): Eukaryota > Fungi > Basidiomycota > Agaricomycetes > Boletales > Suillaceae > Suillus > Suillus tomentosus. The sequence continues at coordinate 294,693 of JABBWJ010000026.1, read as the reverse complement.
AAAGGTCCCAAAGGAAACCAATGAATGGTGCGCATGGTGAGAAGAGAATGTCCTTTGCGAGCTCCCATGGGATGCCCAGTAGCTTGGAAAGACGGTCGATGTCTTCGAAAGAGTAAGTGAATAAGGCGTCCTCGGGAGAACGAGGCGAGGAGGATGATAAGTCCAGTATCGGAAAGGATAAGTCTTCATCGAATTCCTCCACTCGTCCATCTGGCATGACGGATCCCTTGTACCACTTTCTACCCCCATCCACCAGTAGCCCTCCGTTTCTCGCAATGATGGACGCTCGAGCCTCGCGAAGGTTATTGTAGCTGTTAAGGTGCTCACGAAGAATACGTATAAATAAATGATCGTCGACCCACTTTGAAATTGGGCCAATACCCTGAGAACAAAAAATGTCCGCTCCTGCATCTGCCACCTCGCCATAAGTCCCGGCGGAGGCAGTGAAGCCGAAGCAAAAACTAGAATCAATGGCGAAGTCGTCGAGTCCGGTTCTGACGACCAGTCCCGGCCATTGGGATGGATGGAGTGGGATTGTTCGATAAGCTTCAGCGACGTTGTGAACTGCGGCTTGGGAACCTGGAGGAAGAGACCATATGAGAAGACAGATGGTGGCGGCAGTGCCCCATGTGCATGGATATAAATCAGAGTCGATAGATGAATTAATAGATGATATGGTTGGGGATGGGTGTAAAGGGAATGAAAGATTTTGGACCACGCGGAACCTGCCTGGCTTACCCGGTTTCGGCACCATGGATAACAGTGCCGATTGAAATGGTCCAATAAGAGTTTCGGTTTCTGACTTAGATAGCGGGCCGATGTATCGACCGGTGGAAAATTCACGATGGAGTATGGTGGCGAAAGCAGAGTGATGTTCAATGAGAGAAGGACTATTAGAAGGAGTGTAAGTGAAAGAAATAGAAGGGACGCTTCCCATGAAGCCAAACCGTAAGCCATTGGGTATGTGTACGTATTTATGCAGGAGGTTTGCGGACTTGAGATGCCAGAGCCATACCTCTGGGTTATACGGCGTGAGTGCTCTGGATTCTCTCTCCCTGAGGACAGTCTTGAGCGCCGTGATCCTTGGCTCTGCACCCTGAACACTCGTGACGTGAGATTGGGAGCTGCTGGAGCATCCTCTGGGCCTTTGCCAGTCGTAGCATAGTTCGCGCCCTTCGGGATTGGTGATGTGTCCTTCGGCGTTGTGACAGCAGCGAGCTTTGGTTCGTTTGTCCCAAAGGAACTCGGACGTGCATTTGTGGATGTTGTGGCGGAATCGACCAAGGCATAGAGCACAGGCGGCTGGTCCGGACTGGCCTGTGCTCGACGGAAAAGACTGCTGGTTGTTTGATGGCTTCCTGCTGGACTGACCGGCAGCGGGTGTGCGGTATGGGTGGTAGCGATTGTCCAAGGTAGGAGGAGAAGGCTCTTTCCCTCTGCTTGAGTTTGCTTCACGACCATGGGATCGAGCGTGGATGTTTGGTGCAGCAATGGAATTCTGCAGCTGGTGGATGATGAAGCCGGGTAGCGAGGTGCACGAAAGAATGTGATAACGGTGGGAGCGAGCAGCATGATAAGCAAGTTTGTTGATGGCGAAGAAGCCAGAAGCAAGAAGGTCCCAAAGGATAGCGTAATGGGCGGCAGCATGGAAGAAGGAAGCGAGCGTGGTGATGAACACGCGCAGATGGGAGCATGGAAGAAAAGAAGGCATGAATTTGTTAGTCGCGAAGTGATGACTCTGCAGAAGTATATACCAATTTGATGCTCTCATCACGTTCCGCTTCCCAGACGTCATCCGAGAGGGTGTTGTACAGAGCGCTGTTGAAAATCCTGATGTTGAAGCCTTGGTTTTGAGCCAGACGGTCATGCCATTCCTGTCTGACGAACCCTGCGTAACAAAGTAAAGTCTTCTCGCCACGAGTTCGCATTCAGTGCTCGTGGTTGGTAATGAGAGTGAAGAAGAGCGCTAAGGCTTGCTGGTGCTTGTCTGGCCAGCCGCATTTGTCGATATGGATCAAGAAGCTCATCTTTGCCATGTTGAATTGACGCCAAGAGAGGTCGTGGTCTTGTAGCGCTTTCTGCGAAGCCTTGAATGATGCCATCGGCTTGAACACGACGTACCCATCAACCTTTGCCAAGCCAAAGGAGTCCTTCGCCGTGGACCTGCAACTGTCTAAAGCTTCCCGGCACCCTTCTGGACTGAAGTACCACAGCTCGACATATTCCATGCTTTTGATCTTCTGCAGTGCATACTGCGAAGGGCGAGGAATGAGAACGTCTGCCACGACGGCTTCGGCATCGAAGTCGTTGATCTTGGGCTTCTTCTTCTCTGCTTCTCGCTGTTCTTCAGCCGCTTCGGCTTCCTTCGCAATGCGTTCTTGATCTTCTTGCTCTTGCTGGACTCGAAGATCTTCTTCAGATTGCTGCTGCCATAGAACGATGCGTTCTTGGCGCTCCAGCCTCCAACTCTCTGCCATTTGCTCCAGGGCCGCCTCTCTGGTAGGTCCTCCTGCAACGATAGCATTGAGCCAAGCCGCGTATGCTGGGAACTCAAAGTTCGGCTGCGCTTCGAGCGCTGGGTCAGCCAATATGCGGTTCATGTGCGATTGGTGTGAATCGGAAGGTTGCTTGGATTAGTTTATCTGTAGAGTACGGCGACCTAAGAGAAAGTAGAAATCAATAGCTGATGATAAAGAAAAGAAAAGGATGAGATACGAAGTCGTTGAGGACGACTAGGCTGAAAACACGAGGACGTCGCAGTACGAAAGGAAGAGTTCGTACTGCATCCGTCGCTTGCGCAAAGACTACATTCTATTCCTCCGCTCGTTCCTCGTTACATAATAGAATAATCAAAATATTACTATTCTATTATGTCTAGCACAGATCCAAGACATCAATCCTATTGATTATCTTTGGGAATCACTCAAGAAATTACTTGTAGCATATTAAGATACACCATAGGGGCTATTTTAGCTATGGAACAGTGTTACAGCAAAGTGTAATAAGAATACTAAGAAGAAATATCTAAAATTGATAGATAATATCCCTAGAGGAGTGGCAGAGATGATTAGGGCAAAAGGAGGTTACACAAAGTACTAGAATTATAGAGATTGCATTAGTCAAACTCAAAGTCAAATAGTGTTTGAATAAGTCATCATTTTAAAATAGTTATATCTTCACACAATGTCATTATCCTCCCACACTACAGGAAACAAAAGTAAAGCTGAGATGCAGATCTTTTTGATATCTCCATATAGTATAGTTATATTCCCATATCCTAACACATGAAAAATAATAAATATTTAGACACTTTTTTAAGTCACTGTATGTCCCAGGTCCACACTGAGAATAACACCTTTGAAGATGCCATTTGAAAGTACCAGCTAAAGGAGCAGGATGATGTAGAGGCTCATAGTGATAATGGCAGGCTTATAGATACAGATAAAGAGGAGGAGGATGCGGAGGCTCATAGCAAAAGTGATGGGCTTATAGGTGTAGATGAAAAGTAGGATTGATTAAGACATTTATACTATACTATTTTGTGTATTAGGTACTTGAATACAGTTGTTATTGGGTTATTTTGTGTGTGATTTAGCTGCTGGTTGCTATGCACTCTGACAAACTATTGGTTCTTTTGTGTGCTATATAGCTGTGGGTCGTTGCCTATATTAGCACTTCTATGAACTACAGTAGTACTTCATAGCTGCTTGTGATACTATGTAGTACAGTGCTGAATACATAGAAGGGACCCAACTATAGAACTACATGCAGTACCCTGACTATATAGTATAGTTAGTGTGCAGATCTTTCTTACACCTCTCCATAGCATAGTTATATTCTTACATCCTGACACATAAAAAATAATAAACATTCGAACACTTTTGTGAGCCACTGTAGTAGCTAATGATAGAGGCCATCCTGTCATATTAGTGTATTAATTGAATGCTAGTTATAAGACTAATGTTGTGCATTAAATATTGTAAGCACTAATGCACCAGCCTTTAATTTAACTGTGATTTAACTTTTTACTTTCAAAGACAGAATATAATTATAGCTGACCACTAACAAACCACTAACCACTAACCTCTAGCTAATCAACAAACCCTCTAACATCTGACATCTAACATCTAACATTTAACCTCCAACCTCTAACTAAAATTAATAGTAATCATTATGTAAATGTGTCATAGATTGATATAGATTCTCTTGAGAAGTTTGTAAGGCACAGTGTGCTCATCAAAGTGCAGCAGTGAGCCTAAATAACTATTATAGACAACTCCATACATAGTAAATATGAACTTGTTAATTTCTTTGATACCTTGCAGTCACTCATCGATACAACATTCAATCTGCATATAAGACATTATTAGCACCCTCGTAAGAATTCATAAGAATACAAAATCAGCTCACAGCCATAAGCACGTGTATGAGAGCTCTAATAGGAAAGAGATTGAAGTACTTATGGTAAATGAGATCCTCATCATTCCAATTCAAGAGAACCACATAAGGTTGATATCATCTTAAAGCAATTTAGTTTTGTAGACCCCCTTCTTTGACCACCAGTCCTATTACCTGATGTCAGCATATAGTAATGTAGATTGACATCTAATACCTTCAAAATAAAGGCTAAATTGGCTTTTAATAACTCTGTCTAATTTCTGTTCTGCTGTATCACCTTCATGAAATTACTTGTCTGGAAACCATAAAAAGAACTAGTTAGCAAGCACATCTTGGTTTTAAGTTCACCTCACATGTATAACATGTAATTTAAGAGCTTCATATTATTCAGACTCAGAACATGGTATGAATAGATTACTTACCATTTTGACTGCTAAAAGTGTTAGTTTGATATCAGTATCTTTAATTTTATACACCTCAAGCCAGGCTTCTTTGGCCAAATCAGTCTTGACAGTGACAGAATCTGGAAATGGGGCTTATTGACAATGAGACAATGAAAAATTAAGCAGGCAGTTGTTAGGATCTTTTTGGAGATGCTTCCAAAATTGCTGGCCTTGACACACTAATGTGAACCATTGGCATTTTTCTTGACCTTTGAGACTCCTAGGACATCTTCGTTTGGTATGTCAAATTATTGCTTAGTCCCTTGAGCTATTGGTGATAGTTCACCAGTGTTGTCTTTGTCCTTATTGTTATCCTGGTTGGTTGACTCAGACCTGTCATTATTACTAGCACTCAAGGTGGGAGTATCATCCAGAGTATGTAGTGCTATTCAATCAAATCAAACAGAGGGATATTAGGTTTGTCAGACTAAAAGTAATCAAGTAAACATATACTCTTTTGTGTTCTGGTCAGTGCTAGTAGGCACTATGTGTGTGCTGGTGCCATTCTGGCATTCTCTTGGGAGAATTTTGTCTGCATTAGTGTTTGACAGCCTTGTCTCAATGCTATGATCAGAAAACTAAATAAATTATGGTTAGTGTAAGTTAAGAAAAAAATAAAGCCTCAGACCATCATATCTTATTGTCTGTTGATATATATTACTATGCAGCTCTGAAGGCTCTTGCTCAAAGTTGTTGAAATAGTTTTGGTAGGTGGCCTTCAGTGCCTTTTTCTTCTGCTTATCCACCTTCTGTTTCTTAACTTCTTAGCAATGAGTGATATGTTGAGATTCAAAAACTATAGAAGATTATGAGTGAGTAAAATATGATATTCTACTAGTACTTATAATAATAGGTCTCTTTTTCAGTTAGTTGATACTCTTGACTGCTTGTAGTGCACACATTCAGTGATGTTGCAGATGTTAATAAAGGAGGCTTGGATTTTTGCTGCTTGAAGGCAGCCTTAATATGAAGTATCATAGTCACTAGAGTACAAGGTATAGTTACCATCAGCAAAATATATAAGACCATAAAACATTCAAATAACTCACAATTGCACCTTGATTAGTCTGTGATTCTAGGGTTTGTTGGGCTAAAAGCTATGTTAAATAAAAGAAATGATAAAAAGATTTGAGCATACCATCACAGTATTTTTTTACTATCATGAATACCCCAAACTTTCCAAAAAAAAAAAAAGTACAAAGCTTACTTTAAATATTCACAATGCTCTGATGGATTCTCTAGCATGATGTTATCATGTGCCAGTCACAAAGATGCTGCTCATAAAGACAGGAAAATCAACATCAAAAGGTCAGCTATCTTATTAGCCCTCCCAAATACTCCAATATACTTACCAGTGGCTTATAGGCCAAAGCTCAAAGAGCCTAACATAGAGCCCATATTCCTATGCCCTCTATTTTGTCAGACTCCTAGCCTCATCTTAGTCTCTCAGTTATACTTATGTAGGTTCATTTTGGAGTGTTAGGAAACAGAAGTAAAGGCCTGCAAGAACACTAAAAAATTGCAAATATTAGAATTAGTGCCAGGCCCAGCTCCTAGCCTCTTATAAGCAAGCTTGCAAAGACTCATCAGTGAATACTAGGATGTAGAAGTGAAGCATCATGAGGAGGCAAAGTGGGTGCAACTTTTTGAATTTCTTTTGGCTGTCCATGATATTTTGAAAATAGTGTAGTGTGGCAACCAGAAGGTACAGTTATCTAATAAAAATCTATGGCACATGTCAGAAATGCTATGAAGTTGTGCCAAGAAAATAAATTTAAATCTTATAATGAGGAGAGCCTACCAATATTGGTGAAACGATGGAGCTAGTCTTCATAATCAACTGTATTTTTGTGGGTTCTTAGGAGTGCTATCTACTGCATCTCATGGATCATCCTTATCATATCCTGTATTCCGGACCTACATCCGACAATATTCCCACGCCTCATCCGGACCTTCGGACGCCCTATCCATGTCTCCGGTCCTCTACCCATCCAGATCCCTGCACCTCTGCACATCCACATCCACATCCAGATCCCTTTATCTCTGTACATCAGACCTCCATACCTCCGCAGCTAGCCTGCATCATTCATCCTTTGTCCTATCGCCCTAATGTCATATCCCACATTCCGGACCAACATCCGATGATGTTCCCATGCCTCATCTGGACCTCCAGGCCTCCTGTCCATGTCTCCAGACCCAATCCTCTATCTGTCCGGATCCCTGTACTCCTACATCTGATATCCGGATGCCAGATCTGATATCCACATCTCTGGATCTCCGGATCCAACCTATGCTTCATATCCGAACCAAAACCTTAAATCAGCACTCATCCCCTTATGGTAATCACCTGTCTCCGGACTTCCAAATATCCGGATGCAACCTACGTCTATCTTCCGTGCCTTTTCCCTTTGTAGGTTTCTTCTCCAGTTAGACCATACTCATTTTCCGTACCTCATTTTATTTCCGACTTTATTGTCCTATGGTCTCATCTCCGTCTTCATTTACTATTTTCTACATGCTCCGTCCACAGCCTCACATAGCTTTGGACTGCACTGACTGATTCTCCGTTAAAGTCCTCAGTAGTATATAAACCCCTGTAGATACTCCTGTATTTCCTTAGTCTGATTATTACACACATATAGTCCTTGCACTAGTCTTCACACTAAGTCCTCGTATCAAATCCTAGTCCTCCGACTTAGTCAATAGTCATCTCAGGCCTAGGGAGGAATTCCCTAGGCCGGAGCTCTGCTCCTCCACTCCTCCGTTCCTCCGCTCATCCAATCCTCCATTCCTCTGAGTTTCCGAAAGTTCCTCTGGACCAATTCTGCTTTGGACTTTGTCCTTACAGCCTTTCCTCTGTTTGCTTCTACTCAGGACAAGTCCTGAGTAGCCATTACACATCTCCGTATCAGGACGAAACCCCATGGTAATTTCTGGAACTTCCCGCACTCATCTGGAAGTTGCTTGCACTCGTCCAGAAAGTCCTTCCGAACTTTCCTGCATTCGTCCGGAAGTCCTTCGGACTTCCTTAGACTTTCTCTGGACATCATTCTGAAATTAAGGGCACATACTCGGGTAAGGGGTGCAGCACATGAGCTAAAGCCAAGCCCCTTTGAATCAGTCCTACTCTTTGTGCACGGTCTTAACAATCCTCCCAATTAACAAAATCAGCATGGATAGCTAGCTAGCTAGTCTCTATGACTGATTGCATTTTTGTGAGTTCTTAGGAGTGGTGTCCACTACTCTATAGAATGGAGCTTGTCTCTACAGATACACTCTAACAGATCTAGGCCTTTGTAAGTGCTGGTTGCTATTTTCAAAATATCACATACCTGTCAGATGAGGTTGCTAACTCTGCATATGTGGTTAAGTGATATACTTAAACTTTGGTTACCTCCATATACAAAGGGATAGTATGGGAGTTGTCAAGCCTTATAAAGCTCAATAATGCACTTTCAAGTATCTATACTTCAGATGATGGCTCTTTAACCCAGTGACCAAAATATGGTAAAGTATTCATCAACATTAGAGGCTTGCTATGCATAATATGTGTTGCTAATTTCACCTTTTACAATGTTACTCTAAGCTAATAATGAGTAGTGGTATCATTTGGACAGCAAAGACTTACATTGAGCCATATCTAAAGATATTCATCTGCTTCTTGAACATCTCAATAATCTCAGTATGTCAGATAGTCTACAGATCCAATGCTGATTAATTTTCACAGCCAAAAAAAAAAAGCCTCACCCAATCCTGTGGCATCAATGTCTGATCCCACATCATTGTTCAATCTTGCATTGATGATCAATCTCCAGTTTAGGGAGATACTAGCCTCACTACAGAATGAGATGATGGAGATTCAGGGAGAGAATGAGAGCATGCAAAAAAAACACATAGAAGACATTGAAGCACTGAGGGAGGCGCACACAAAGGATATTGAAGTACTAAAAAAAGAACTAGGAAAAGTAAGACACCTGTCTTTCCAGTCACAAAACCTGACAACAATCTCCACAGGTTACAATGTTAATAGTCCCTATACATCTTTGCATCCTACCTAACCTTGTGCATGGGATACCTTGGCTATAAGACATGGGACAACCTTCACGCCTCCTACAGCCACAATGACATCTTCGATGATCTTAAGAAAAAGTGTATATCACACTGCCCATCAACCAAGTCTATACTTTTCCTATATTTACAAAACAATATCTGATAGGTAGGAAATTTAGCCACTTACCAGAGGAGGCCGATATCAGATGTTCACTCTCAATCCAGGTGCTGCCATCCAATGATTGAAGATGCTTGGAAAGTTCATTTATATTTGTGTACAGTGTACCACTCTAGGTATATGATCATGGCATTTACTACTGCTCCTAACTATCCTCCTATTCACCTACCATCATCGTCTGCATGCTCTTTTCACGGTGTCGAGTGACCTATTGCCTACCTCACATCACCTTCTCTTTCAAATCTCCATGGTGTGACAGTCAATCACAAACAGTTTCCTCTCAGAAGGTGGAAAAGACAATGGAAAACATAGTATACAAGCATATATTACTGTAATTGATAGTAGAAATGCGGCAGTATTCTGAATATCTAGAACACTAATACAGGGATATTGCTCAAACCACTTGACAGAGAAGTTATGTGCCTAACATGGACCTCGGATACACTTATCACTGGCACATGGAATCAGATCAGGAAATTTGATGTCCCACCTGGACTGAAATTGCTGTTTTGGAACTTCTATTCAAGATGGACAACCTATCGATGAGCTTGTGAGTGATATTATGCTATCTCTGAATGAGCGAATCCTCACAAGCACTACTAAGTTGAAAGTGGCAGCACAACTAGTAGTATGGAACTTCACAAACAATCACTGGCAGCCCATTGGACTAACCCTCCACCATGACAACTCCAGAGTGAGATATATGGTATTTTCCTTACAATTTAGAATTTTGATACTGTTTGTAGATTATGATATTATATGAATCATGAGGTGGAAAGATAGATGCTCTAATGTTTGGATTAGCTATTTTCATTAGTGAGATAGAGTAGAATACTACCACACAACATAGACATATCTAGTCAGTAGAAATCAACTATTCTGTCACAGCCTCACAAAATAACTGGTCAGTGTATAGTAGCACATACTCTCCCATCAGTAGTTGCTCATACAGATGATTATCAAGATTAGTTTGACTAGAGCTAGTGTTCTGAATAGTATCATTTTGGCACTTTGAAATAGTCTTGAGAAGCATGGATTTGAACTTGCTGTCCTAGGCTCATTTGTTGTAGGCAAGCTATAAACATTGAGTTAGTATGATAGAAGTCAGAAATATTAATACTAGCCTCATAGTCTTGTTTAAGGTGCCGATGACATATTGACAGATCCTTCACAAAGCATTTGTATATACCCTTCTTTGAGCACAAGGTACAATCATGATAAGTGTGAGGTTTGCCATCAATACCAGGCTCAGAATATTTTGCACTAAAAATGATTAATATCCTTTTTGATTGCAATTTGGCTTGACCTAATCATTAGATAGACTCATAATATTGATGTTAGCTAGAAATCCATCACTATTGATAGAATCTGGATCTACACCTAGATTTTCAAAGATACAGCAATTTTAAATTTAAATGTTCAATGCTTCCTTTTGCTTTTCTCTTACATGCAGGCTTGTTTGCATCAGGTGCAGCATAGCTTTCTTCTAAGTTGGGACTAATAATTATAGATTGACTAATATGAGACTTTTTGTTTGCATGAAAACACTTTTATGTAGTGAAATATGCAATCCAATAATGCTTACTTTTTGGTGGTTTTGGAATAGTTGAACAATCTGTATCATTTCCACTACCAAAAGACTCAATATTTTAAGATCTCTTAGCAGGGGTGATGGAGTGGAAACTTGTAGTTGCTGACTTGGATGTCATGGTACTAGCATACTTTCCCACACTAGCTGAAGCTTTCCTCTGCACATGTACAGCTGTGCTTAGCTACACTTTTCTTGTGTTGTCTTGACTGAAGCCTTAGGCTATCCAGAAGCATCCATCCATAATCCAACCAATTCAATGATATATTATTATTATATTATTATATTGGACCATTTTCACATCACACCACTTTTATTTGGTCATAGACCCTAACTTACATATAGATTTACATATTCTATTTGGTAACACTTCAGCTCAGCTCATATGTGTCATATCCCGCATTCTGGACCTGGTGTAGAAACAACAATACTGAGAGGAACAAATGATGCTCCTGACAGTATCTATAAATGTTGAAGGTCGCGCGTCGCCTAGTCTGCGTTACTTGAGGAGACAAGTGCGTTCGACCCTAAAGGGGAAGTGAGTACAGCAAAGATCTAGAGGTATGCGCGGGAATGCGAAGCGCGAGAAAGCGCAGGTGCGCGCAAGGTACGAAGGCGCGGGAACGCGCGCGCGTATTAGCGCGAAGCGTGGGAAAGCGCGCACGCGTATGCGGAAAATGATAAAGACTAGACTTAAGTGATAATATGATACAAGGTAAGAGAAGAGAGATGTAAAGGGTAGACAAATAGAGTTCTACTATATTCTACTAAGTAGTAAGTAAGTAGTAAGTAGTCAGTTGAAGGAAAAGTAAGTTAGTAATAGTATGTACTGCTGGCGCTTATATAGCGCGCCTAAGTGCGGTCATGCGGAGCCGAAGCGCTACCGAGTAGGTATGTAAAGATATATATGGGTGAGAGTCCATGATAAAAATAAAGGTGGAACACTATGCTAATAAAGGAAATGGAAATATACGCACTAGGGAGCTTGGTAGACAGTGGATGGATGCATCTGGATGGCTGGTGCTATAGGGCGCTCAAGCGTGGGAATGGTGCGCGCATGGCGTGCGAAGCGTGGGAAAGCTGCGCCTCATATAGGGATAGCTGCAGATAGCACACAGAATGGTGCTACAAGTTCGTGCAATGAACTCCCTAGCGAAAAGTGTCATATCACACCATGAGAGGCATGAGTCTCTACACTGGACTTATCAGCTACATCATTTCTGGATGTCCAGATCTGGCCGACGTCTATCTATGTCTGGATCCGACCTGCGTCTGACTTCTGTGCCTTATCCCTTTGTACGTTCCTACTCCAGTTAGACCATATCATTTTCTGTACCTCGTTTCATTTCTGCCCTTTATTTTCCTCTGTTCTAATCTCTGGTTTCATTTACTATTTTCCGATAGACTAGTGTTTGACTTTTCTATATGCTCGGTCCACAGCTTGTATAGCTTCGGACTTCGCATCTCAGTAGTATATAAACCCTGTAGAATCTATGTACATCCTTAGTTCGAATATTATCTTAGACTCTGCTCATTCTTTCCTCCGTCCGACTTGAGTTATCCTCTCGTCGACCTCTGCTCGTCTTAGGATTGATTCCTATAGACTTGTCACCTCCGCCTCTACCTTTGGTAGTCCTTCGCTGTTTCCTTTCTAGTTCAGACTTCATCCAGATTAGTCTTATCTCTCATTCCTGAACGTCCGCCGGAATTCCCGCGCATCGGACATCGGACTCCGGACATCGCCCGACGCCCTCCGGACATCGTTCAACAACCTTCAAAAGTTAGGGGCACATACTCGGGTAAGGGGTGCAGCGCACGAGCTGAAGCCAAGCCCTTCGGATTTGACCCTTGAGCACGTTCTTAACAGTATATTCAAACTCACACCTTACCGAGTATACTTACATCATTATGGCACCTACACGGGCACAGACTGTTCTCAATGTGGCGGGTTTAGTAACCGCCCGACGGGACTCTACTCCCATAGTCGATGCCTTCCTCAGTTTCTCTCAGCGCCGCGCTAGTGCGCAAGGCGCTGCCTCCAGCATTTCGCAACTCATGAACTGTCCCCATCCAACTACCCCTACACCTACACCCGCCGGAAATCTTCCACACAACGATTCCGACGACGAATATCCTCTGGGTGGTAACCTGCCCAGAGATGGTGGGGGTGATCCGGATGATGATCCTCCGGAAGACCCGGAAGACAATGAAAACGAAGGTCTAGGTCCGCAGGACTTAGTTTTCCTTGCTATCCCAAGCTATCAATAACCTGGTGCGTAACAACCGCCGATCCTCCGGATCTGGTGACTCTAAAGTCAAAGTCCGAGAACCGGATACCTTCGACGGCACTGAGCCCCGGAAGCTCCGGGCATTCTTTGTCCAATGTGAGCTTAACTTCCAAGCTAAGCCAAAGTCTTTCCGTACCAGCCGGACTAAGGTCTTTGCGCAATCATACCTCAAGGGCATGGCCCTTGAATGGTTTGAGCCAGACCTCCTTTCAAATGATCTAGCGGATCGTCTGGACTGGATGGATGACTACTCTGAGTTCATGTTAGAACTTCAAACTAACTTCAGACCTCATGACCCGGTCGGAGATGCGGAAATGCAGCTGGAACAGTTCTATATGTGCGACGGACAGCACATCAACATGTATGTTGTAGAGTTCCAGCGGCTAGCTTCCCAAGTCCGAGGTTGGGGCGACGGAGCTGTGCGCCGTCAGTTCTACAACGGACTTCCGGCTCGCATCAAGGATGAGATCAGTCGTCAAGGAAAACCTACCACCCTTCCAGAATACAAAACTCTTGCCCAGACTATCGACACTCGATACTGGGAATGCAAGGGAGAAGTCTCCCACGAAACCAAACCTTCCACATCTACCCCTCCCACTAAGCAGTCGACTTCTACTTCCAACCGGAAAGAGTACTCCAGCGGAAAATCCGGAAATGCTTTGGCTTCCTCCTCCGCCAAACTTCTGGACTTGACGTCCAAGCTCGGAAAAGACGGTAAACTCACGTCCAAGGAGCACCAGAGGCGCATGGAAAAGAAGCTCTGCCTCTTCTGCGGTGGACCCGGTCATACTGCCCGGGACTGCCTAAAATCCACTTCTCGTGTGGCCAAAGGTCATGCCAGCATGGTAACTCCGGAAGCCAAACTGGAGGTCTCAGAAGAGACAAAAAATTAGTCCGCAACCCTCTTGACTCCGCGCGGGATGAGGGTTGCGTTGACTCAACCTGTGCAATGGAGCTACGCCTCAACACTATATCCTTCTCCGATCCGAACTCTTTATTACCGTCTGTTTCTATTTCTACTTTTCCTGATATCTCTCCGTTCCCAGCTCTTGTAGATTGTGGTTCCTCCCATTGTTTTATAGAAAGCAAACTGATCCGAGAAAATAACATTCCGACCTATGCCATTCCTCCGCTTCCGCTCCATTTGTTTGATGGTACTTCTAATGCCACAATTACCGAGGCAGTAGATTTGCCGATCCGTTTTCCGACCGGTGTGGTCACCTCCGAAACATTTTATGTTACTCCATTGGACTCATCCTGTTCCATCGTTCTAGGATACAGCTGGCTCACCCGACACAATCCGTTGATTGACTGGGTAAAGGGCAGCATCGATTACCGTCCGATTCCTCATGGAGTGCCTTCACCTCCTCCGACCCCTGTTCCGCCGGCTCCTGCGGAAATCCCTTCCATAACCTTGCCAAGTCCCTCCGCTGATAACACTGTTCCCAATATTTCCCTAATCAATGCAGTTGCCTTTTGTCAGGCCTGTAAATTAGAGGGATCGGTCCAGTTCAGTATTTTCATTCGTCCGTCCAGTGTCAATCTCCGCTCCACTACGCTCTCCTCCAATCCTCCGAACCTATCCAGAATCCCTTTGGAATATCACGAGTACACGGATGGTTTTGATAAGGGCAAAGCCGGACAGCTCCCTCCCCATCGTCCCTATGATCTGAAGATTGATTTGGAAGAAGGAGCGGCTCCGCCCCTTGGCACCATTTATTCCCTTTCTCCGGTTGAGCTTGTAGCTCTTCGCAAATTCCTAGATGAGAATATTGCGACCGGACTCCTCCGTTCCTCATCCTCTCCGCATGGAGCCCCTGTCCTGTTTGTCAAGAAGAAGGACGGCTCCCTACGTCTCTGTGTAGATTTCCGAGGACTCAATAAAATCACGAAGAAAGACCGCTACCCGCTTCCCCTCATTTCCGACCTTCTCGATTCTCCGAGCCGGGCTAAAGTTTACACCAAAATCGACCTCCAGTCTGCCTACCATCTAGTCCGGATGGCAGAAGGAGACGAGTGGCAAACTGCTTTCTGGACGCGCTACAGCTCGTATGAATGGTTGGTCATGCCCGAGGGTCTCACCAATGCTCTGGCAGCTGTCCAGTGCTTTGTGAACACCGTCTTCGCCAATATGCTTGACATTTGTGTTATTGTGTATCTCGACAACATCCTCATCTATTCCGATGACCTTGCATCTCATAAACAACATGTCCTTGAAGTCCTCCGACACCTCCGGAAGCATCGGCTATATGCCAAACCAGAGAAATGTGAATTCCATTCCGACTCGGTTGAATACCTCGGTTACCTCCTATCTCCGGCTGGCCTTACCATGTCTTCGGACAAAGTCCAGACTATCTGCGACTGGCCGGAACCCCGGAAAGTTAAGGATATTCAATTGTTCCTCAGATTCGCTAATTTCTATTGTCGCTTCATCTTTAACTACTCGGATATTGTAGTTCCGCTTACGCAGCTCACTCGCAAGGATGCTCCCTGGAATTTCCCCGAGGATTGTCGAAAATCTTTCGATACTCTCAAGAAAGCCTTCACTACCGCTCCAGTGCTTACACACTGGATGCCAGATGTTCCTATCATCGTTGAGACAGACGCTTCCGACTATTCTATCGCTGGAATACTTTCTATAGTATGTCCAGACCAAGAGCTCCGCCCGGTTGCCTTTTACTCCCGGACCCTTTCGGCTCCGGAACTCAACTATGACACCCATGATAGGGAACTCCTAGCTATTTATGAAGCTTTCTGTTCCTGGCGACACTACCTTGAAGGCTCTGCCGACACTGTGGGCATTTTCTCATTTTCCTCCACCAAACATCCAAAAAACATTGAATTAGAAGATAGAAATTTCTTTTTATTGTGTGTATCAAAACATTGAAAAAAAATAATGAATGTATTGAAGATTTTCTGTATGCAAGACATAATCTAAAAATGAGTCATTTTCCCTCAAGAAACAGTCTATATTTTTCATTCATCATTCCTCAAATAACAATTTACAATCATGTCAATTTTTTGGCCTCTGTTTTTCCAATGTTCTGTGTATCAAAAATCTCAATTACTTCCTCCTGTTCACCATATGTTTGATCCAAGAACATTGAAAAATCATATAACAAATGATAATAAATATTTTGACAATGTTTTGTTAAGGAAAAACAAAGAAACTTTCAAACTTTCATTTGTATATTTGATAAGAGGAAATTTATGAAACATGCCCCATGTTTTGTAAGAATAAATACATAATGTTTGCAGTATATTCCTCCTGCACAACACTTGAAGAACATTTATTATATTCAGAGAAAAAAAATGAAACATGATTGCAGGATACTCTGCCTCAGAACATGCACAAATTATACATTGTTTTCTGCACACAATAGATGGAAAATACAGCATTATCCTTGAAGGAACATGATGAATTTTTGCATCATGTCCCACACACAGAAAATCATTGAAACATAAATTATTATTTTTTCAATGTTTTGACAGACAAAATGAAGGTACACTGGTCCAAGTAGTGCTGCTAAGAACCAAGAACCATTCGGCAGGGAAATGAGAACAAAATGGTGTGACAATATAGAAGGGTTTTTTGAGAAGATTTTTAGTAATGGTGAAGCGATGAGTATAGAGGCAAGGTTGAGAGTGGGGGCGCAAGTGCCAAACCTGGGTCCAGTTCTACCAGAGTCGACAAACCCTGGATTGAACCTTTGCAAACTGTTCAGAGTGGTCATGTTTGGTTTTTTGGGGGTTCAAATGTGAACCATCCATGTCACAAGCCAACAACTGGACTGCTTGGTGCAGCACTGAGGCAGTCATGTACTAAATACACCAACTGCAGTTTCACAGGCAGAAAGAAATGCAAATTAATGCCAAGTGATGTCAAGGAGCAAAAGCAGCTGGTTGTGCATAAGAAAGGCTGACTTAAAGGATTCATCAATTTTCTGTGTCCCATGGGCCATGACATGTGTAAGGATTGTCTATCCTCTACACACGGCCCGCACCTCAAAAAGGAAATCTGAGAACTGTCATTCACAAAGTCCATGTGACTCACGGATGCGAGAAAGCTCTACACTTCGCATCCGAGTTATGTGGATACATTCTCTCACTTCTCCATTCTCTCTTTTTCCGTTATCTTACCTTGTGCTCAAACTTCACGATACCCTTGTTTCACCAAAGTATTTTCACCTCGCCATATGCTCCCCATTCTTATTTCAGCCTAGTAAAGTACTTGAAAATGTATTTATACTGCTCATGTACACTCATAACAACAGCAGAATCATATGTTGGTTCCTGCTCAAAGCAAACTTTGCTCTACAGAAAGTCTTAGCCTCTCGAAATGTTTCGTCTTCACACTTGCACCCCTACTCTCAACCTTGCCTCTATACTCATCGCTTCACCATTACTAAAAATCTTCTCAAAAAACCCTTCTATATTGTCACACCATTTTGTTCTCATTTCCCCGCCGAATAGTTCTTGGTTCTTAGCAGCACTACTTGGACCAGTGTACCTTCATTTTGTCTGTCAAAACATTGAAAAAATAATAATTTATGTTTCAATGATTTTCTGTGTGTGGGACATGATGCAAAAATTCATCATGTTCCTTCAAGGATAATGCTGTATTTTCCACCTATTGTGTGCAGAAAACAATGTATAATTTGTGCATGTTCTGAGGCAGAGTATCCTGCAATCATGTTTCATTTTTTTTCTCTGAACATAATAAATGTTTTTTAAGTGTTGTGCAGGAGGAATATACTGCAAACATTATGTATTTATTCTTACAAAACATGGGGCATGTTTCATAAATTTCCTCTGATCAAATATACAAATGAAAGTTTGAAAATTTCTTTGCTTTTCCTTAACAAAACATTGTCAAAATATTTATTATTATTTGTTATATGATTTTTCAATGTTCTTGGATCAAACATATGGTGAACAGGATGAAGTAATTGAGATTTTTGATACACAGAACATTGGAAAAACAGAGGCCAAAAAATTGACATGATTGTAAATTGTTATTTGAGGAATGATGAATGAAAAATATAGACTGTTTCTTGAGGGAAAATGACTCATTTTTAGATTATGTCTTGCATACAGAAAATCTTCAATACATTCATTTTTTTTTTTCAATGTTTTGATACACGCAATGCAAGGAAATTTCTATCTTCTAATTCAATGTTTTTTGGATGTTTGGTGGAGGAAAATGAGAAAATGCCCGCAGTGCGAGCCAATAGACGTTGTCATGGTGTAGGGATTCATTTCTGGCTGGGCTTGTAGAGACTGTTTTTACCTTACCTTATGTTGGCACTTTTGTAGCTTACATAAGCAATCAATCTTTTCACCAGTTACCAGTATGAGTCAGAGTACTCAGCAAGTTTTATGATATTTCCTCTCCTCTGAGCCTTGAGTCTAGTCCAGAAACCCTTTAGGGTCGAATAGCAGCTAGGTTCTGCATAGACCCAACATTGTTCAGACTCACCATCTGAATTGTTGTACCTTCAACAGATCACAAGAACCTTGAGTACTTCGCTACCACAAAACTCCTCACCCGCCGCCAGGCCCACTGGTCAGAATACCTCCATCAGTTCAACCTCATTATCCGTTTCCGACCCGGAAAACTCAGAGCAAAGCCCGACTGCCTAACTAGACATTGGGACATCTACCCCAAAGAGGAGGATAAGGACTATGCTCAAGTTAATCCACACAACCTCCGGCCGATATTTGCCACAGAACAGCTCGCTTTGTCCCTCCGGGCATCACATCTAGCAATTACGGTGCTCCGGGTGGCTGTACTGATGGATGTTGAGCAGCTTCATAAGGACATTCTGTTTGCCCTCCCTCATGACCCGATCGCTTCCAGTCATCTTCCGGGTCTGTCGGACCCAAGATGGACAGTGGACAAGAGTGGTCTCCTCCGTTGCAACAACTGTATATACATTCCAGAATCCAATGACCTCCGGCTCCGAGTGCTCCGGAATACGCATGACCACCCGCTATCTGGACACTTCAGTCAGAACCGGACCCTGGAAGTTATCCGTCGGGAATATACCTGGCCCGGAATCCACGCATATGTGAAGGACTATGTTAAGTCCTGCACTACCTGCACCCGAGCCAAAGTTCCACGACACAAACCATATGGATTGTTAAAACAACTCCCCATCCCCGAGAAGCCATGGAATTCTATATCCATGGACTTCATTGAACAACTCCCCGACTCTTCTGGCTTCACCGCCATCCTGGTAGTCATAGATCGACTATCCAAGCAATCCATATTCATCCCGACCTACGACACTATCACCTCGCCGGACCTCGCCCGGTTATTCCTCCTCCATGTGTTTTCCAAGCACGGAGTTCCATCCCATGTTACTTCTGATCGCAGTACGGAATTTGTTTCCCACTTCTTCCGGTCACTCAGAAAAGCATTAGATATGGTCCTTCATTTCACCTCCGGATATCATCCAGAAGGTGATGGACAAACTGAGCGAGCAAACCAAACCCTAGAACAATACCTCCGGATCTACTGCAACTATCAGCAGGATAATTGGTCGAAACTGTTACCCTTGGCCGAGTTTGCGTACAACAATGCTCCAAGCGCTACTACCGGAGTTTCGCCATTCTTCGCCAATAAGGGTTATCACCCGAACATTTCCATACATCCGGAGTGTGATCTCTCATCCGCCCGAGCCCGGGATTATGCTATAGATTTAGATGAACTTCACCAATTCCTCTGAGAAGAAATGTCCTGTGCCCAAGCACGATATCAAGGACCCACGGACGCTAGACGGAAACCCGCTCCGGACTTCAAAGTCGGAGAACAGGTCTTCGTTAAAGCAAAGTATTTCCGCTCAACCCGACCATCGAAAAAGCTCTCGGAAAAGAATCTTGGTCCCTTCGACATCATTGCTCATCCCAGCACCCACTCCTTCACCATCTGTCTTCCGGATGCTATGTGATTCGTGTATCCCATATTCCATGTCTCTCAGTTAGAACCCGAACACCATCCCCAATTGCATCCAACCTCCTCCGCCTCCGGTCTTAGTCGATGGAGAACCGGAATACGAAATCTCCGAAATTCTGGATTCCAAATCGACCACTGGAGACGTCATTGCCAACTACTATACTTAGTACATTGGGCCGGATATGAGGGAACAGATGAAGAAACTTCCTGGATACTCGCAACCGAACTTGGAAATGCCCTGGAACTTCCATCGGATTTCCACTCGGCATATCCGGATAAGCCGGGACCAACTTCTAACACAGAGTAAAAAAGGACATGCATATATCTACATTATTTAGGTGTCCGATATCCGGACGTCAGATCCGACTACCTAAGAGTCCATCTCCATATCTCCGCCGGATCTGCCGGCTTCCTTTTCCGCCCCCTCAGTAATTTCCTCCTCCGGAGAATCCTCCACATTCATCCGGAACCTGGTCCTCACACCCTCCAAGAAGAGGTTCTGAAACTCCCTCTGCTCCTCCATGAACCGGAGCATTGTCTCGCTCACCCAGTCCATCGCAGCCCTACTTCCCTCCGCCGCTCCGATGCCCCTCTCCAAAAGCCCGTTGGTCCGGGCCAACTCCGCCACAATGTTGTTGGCAACCACGACCCAGGCCTGGTCGTCGTACTCCGTCCAGTTTTGCTCCTCCCCAATGACCGTCTGGGGACTGGAGAGTATCTCCATGTCGTTGTCAATGTCCTCCGGACTCTTCTGGCGCTGCTTGCCTTTGCCCTTGGGGCTCGGAGGTCCCTCCGGACGCGCGCGTTTCTTGCCTTTGCCTTTGCTGGCCGGCGCCTTGGCAGGCGGATTTCCACTGACGCACTTTTCCTTGGATGCGCGGCATTGGTCACACGTCTGGATCTTCCGGAATCATTAGTAATCACCCGGATCCGGACAAAACAAACACTCACCCTAGGCGTCTTGGACGCTACAGCCCAGGTGCAAGCTTTGCGCCTGGTGACGCACATCTCGCACGCGACCTCCGGATCCGCCGGACCGGAGGACTAAGACTCTATGACCCTCTGGAAAACATAAACACATCATCCGATGTAGAGACTAATATCTCTGTGGCCTTGCAGGGATCTTAAATCCCATTGTTACTATCACTTCCCAACATAGCACGACTCATACCTCACACAGCGCGCCCAAGCGCTTCGTCGGCCGCTCGCAAGCGCCAGCGCTCCTGCCGCTCCTAAGTCGCGCATCGGCGCGCGCATCCTCGGTTCCGTCGCACGTCCTCCGTCCATCCATTCCATGTCCGTTCGGTTCGTCGGTGCATACTCCGATTCTATTTTCATTGATTCTAACATATCTCCGGCGCTTATGGCCATATTTCGTATGTTTTCCGTTATGGACCCTTTATTACATATTATCTCGCGTCCGCTTTGCTTCTCGGTTCGCTTTAGCGCTTGACAGCGCTTATCATTACTTAGTATATATAGACACGCATAAATTGTGTAATGACTATCTTTTTCTGCCCACACATCATTGGACTATAAGTCTAAGTTAACCTCTAAAAACTCTAAAGTATCTAAGTACAATACGAGCGCCGCCACCGTACACTACTAGAAACTCTGTCCATTATTATTCTGACTCATTAAGAGTCGCTGCGCTCCACCACCCGCACGCGCACCACTTTCGCTTAAGCGTGCGCTTCCGTTATAAGTTGCGCGTCGATATCTATCGTCGGCCGCTATCGCTCATCGGCGCTTCACGTCGCTTTCGCTCGCTCGCGCTTCACTCATTGTCGCACACCTAACCAGGCTTGACCAAGCGCCCGGTTCAGTGTTTCCCTCCGTTTATACACCTAGAGGAACCTTCTCAGTAGCAATCCCCTTGGGCCGACGTATATCTCGCTCACCGAGGACTACTTGAGTTATCTCATATCACCTATATTCACCCACTTCCCATTCCTCTTCTACACCGACTCACCTCCAACGCATTGTCTGCCCTAGCCTTCATCAGGCGCTCCCACTTGTGTTCGGCCAACGCCTTCCGAGTTTCCTCCAGGTCTTTCCGCTTCTGTTCTTCCACGTGTTTCCGTTCCTCTTCCGCCTCCTTGCGCTTGTGCTCCTCTTCCTCCGCCTCTCTCCTAGCATCCACCTCAAGCCGCGCGATTTCGGCCGCCATTTCCGCCTGTCTCTCTTTGAGGAGTTGCCGGGCGGACTTCTTGTTGCTGGAAGTGGAGTTAGACATGTTAAGCAGTAATAGGAGTTAGGGGGAAAGTTTAAACATTTCATGGGTGTTCCGGCCTACTTATATGCCTCCATGCTATTTTTACGAGCTCCGCCCATCATCTCGCATTCATAAAACTCTGGACCGGACTTCCGAATCAGAGGCCTCGTAGGCTCGGCCCTAAGGGGGGGATACTGTCATATCCCATGTTCCGGACCTGGACTTATCAGCTACATCATTTCTGGATGTCCAGATCTGGCCGATGTCTATCTATGTCCGGATCCGACCCGCATCTGACTTCTGTGCCTTATCCCTTTGTACGTTCCTACTCCAGTTAGACCATATCATTTTCTGTACCTCGTTTCATTTCTGCCCTTTATTTTCCTCTGTTCTAATCTCTGGTTTCATTTACTATTTTCCGATAGACTAGTGTTTGACTTTTCTATACGCTCGGTCCACAGCTTGTATAGCTTCGGACTTCGCATCTCAGTAGTATATAAACCCTGTAGAATCTATGTACATCCTTAGTTCGAATATTATCTTAGACTCTGCTTATTCTTTCCTCCGTCCGACTTGAGTTATCCTCTCATCGACCTCTGCTCGTCTTAGGATTGATTCCTATAGACTTGTCACCTCCGCCTCTACCTTTGGTAGTCCTCCACTGTTTCCTTTCTAGTTCAGACTTCGTCCGGATTAGTCTTATCTCTCATTCCTGAACGTCCGCCGGAATTCCCGCGCATCGGACATCGGACTCTGGACATCGCCTGACGCCCTCCGGACATCATCCGGTAACCTTCGGACATTGTTCAACAACCTTCGAAAGTTAGGGGCACGTACTCGGGTAAGGGGCGCAGCGCACGAGCTGAAGCCAAGCCCTTCGGATTTGACCTTTGAGCACGTTCTTAACAATATGACAGCACTTAGCAGCAGTATATATTATTCAGTAGTTTGTTTTCTGGATAGTAGTTCAGTCTATTTCTAGTTTCCAGCAGCAACTCCTATTAGCTTACAGTTGGTGGCTATTGATAATATCAGTATCTATTTACCACTTACTAGTATTATTGTCCCACTCTATCTATGTCTATTTCTATTGTTCTTCATCTCTATTATCATTCAAACCACTCACACTACAGCCACTTCACAGTCACACTTTTCCTGTGCCTTCAGCTTTTGGCCATAGCTTTTTCTCACATGCATGCATTAACTGCTTTCCTGCACTTTGTATTAGTCAAATGGCACCTCCTGTGCCAATTTCTAGACTTTTGCTACACTTGCTTCCACTTTAGGGTTAAATGCACTTGTCTGAAAGATATAACAAACTAAGCAGTGTACAACCACAATATAAATACACCGGTTTGAAGTCATCTTCTTAGTGTAGCCCCACTTTGTATTGTAACCTACACCATACTGAGGCTACTGAATCAAGTGATAGTAGCATTACTGTTGACTGAAATAGTGTGCTGACTTTACATGTAATGAATACTAATTGTAGCCAAAAGATCAGTATGCAAACAACAATTCTGCTGTAGCAAGAAATGTCAGGTCAGGCTATGCCTAGCTACTATGTCTAAAATAGATGTGTTCAATCCTAAAGGAAATTGCGACTAGATAACTGAGGATACATGTGATCTAAGGACATGCTAAGTGTGGGAAAATAACACCCAGGTATATGCAAGGTACAGGAATATATCTAAGGCTATCCAAAGCATGAAAATGCAAACAAGGTATAGGTAATTCAAGGAAATGAAGTCTAGAGTGAGTGAGGGCAAAGGTCTATTATGAGATAAGGAAAGTCTAGGTATAAGAAACCTAATAGAGGTTAAAAGTGTGCACTATAAGGGACTGCTTTGAAAGTAAACCTATAGAAAGAGGTATACAGTAGGAGCAAAGTAAGTAGTGAAGAATTCCTAAGAATGAGTTAACTTATACTATCTAAACTCTCACTTAGAGAAGAAAGAGATAGGACAGATAGGTCATATATAAGGATATGTAATAAGGCTACAACATATTTTACAAGCTTTGAGGAAAGTTCACATACTAATGGTGTTTGAATGGACCATGAATGAATGAGAGATCTTCCTAATGCATTTCTGAGATATCCAAAGTGCAGGTTCAGCTTTGTGCAGAGGTTAATAGCTAAACAAAGAACAGATGAGGATAGAGAAATTATACTGAGGACTGAAAGTAAAGTAAAACCTATGATCCTCTACAATCTTTGACACAAGTATTATAATGATCTCATTGCTGCCTAATGTGGATCTGAGTGTCACATCAAATATGAATTAACTATATAGTTAATACTAGAATGGACTAAGAGACTCATATATATACATTGATCTATCTTTAGAATATTAAACTTAGGACTGAGCTCTGGGTATAGGCCTATAGAGGTTCCAAGCCTAGCCCTCAGCTGTTAAGAATGTGCTCAAGGGTAGAATATAAAGGGCTTGGCTTCAGCTTGTGCGCTGTGTCCCTTGCCCAAGTACATGTCCTCAACTTCTGAAGGCTAATAGACGACATCCAGAGTCTGATATCCGATGCACAGGAATTCTGGTGGATGTTTGGGAACAAGTGATAAGACTAATCTGGATAAAGTCTGAACTAGAAATAAAACAGTGGAGGACTACCAGAGGTAGAGGCGGAGGTGACAAGAGGAGAGACTCAAGTCAGATGGAGGAGAGAATAAGCAGAGTCTAAGATAATATTCAAACTAAGAAAGTACAGAGAATTTACAGGGTTTATATACTACTGAGAAGATGATGAAGAATCAGTCAGCATAGTATGAGGCTATGTGAGGCTATGGATGGAGCATGTGGAAAGCCTAACACTAGTGTATTGGAACTCAATTAAATGAAGACATTGTAAAGAGTTGATTCCTAGTGGGCTATACAAAAGGTGTTACCTTAAGACTCAGTGTGCGAGTGAGATGTTCGTCCCAAAGAGACTGCCTGTAGAATTATCTCTTGATATAAAAATGCAAGGGATATCTTGTTAAGATTGAAGGTGAGAGAAGGAAAGGATACCTCAAGTACATTCAGGGTTCTGGAGATTTGTCTGAAGTATCCAAAGTGTTGGTCTGATGTGTCTGGGCGAGGTCCAACATCGAGAAATGAAGGTCCAAGGTTGCACAAAGCTTCCGGCGAAACAACAAGGTTTCCAGTGAGAAATACGGTGGTTTTTCGAAGTATAGAACTTGTGTAGTATAACTAGGTAAAGTCTGTTGAAAGACTTAATGAAATAAATAGACAAAAGTGGCAGTGGTCAGGCCAAACAATCATTCTGAATGAATAAAAGATTGATTGTACGAAGTACTAATATCTGAAAGTGACTCTACTAACTATGACTCATAGCAAGGGAAGTTAAGTTAGTTGCGAGTAACTAGTGAGCCAGATTATATCCTACTGCATGAAGCTCCAGAATCTACATAGGCGAAATTTGTAGCAAGATAAGCCATCTGAAATGTAATAAGACTCAAGGCAAGTTGCTGAGAAGATATACATCTAATAATGCACGAGGTACATATCTATACATATTAGCAAGGATTTTCGATGTATGTGCTCCTAGACATAATCAATAACAGATAACCAAGTGAAAAACGCACCAGCAAAGTCAAACGGACAAGGATAGGACATGGTATGGAGGATTGGAAAAGCTAGAAAGGCCTCAGAAATAGATGGATGACCTTCGGACGACTCGGACAAGCACGCGGAACATTCAGACAATCGGAAGTGTGTCGAGGAATGTAAGACATGATTTTGACCAGATACGTGCCCAGCGCCAATCCGAGTGTTACACTGATGTCCTGGTAAATCATCTATCAACCCATCCTACTGACTGCAGGATACTCTTCTATTCCAATGGAAAGAAGGTGATGGCCTCTATTAATAATGGCCTCTCAGGCTCAGACAATGGCCAAATTTATAGCTTTATTCCCCAGCTTATCTTTGAGGGCCACCCCAAGTATGGTGATGCATATGAACAGAATCAGAAGAAATTCTGCAATATAGTCTCCAACCACATTACAAGATAAGTTCTCTCATTCTCTCTGTCATATCCCATATATTCACGCTTCTCTTCCAGACTTCAGACCCTTAGATCTAATCTAGTCCGATGCATAGATCCACTTCTGATCCGATATACGATAAGCTTCTTAATTCATTTCCTGTTCATATAACATTAAACACAGCCTATTCAGAATTTCCTCTTCCCGGTATCTTGGTTATACTTATTACCGGTATGCTTACTGATCTTCATACACCTTGGACCTTTGCTTATTGATCTTTTTGTTATCCTTTTAGTATATAAACTCTTGTATATGTCCTGTAGTACCTCGGTTCAAATATCATCTTAGTTTGTCCTGTTTCTGTCCTCTGGACTTGAGTCTATTCAGCTCTTGTCAATCTCCAAGACTTCAGATCGATTCTGATAGTCTATACTCTGTTTGTTTCTAGTTTGGGCTTGTCCAGATTAGTCTTATACACATTTCCGATATCCGGAAGTCTTCTGGATTATACTATGAGACCCGTCCGACCCTCCATATGTGTTATCATTAGTCTCTGAAATAAGGGACAGTACTTGGGAAAGGGGCACAGCATATGAGCTGAGGCCGAAGTCCTTTGAATTCGATCCTACGAGAGTATGACCTTAATACTCACATTCTTACATACATCAAGTTCCTTAAGTCTCAGAACAAAATACAAGAAACTCAAGGCAAAATTCAGTGATACTGGTGCTGGTGTGGTGCTGCTAGGTGACATGGCTATAGAAAAATTGTTAGGTGAGTCCTCTATCACTTGCTTTTGATTCTTTACTGATTGCTTCTTATAGATGTAGTTTTTATTGAGCTCCTATGATACATGGAGCTTGATCAAATCTGGCATTCAAATCTGTCCATGGCCACCAAGACTCACTCATTCAAGTCAGGGGTCAATCATGCAGGTGTCTTGGATTCACTTGTTTAACCATATGATAGGACTAGTCCTGCCATGCATTTTGATGCTAGTGCTCAATGGTCTTCTGTACATATTCATGATGCTTAGTCCTTCTCAAAATCCCAGCCCTATAATGTATATACCTCCTGTAGCACATTTCCTACCATGACTACATATTCCACTAGCACTACATTATCCACCTAGAGCATATTTTGCTATGGATTTGCACAGTGATTTTGCAATTGATCTACAACTATATCCAGCTGCTCCTACTCCCACCCTTATCTTACCTTTACATTATCTGCCTCAGACACACTTTCCTGGCCTTTGTAACTCCCCTGGTGTTGAGATTTTTTTCCCTTGTTTAGTGTCCATTGGGGCGGAGCCCTATGTTGGACAATACCTACATGTATGTACTGTTATCATATGATGTCTATTTGAGTCTTGGTATTGTATCTTTGACAATAGTTCCGGCGTGAGCGAGAACATTTGGAGCCTTCTGGAGGCATTTGGGGTGGAAGGTATGGGGTGGCTTTGGCAGGGTGCTTCATCTCTCTTTGGCTATGTTTTCATCTGCTCCTCTTTCTCTTCTGGGGAGGTCACGTCGCCGAAGGTGCATTTGAAGCGTTTTGTACGTGCTGTGTACTTGAGTGTTGCCCTCATTCCTTTGTACTCATTGTGTTAAGACCATGCACAAAGGGTAGGACTGATTCTGAGGGGCTTGCCTTCAGCTCGTGCGCTGCGCCCCTTACCCGAGTATGTGCCCTTAATTTCAGATTGGTGTCCGAAGAAAGTCCGAAGAAGTCCGAAGGCGCGGGAAACTTCGGAAGGACTTTCCGGACGGGTGCAAGTAACTTCCGGATGAGTGCGGGAAAGTTCCGGAGGAACTTCCGGAAATTACAATGAGGTTTCGTCCTAATACAGATACGTGTAATGGCTACTCAGGACTTGTCCTGAGTAGAAGCAAACAGAGGAAAGGCTGCAAGGACAAAGTCCGAAGCAGAATAGGTCCGGAGGACCGCGGGAAAGATCCGGATAGACTTCCGGAAACTTCGGAGGATCGGATGAATGGATAAGTGGATGAACGGAGGAGCGGAGGAGCGGAGGAGCGGAGGAGCGGAGGAGCGGAGGATCGGAACTCCGGCCTAGGGAATTCCTCCCTAGGCCTGAGATGGGTAATGACTTAGTCAAAGGACTAGAACTGATAAGAGGATTTAGAGTGAAGACTAGTGCGAGGACTAATATGATATTCAGACTGAGGTACTACACGACATATACACGAGTTTATATACTAAGAGAAATAACGGAAGGATCAATAAGCAGAGTCCAAGGCTATGTATGAAGCATATGCAAAGGTTGACAAACGCGAGTCGGAAATGAACATAGGTTAATGGATCAGTAAGCATACCGGTAATAGATATAACCGAAACAGCGGAATAGAGGAAATACCGATAGGCTGTGCTTAACGTTATAAGAACAGGAAATGACTTAGGAAGCTTATCTATATCGGATCGGAAGTGGATCTATGCATCGGACCGGATCGGATTGGATATGGTCCGGATGAGATGCGTGGATATGTGGGATGGGACAAAGGATGAATGATGCAGGCTAGCTGTGAAGGGAAAGGGATCTGGACGTGGACATGCGGATGTGGATGTGCAGAGGTGCAGGGATCCGGATGGGTAGAGGACTGGAGACATGGATAGGACATCCGAAGGTCCGGATGAGGCGTGGGAATATTATCAGATGTAGGTCCGGAATACAGGATATGACACATTGAGTAGGTACTTGATGTTGCAGTTGCATTGGCCAACTTCGAGTCTCAGAGCGGTGCACTGTCTGATGAATGACGGGCAGATGAGTAGGAAATGGTGGACTGTTTCCTCGTGCGCATTGCAATGTTCACATTTGGCTGACAGGGCTTTTGATATGTGATGCAGGTGCTTGTTGAGCACGATGTGACCCGTACAGAGTTGGAAGAGGATAGAGCCGTACTTCCTTGGCAGCATTGCAATGTTTGTGGCGAACTTGTTGGAGGGAGCGGAGCAGTCTATGGTGTGGAGCGTGGCGGATCTGGGTGAGTTCTTTGTGATCGTTACGGTCTCTTCCTTGATTTTGCCGTAGAGTGTTTGCTGGATTGCCAATTTGCTTAGCGGCAGTTCTCTAATCTCTCTGTGGCACATCAGCAGTGACTTTTGGAGTGTGTGGCTCTCTGACGTGTTCCCTCTAGTCGCTTCCTTCGCCTGCGCATCCGCAGCTTTGTTTCCCTGGATGCCCTTGTGGCCTGGTGTCCACCTGACAATGAGTTTCCTTTCGTCGTTGTCAGGGATGAGTTCGCGTAAGTCATTGTGGAACATGTCCATGAGATGATGTCTCAGTTGGGAGTGGAAAGCTGCCATGGCACAGATGGTGGCCTGGTTGTCTACTCCCAGCGACATAGTCCCCTCTCTACCTCCTCCCTCCTCTTTGAGCAGTTGGACCGCTAAGATCATTCCTACTAGCTCGCCCTTGTATACTGTGTGTTCCGTGTCCTTGCCTAGGTGGAACCTCAGGCTGTGTATCACCTCTTTGCCCCTCATTATCACTGCTGCTGCTCCTACCCCGCCATTCATCAAGGAACCATCCAAGTATTCCTGAATGTCTTTGTTGGCTCTCTTATCGTTTTCCACCACTTCCTCTAGTTCGCCTGCAATGTGGGTCTCCACATCTGGGGTCCACTTTGGGTAGTGTCTGACTGGCCATATTTTCTCCATCTTATCTGGATTTATCTGGTATTCATACATCAGCTTATGGAGCGGGGATGGGTGTCGTTTTCTCCCCTTGAACTCTCTCTTTGCGCCATAGGAGTAAGCTGCATGAATGCCTTTGGCGAGTGGGTGGGCTTGAGGGAGCGTGGCCATTCTGAGTGTCACTCTGAGGCATATTTTCCGGAGTAACTGTTGGAATGGAAGGATGTTAGCGTGCGCATCCAGCATGTCGTTAGAAGATGATCTTAGCCCACCAGTGATTAAGAGAGTGGCCATTCATTGGACCCTTGCCATTTGTGATGCGAATCCTCGTGTGCCTTTGCCACTCTTATACTTTCCTCTACCTTTGGCTACTAGGCTTGAGCACCTCACGTCTGCGGCATATAGCATCTTAGGGACTATTACCCCCTCAAACAGTTGCTTCATCAGTCTTCCGTGCATCCCTTTCGATGAATAAATTATTCTCATGCAGGCCAGTGAGTACTTGGTCCCTTTTGCAAGGGCGTACACTGCGTGTTCTTTGAAGTTGAGGTTCTCATCTACGATCATTCCCAGGAACTTGTGGGATTTGGATGGTTGGATGGTGTGTTCGTGGATTGTGATGGTGGGGTGTTGTTCTGGTACTGTTTTCCAGGGGTTTTCCTCGCTCGGTATGCGTTTCCTGGATAGACATATCAGTGCAGTTTTTCTAACTCAAACTCAGTGTGGTGTTGTTCACTCCTGTTAAGGTCGTACTCTCTTAGGGTCAGATCCGAAGGACTTCGGCCTCAGCTTGTACACTGTGCCCCTTTCCCAAGTACTGTCCCTTATTTTAAAGTACTAATGATATCGTGTCTGAAGGTCCGGACAGGTCTTGTAGTATATCCGGATGTCTTCCGGATATCGGAAACACGTATAAGGCTATTCTGGATGTATCTGAACTAGAAACTAACAGAGTAAAGACTACCCGAAGGTAGAGCCGAGGATATAGACTATCGGAATCTATCTGAAGTCTCGGAGGGTGACAAGAGTAAGAAGGACTCAAGTCCGGAGGACGGAAAGAGGACAAACTAAGATGATATTTGAACTGAGGTACTACAGGACATATACACAAGTTTATATACTATGAGGATAACGGAAGGATCAGTAAGCAAGGGTCCGAGGCTATGTACGAAGCATGTGCAAAGGTTATCAAACACGAGTTGGAAATGAGACATAGGTTAACAGATCAGTAAGCATACCGGTAATAAGTATAACCAAAACACCGGGAAGAGGAAATACCGAATAGGCTGTGTTTAACGTTATATGAACAGGAAATGAATTAGAAAGCTTATCGTAAATCGGATCGGAAGCGGATCTATGCATCAGACACTTTGGTCACCCCATTTTAGACACCTCTTAGGTTGATTGTCACCTACAGAGGTTTTCACCTAAAAGGTACTTTTCTGCTGGTCTGCCCGAGTGCTCTGTGGTCTTTCCCTATAATTTGTAATATACTTGGAATGGTCTATGGACCATTGTTAGAAATTTGATGGGAAAGACCACAGGTATATAGGGAAGACCATATGAACAGATATATTTTATTGGGAAGACCACAGGTATATAGGGAAGACCACAAAAACAGATATATTGTATTGGGAAGACCACAGGTATATAGGGAAGACCACAAAAACAGATATATTGTATTGGGAAGACCACAGGTATATAGGGAAGACCACGAGAACAGATATATTGTATTGGGAAGACCACAGGTATATAGGGAAGACCATAAGAACAGATATATTTTATTGGGAAGACCACAGGTATCTAGGGAAGTGGTTACCACCACCCAACAAAAATAGGCAATGCACCCCATAAGGAGCTCACCGCAGTTTTGGGAATTTTGAAACTCAGCTATATCTATTTCGCATTTTTGGCCCCCTGTGGGAATTTCACCTACAACATTCCCACACTCCGCAATTTTGCATTTTTAGCCACTACACTTAAAAATAGATTGCTTCTCATATCAGGGCCTTCCCCCATTATTCCCACACTCCGCATTTTTCGCATTTTTAGCCACTACACCCAAAACATCACCCATTTTGGAAATCTCCACAATATCAATTATTCCCCCACCCTCCCCACCTCACTGCAGCTTCACCACTACACCACAATAGCTCCCCCTTTATATACAAGTAGTAGTTTAGCATATATGTGTATAATATAATATAATAGACCACTTTTTGTGTTAATTTGTGTGCCTCCTCCTCCTCCAGGGGCCATTTAACATATGTTAGGGTAAAGAACACTTTCGCATTTTTGCCCCTTTGGTGGGAGAGTGTTCTATGATATTCAGAACATGTTTATGAGAATATATGAGTAGATTCCCATCTTTATTTGACCCCCTGAAGTGTCCTACATCAATAGATATAGCACATATGCAAGAAAACACAAAATATGTTCCCATTTAATCATTTCTAGGTGGACAGACTTGAAAAAATGATTCCCAGCATCTATTCAACAATAGGAACAATGTATCAGCAGCCCAGGACCATAGGACAATACCTTGTTGGATGGTGTACCCTTCCTCTCCTGATGGTTCACCTTCTGTGAAAATTTTTCCTGTAGGACCGGACCTTAATTGAGGTGAGGGGTCTATTTCTATGTATATTTGGAGTAGATCTATCATATAGCTGGCCCAGGACACACATAGGATCCTGCTACAGGAGCAAAAACATAGAAAATCTCACTTTTGACATTTTTGATGTTTTTCAGTATCTTACTCTTGCATAAATAATCCAGCCTGTTCATATATCATCATCATCATCATCATAGCATATATACTTGCTTTGTGTGACAAGGATCAGCTCAAAATAGGCCGGAGTTTTGAGCTAGTGTGAATACTTGCTATTTCTACTGATAAGGAGCCCATACTTTCAAAACATCGAAATTTAATAATCAGACACCTGGAGTAGATTTAAAATACATTCATTATCATATACCCAAATTTACAAAACAATCCAACAAGAATTGAGTGCTGAGGAAGTGAAATAGATAAGAAATTGAGTGTGGAAAAGTTCAAAGACCCAAAACATCGAAAATGGTCAGTTGGGCAGCAGTAGGACTTTAATGCTGGGTCACCTCAAATATACACCACATTCCTTCCACAACCCTCTAACCTCGGGGCAGTATGTAGTATAGGTTCTTTTAGTAGTCTATCATATATCCTACATATTTTCAATGAAATATTTGACCTGTACCATATATAAATGTGACTTTGTGTAAAAATATGTCAATTGTCACTTTTCAGACATATGTCATTTTACTTGTCATTCAGTCAGTCCTTCATGGATCTTTCTAAAACTTCAAATACATCATCTGGGACATATATGAGAAGTATCCCAGGTATCTGATCACTTATCACAGGCTTGATTACTATGTAGGCTTCTTATCAGTAGAAATACCCCCTGTACATCAAATATCAAATTTGCGCCCTATATAGGGCTGATCCTTGGCACAGAATATATGTATGAATGTACTATTTATGATATATGAGCAGGGCTGGATTATTTATGCAAGAGTAAGATACTGAAAAACATCAAAAATGTCAAAAGTGAGATTTTCTATGTTTTTGCTCCTGTAGCAGGATCCTATGTGTGTCCTGGGCCAGCTATATGATAGATCTACTCCAAATATACATAGAAATAGACCCCTCACCTCAATTAAGGTCCGGTCCTACAGGAAAAATTTTCACAGAAGGTGAATCATCAGGAGAGGAAGGGTACACCATCCAACAAGGTATTGTCCTATGGTCCTGGGCTGCTGATACATTGTTCCTATTGTTGAATAGATGCTGGGAATCATTTTTTCAAGTCTGTCCACCTAGAAATGATTAAATGGGAACATATTTTGTGTTTTCTTGCATATGTGCTATATCTATTGATGTAGGACACTTCAGGGGGTCAAATAAAGATGGGAATCTACTCATATATTCTCATAAACATGTTCTGAATATCATAGAACACTCTCCCACCAAAGGGGCAAAAATGCGAAAGTGTTCTTTACCCTAACATATGTTAAATGGCCCCTGGAGGAGGAGGAGGCACACAAATTAACACAAAAAGTGGTCTATTATATTATATTATACACATATATGCTAAACTACTACTTGTATATAAAGGGGGAGCTATTGTGGTGTAGTGGTGAAGCTGCAGTGAGGTGGGGAGGGTGGGGGAATAATTGATATTGTGGAGATTTCCAAAATGGGTGATGTTTTGGGTGTAGTGGCTAAAAATGCGAAAAATGCGGAGTGTGGGAATAATGGGGGAAGGCCCTGATATGAGAAGCAATCTATTTTTAAGTGTAGTGGCTAAAAATGCAAAATTGCGGAGTGTGGGAATGTTGTAGGTGAAATTCCCACAGGGGGCCAAAAATGCGAAATAGATATAGCTGAGTTTCAAAATTCCCAAAACTGCGGTGAGCTCCTTATGGGGTGCATTGCCTATTTTTGTTGGGTGGTGGTAACCACTTCCCTAGATACCTGTGGTCTTCCCAATAAAATATATCTGTTCTTATGGTCTTCCCTATATACCTGTGGTCTTCCCAATACAATATATCTGTTCTCGTGGTCTTCCCTATATACCTGTGGTCTTCCCAATACAATATATCTGTTTTTGTGGTCTTCCCTATATACCTGTGGTCTTCCCAATACAATATATCTGTTTTTGTGGTCTTCCCTATATACCTGTGGTCTTCCCAATAAAATATATCTGTTCATATGGTCTTCCCTATATACCTGTGGTCTTTCCCATCAAATTTCTAACAATGGTCCATAGACCATTCCAAGTATATTACAAATTATAGGGAAAGACCACAGAGCACTCGGGCAGACCAGCAGAAAAGTACCTTTTAGGTGAAAACCTCTGTAGGTGACAATCAATCTAAGAGGTGTCTAAAATGGGGTGACCAAAGTGCATCAGACCGGATCGGTGTAGAAACAACAATACAGAGAGGAACAAATGATGCTCCTGACTGTATCTATAAATGTTGTAGGTCGCGCGTTGCCTAGTCTGCTAATCTTGAGACGACAAGTGTGTTCAACCCTGAAGGGGAAGTGAGTGCAGCAAAGATCTAGAGGTACATGCTGAAGCGAAGCACGAGAAAGCGCAGGTGCGCACAAGGCACGGGAACACGCGCGCGCGTGTATGCAGAAAATGATAAAGACTAAGCTTAAGTGATAATATGATGCAAGGTAAGAGAAGAGAGATGCGAGGTGTAAACAGATAGAGTTCTACTATATTCTGCTAGGTAGTAAGTAAGTAGTAAGTAGTCAGTTGAAGGACAAGTAAGTTGAAAGGTAGGAAAAGTAAGTTGGTAATAGTATGTACTGCTGGCACTTATATAGTGTGCCTAAGTGCTGTCATGCGGAGCCGAAGCACTACCAAGTAGGTATGTAAAGATATATATGAGTGAGAATCCATGATAAAAATAAAGGTGGAATGATATGCTAATAAGAGAAATGGAAATATATGCACTAGAGGGCTTGGTGGACAGTGGATGGATTCTTCTGGATAGCTGGCGCTATAGGGCGCTCAAGCGCGGGAACACGCGTGTGCGTATATACATCGCAAAGTGCGGGAAGAGTGCGCGCATTGTGCGGGAAAGCTGCGCCTCATATAGAGATAGCTGCAGGTAGCGCACAGAGTGATGCTACAAGTTCGTGCTATGTACTCCCTAGTGAAAACTGTCATATCAGACCATGAGACGCACGAGTCTCTACATCAGATCTAAGGGTCTGAAGTCTGGAAGAGAAGTGTGAATATATGGGATTTGACAGTATCCCCCCCTTAGGGCCGATCCCTAGAGGCACAAGAACCATCGGTCCGGACCGGACGAGATTAACACGAGATGATGGAGAAGTTGATGGGAGAAGTGTCTGAGTTCGGAATCGGACAGGTATACTCAAGGGCAGACGTCCCAGGATGATTCTTCCTTTCCCACTTTTTACTCTCTATAATGCTCTATTGGAAATGTCTGGCAACACCTCCGGATCTCAGAAGACTGCTAAGCAGACACTGCTGGAGCTTCAACAACAACTAGCAGACGCTGAAGCTGCGGCTCGGAAGGAGGAGGAAGAGATTCGGAAGCGTCAGGAGGAGGAGCGGAAGTGTGAAGAGGAATGGAAAATTCAGGAGGATCTTAGGAGGATTCGAGAGTCCGAAATTCGGGTGGAGGCAGAAAACAAACGGCGCAGGGAAATAATAGCGGAAATGGTGAGTTTTGGATGGTTATGATAGTTTTGCCTGACGGATGAAAAGTCTTGTGCTATTTCCGCTGACAAGGACAGATCCTGCAAGTGTTGCAGTGACAGAGGCCGGACTTGCCTTTGGATGGATGCGGAGAGCAATGCTCTGGTGAGTTAATCCGCGTTTTTCGGATCCGAGTATTTTGACGTCTGGATAGGTCAAGTCTTGCGATATCTGCCGGAAGGACAAGGCTACGTGCCCCGGGTGACCCGGAACTGTCAAGGTGCCCAAGGGCAAGAAGAGGAAGCATGCTGCCGGATCTCCATCTCTGAAAGGTAAAGGTAAGAAATGCCAGAAGAGTCCAACTCCTGAAGATCCGGAAGAGATGGAGACAGAATACGATGACCAGGCTTGGGTGGCCGCAGCCAACAGTATAGTGGCGGAGCTGGCTAGGACTAACACCCTTTTGGAGAGAAGTATTCAGGCGGCGGAAGGCAGCAGGGCTGCAGCGGACCAGATGAGCTCCGGAATTGAGCTGTTCCTTCAGCAACAGAGGGAATTTCAAGCCATGTTGTTCGGACAAATCCGGAAGGGGTTTCGGATGTCTCCGTATTTGGAGGAGGAGGATGAGGTGATGGAGAAGGCATCCGGAAGTGATGCAGGTGGATCCGGAGGGGTGGATGGATCTATGTAGATGTAGGAAATTCTGGTCCGTTTCTGTTTCTTCTCTAAATGTACTTATATCTTGTATACACATCATGTACTTCAAAGTTGAATAGGACCGGGTTTTTTCGGAATTTGAGGCGTGGAAGTCCGATACTAATTTGGATGCGTTTCCGAGCTCTGTTGCAAGTAACCATGAAGTTTCCTCATCTGTTCCTTCATATCCAGACCATCGGACGAGGTATAGGAGTTGACATTGTCTTCTCCGACGGTCTAACTTGGAGTCTAGGATTTCGGATATCTCATATTCGGGTTCTCCGTCGACTTCAACTGGAGGTGGGGGTGATTGGATACAATTAGGAATAGTGTTGAGGGATGCTGGTTCTAATTGCGAAACATGGAAAACTGGATGTACGGAACGCATGGAGTCTGGAAGTCAGATGGTGAAGGAATGCGTACCCGGACGAGCTATGATTTAGAATGGACCTAAGTTCTTTTCCGAGAGTTTCTTGGATGGACGGGTGGATCGGAAGTATTTTGCTTTGACGAAGACTGGATCTCCAATTTTCATATCCGGAGCGGGTTTTCGTTTGGCGTCCGCAGGTCCTTGATATCTTTCTTGTGTGTGGGCCATTTCTTCTCGGAGGAACTGATGGAGTTCATCAAGGTCTATTGCATAGTCTCGTGCACGGGCGGATGAACGGATAGGTTCGGATGATATTCCTTATTGGCAAAGAAGGGTGATACTCCGGTAGTAGCACTCGGAGCGTTGTTATAAGTGAATTCTGCCAAGGGAAGTAGTTCCGACCAGTTATCCTGCTGATAGTTGCAGTATATCCGGAGGTATTGTTCAAGGGTTGGTTCGCTCGTTTGGTTTGTCTGTCTCCTTCCGGATGATATCTGGACGTGAAGTGGAGGACCATATCTAATGCTTTTCCTAAGGACTGGAAGAAATGCGATATACAAATTCTGTTCCTCGGTCCGAAATGACATGGGATGGAACTCCGTGCTTGGAAAACACATGGAGGACGAATAGACGAGCGAGATCCGGAGAGGTAATGGTGTCGTGGGTAGGGATAAATATAGCTTGTTTGGATAGACGGTCTATTACGACGAGGATGGCTGTAAAGCCGGATGAGTCTGGAAGATGCTCAATGAAATCCATGGATATAGAATTCCAAGGCTTTTCCGGTATGGGAAGCTGCTTAAGCAATCCATAAGGTTTGTGTCTCGGAACCTTAGCTCAACCGCAGGAAGTGCAGGACTTGACGTAGTCCTTGACATAGGTGCGGATTCCTGGCCAAGTATACTCGCGTCGGATGAGGTCTAACGTCCGATTCTGTCCGAAGTGTCCGGACAATGGATGATCATGAGTATTCTGAAGGACGCGAAGACAGAGGTTATTAGATTCCGGAACATATATACACTTGTTGCAGCAGAGGAAACCACTATCATCTACCGTCCATCTCAGACCTGAAGGTTCTGGAAGATGTTCAGATGCGATAGGGTCAGTGGGAAGTGCGGTCAGGATGTCTTTCCGAAGCTGGTTGATATCAATCAGAACGGCTGCCCTAAGAACCGGAGTTACTAGAGTCGAAGCTCGAAGGGATGAAGCTAACTGTTCCGAAGTGAATACCGGACAGAAATTATGAGGATTGACTCGAGCGTAGTCCTTATCCCCCTCTTTGGGATAGATGTCCCAGCGTCTAGTAAGGGAATCCGGTTTAGCTCCGAGCTTTCCGGGACGGACACGGATGATGAGGTTAAACTGATGAAGGAATTCCGACCAGCAGGCCTGACGGCGAGAGAGAAGTTTTGTGGTAGAGAAATACTCAAGGTTCTTATGGTCCGTGACAATGTCTATTGGCTCAGCAGAGCCTTCAAGGTAATGTCGCCATGTCCAAAAAGCTTCATGGATGGCTAGAAGTTCCTTATCGTGAGTGTCGTAGTTGAGTTCTGGAGCGGTAAGCGTCTGAGAATAAAATGCTACCGGACGAAGCTCTGAGTCTGGACATACTATGGAAAGTATTCCGGCTATAGCGTAATCAGAGGCATCGGTTTCTACGACTATCGGAACATTCAGAATCCAGTGCGTAAGCACCGGAGCGGACGTGAAAGCTTTCTTGAGTGTTTCAAAAGACTTCCGACAATCATTGGAAAAATCCCAAGTAACCCCCTTACGGGTAAGACGGGTGAGCGGAACTACAATGTCCAAGTAATTGAAAATGAATCGACAATAGAAATTTGCGAATCCGAGGAAGGATTGAATATCCTTAACTTTCCAAGGTTCCGGCCAATCAACGATGGCTTGGATTTTCTCGGACGACATGGTCAAGCTGTCTGGAGATAGGATGTAACCAAGGTATTCAACGGATGTAGTATGGAACGCGCATTTTTTGGGTTTAGCTTAGAGTCGATGTTTTCGGAGATGGAGAAGGACTTCTCGGACATGTTCCTTATGGGATGCAAGGTCTTGGGAATAGATGAGGATGTCATCCAGATATATGATAACACACACATCCAGCATATCAGCAAACACGCTATTGACAAAGCGTTGGAATGCAGCCGGAGCGTTAGTGAGACCTTCCGGCATCACCAACCATTCATACGAGCCATAACACATTCAGAACGCAGTCTTCCATTCGTCTCCGTCCGCTATCCGGACGAGATGATAAGCGGATTGGAGGTCAATTTTGGTATAGACTTTAGCGCAGCTCGGAGAGTCTAGGAAGTCGGTAATGAGAGGTAACAGATATCGGTCTTTCTTGGTAATCTGGTTAAGTCCACGGAAATCTACACAGAGGCGAAGGGAGCCATCCTTTTTCTTGACAAACAGGACAGGAGCTCCGTGAGGAGAGGATGAGGAACGGAGGAGTCTGGAGGAAATGTTTTCATCAAGAAACTTCCGGAGGGCTGCAAGCTCAACTGCAGATAGAGAATAAATGGTTCCGAGGGGCGGACTAGTTCCTTCCTCTAACTCGATTTTGAGATCATAGGGACGATGAGGAGGAAGTTGGCTAGCTTTGCCCTTATTGAACACATCCGAGAATTCATGATATTCTGGAGGAATTCCGGACAGGTCCGGAGGATCAGATGAAAGGGAAGTGGACCGGAGGTCTACTCTGGTCGGATGAAGGTAGATGTTGAACTGTTCTGATCCTTCCAATTTGCAGGCCCGGCAAAAGGCTACCACATTGATCAAGGAAATGTTGGGGATGGTTTTATCAGCGGAGGTTCCGGATGTAGTCGGAGGAGGTAAATCTTCCATCGGAGGATGAGGATCTGGAGACGGAAGCAACGTCGGAGGTGTCGAAGGCATTCCATGAGAAGTCATTCGGAAATTGATGCTGCCCGAAACCCAGTCAATCAACGGATTGTGTAGGGTGAGCCAGCTATATCCAAGAATGATAAAACAAGAAGAATCCAATGGAGTAACGTAAAACATATCGGAGGTAACTACACCGGACGGAAAACGGATAGGCAAATCTATCGCTTCGGAAATCATATTATTACAAGTACCATCAAACAAACGGAGAGAAAGCGGAGATATCGGATATGTAGGAATTTTATTTTTTCAGACGAAATCAGAGTCTATAAAACAGTGAGATGAACCACAATCTATTAGTGAAGGAAAATCAGAAATATCAGGAAAAGTAGGAATAGAAACAAATGGACAAAGAGAGTTCGGATCGGAAAGAGAAACAGTGTTGAGACATAGCTCCATTGCACAGGTAGAGTCAATGCAACCCTCATCCCGTGCAGAGTCAGGAGGGTTGCGGACTATTTTTTTGCTTCATCCGAAGCCTCCGGTTTGTCTTCCGGAGTTACTACTGCAGCACGGCCTTTGGCAGCATGCGAAGTAGACTTGGTGCATTCCCAAGCCAAATGGCCGGGTCCGCCGCAGAATAGACAGAGTTTATTATCCATCTGTCTCTTACGTTCTTCAGACGTGAGCTTTCCATCCTTTCCTAACTTGGAGGTAAGGTCCGGAGGTTTAGAAATGGAGGATGAGGCGGAAGTAGCGGGTTTGTCGGATTTGTACCTCAAAGGTCCAGACGAGTTGGAACTCGTCCGATCGGACGTGGTTTGCTTAGGAGGAATGGAGGTGGTGGGTTTAGTTTCACAGGCAACTTCTCCCTTCCGTTCCCAGTATCGAGCGTCGATAGTCTGGGCAAGGATCTTGTATTCAGAAAGGGTGGAAGGTTTACCCATGCGACTGATTTCATCTTTGATACGAGCCAGAAGTCCGTTATAGAATTGGTGTCTTAGGGCACCGTCACCCCAGCCACGGACTTGTGAAGCAAGACGCTGGAATTCAACAACATATTTATTAATGTGTTGTCCATCACGCATATGAAGTTGCTCCAATTGCATTTCCGCGTCTCTGGATGGATCGTGCGGTCTGAAATTGGTCTGGAGTTCAAGCATGAACGCAGAGTAATCATCCATCCAATCCGGACAATCGTCGTCCTCGTCGGCTAGGAGATCCAGTGAAGGTACAACAATTCAGATGGTGAGTCTGAACAATATGTTGGGTCTTGCAGAACCTAGCTGCTATTCGACCCTAAAGGGTTTCTGGACCAGGCTTAAGGCTCAGAGGAGAGGAAATATGATGAAAACTTGCTGATCTCTCAGACTCATACTGATACTGGTGAAAAAATTACTTGATTATGTAAGCTACAAAAGTGCCAACATAAGGTAAGGTAAAAACAGTCTCTACAAGCCCAGCCAGAAATGAATCCCTACACCACCATTTTTGACCTTTGTAAACAAATTGTTCAATTCAACACACCAGTCGACAGCATGCCAACTCGTTTCCTTGCCGGTGGGATTAACAAGAATATGGTAATGTATTGCGTGTCTAGTGCCTCGCGAGATCAGTACCATGTGTTGACAAACGTACCGGAGTCCAGGCGGATATACGAAGTGAAGATTAATGAGGAAATCCGACATGTGCGTGGCATACTTGTGCTTGCCCATCGCTTTGAGTATAGGTATCCATGCAACTATGCATGTTTCGGTGCGTCCAATGTCCCCACGGTTCATTGCATATGATAATTCCTCGTAAAGTAGGAAGTATTTGTTCATCAAGAGCGAGTTTTCAAATTGGACATCTTGCTCCTCCTCTGGCCTTCGACGGATGCGCTGGAGCTTATAATTTGCTACGTAAGTCTGCACCAATTCATCTGCCATTTTTATCAACTCATTCAGGACAGGTTTAGATGCTGTGAACTCC
Organism: Suillus tomentosus; assembly: GCA_016647685.1. NCBI lineage: Eukaryota > Fungi > Basidiomycota > Agaricomycetes > Boletales > Suillaceae > Suillus > Suillus tomentosus. The sequence goes on along the minus strand of JABBWJ010000026.1, from coordinate 252,795 downwards.
TCGAGGCTGCTATAAGCGGGAGACTTGTTTTTCACATGGATCCGCCAGCAATCGAGCCGACGACAGGTGCCGGAACTGCCGATGAGTACATGCATCCGTCGAAATCCTGGTTTGGAACAGTATATTCCAGTCTCCCTGGGTCGAAGTTGCGTGACATCTCGCATAAGACTAGTATTGTCTTCTCTTGCTGATAATGGTTGCAGGAAACACCGCCAGATGGCATCGGCACATGCCATCTTCAAATGGAAAAGACCGGGAATGAAAATAAGGTGTTGCAACCGGTCCCATGGGGTGGCCTCGATGGAGCGCTGTATTTGTGCCGCTTGGAGACGTTCGCCTGTTCCAAGGTCTCCGTGAATTAGAACTACGTGCTGGGAGATATCTGGTGACTCTAATTTAGAGCCAACTGGATCATAAATTCCTCCCTGCGCTAGAAGTTCTGTGACCGCGCGTATGTTCCCACTCACAGTTGAATTATTGATATCCATTGCCTGAGCAGCTGTGATTGATGTTTTTTGTAAGGGAATTTCTTCAATCACTTCAGGTGGGGGTATCTCCGACTTGAAGAGGTGGAAATACTCTGGTCCGTGAGTGCATAGATCCATCAAGAATAACCATGCGTTGAAACGGTCCCGTCTTGTTAGGTTTTGGGTGACTTCGGACTCGGAGTGGATGGATAGAAGATCCTTCCAAGTTCTACGGGGAGGTAAGTCCTGTTCTATTGCTTGAGTATTCAAAGCTGACTGCCTCCAGAGCTCTTCAGAGCATTTCAAATCATCAATAGTTATACCATGTTGCAGCAGAAACATTAGGCCAGAGGTAAGGTGTTTCAGTGAATCATTTGATTTTTCCGCGACAGGAAGGTGAGATTTGAGGTCAACATCAAAATTGTCATAGGCATATGACGCGAGGAGACTTTGACCAAGTTCTCGCATCGCATTTTGTGATTCGGCTGACATAGATTTCACTGCAGCATGAATGGCGTCTGTGGATATTGATATTCCGATGCGAGCGAGAGTGTCGACGACATTTTGCAGTGTGTGCATTGACTGCAAGAATATCCCGATGATGCTCTGTAGTGCATTGGATTTCCGGTTCGTACTCTGCATCATGATACTCAAAATCACAACCTTTTTCTGATTTAATTAATATCTAAGACATTGACATGCGAGCAAGGCATTATACTGACAATGTTACATATAGCGGCACGTCTATTTGTGTGAATATCTCGCTTCGAGGCCACTGTATCTCCTTCAGAGGTGAGTGCATTGATGAACCCCTCTAGTTCTATTGCTTCCACCTGATCCCAATAATAGTCATCGACAGCTTCTTCCGCATCGCTCATGACCACGTCTTTGTTACTTCCCAGCCTCTCATCCTCGCCGAGTAGAATCCCAAGCAATCCCCACAATCCTGGTGCATTAGACTTCATTGTCTGTGCGGTCTCCTCGATACTGAACTCTTCGAGTTGTTGCATGTTTGCACTCAATGCCCCAAAATGCAACCCATTGTCTTCGGAAGCCATGGTGCGCACTTCACGGACATATACCCCTTTTATGAGTTGGGTCACCATGTGTGCTGAGTTATATGGTCTCGAAGGATGCTTGATAATTGCACCGATTAAGTCTTCTGAATGTACAAGGAGTTCATGGACATGTGGATGGTTGTTGAGCTCCTGGCGAGTGAGTAGCATTAAGAAGAATTGAAAAGGCTTGATTCCAGCATCTTCAAATGTAGTCAATAGGTATTGAAAGGAATGTTCCATTGTACGACTGTCAACATCAACTGTGACATTAATGTGCTACTGTCCCAGACTCAATTGTAGCACAAATTTTCTAATACAAAAATACCTGCATCTTTCTAACCCTAAGTTCATTCTACATGAATAAATTTCGCGTTCCGCTGGTTCAGCCACTGTGGCTGATGTTGTTTACAAATGTTATCTTCCAGCCGCTGCTGAGAGTGTGAGGGGAATAAGGTTATGCTGGGTTTGAAATTTTGTTGTATCATGTGACCTCGGATGTAGCCCTTCCACACTCGAAGCAGTGGTTGGGAAGGAGCCTGGTAGTAACAGGTAATTGGGAGGTAAAGTAAGTAAAGTAATAGTATGTACTGCTGGCGCTTATATAGGCGCCTAAGCGCTGTCATGCGGAGCCGAAGCGCTACCGAGTAGGTATGTAAAGATATATATGAGTGAGAGTCCATGATAAAAATAAAGACGGAACAATATGCAAATGAGAGAAATAGAAATATATGCACTAGAGAACTTGGTGGACAGTGGATGGATGCTTCTGGATGGCTGGCACTATATGGCGCTCAAGCGCGGGAACGCGCGCACGTGCATATACATTGTGAAGCGCGGGAATGGTGCGCGTTGCATGGGAAAGCTGCGCCTCATATAGGGATAGCTGCAGATAGCACACAGAGTGGTGCTGCAAGTTTGTGCTATGTACTCCCTAGTGATACAGTGGCTCAAAAAAGTGTCCCAATGTTTGTAGGTTTTCATGTAATTGTCTTATTGCGCGCCAGGGTGTGAGAATCTGACTAAGCCAAATGGAAGTCCCGAACAGCTCTGCTTCTCGGCTACAATTATGTTTCCTATAGCGTGGGAATCCGACAATGTTGTGCGAAGATATGGCCATTTTAATTAGGTGACTCATTGGGACACTTTTTTGAGTTTGAATCTGATATACATAATCTCTATAATTCTAGTACTTAGTGTTTCCTCCCTTAGCTTCAATGACTGCTGCTACCCTCCTAGGCATACTTTCTATCAATTTCTGACATTCCTCCCTAGCAATCTTCCCCCACTCTACTACAACTCTCTCCCATAACTGAAATAGTCCATTAGGTGGGTCTTGATAGGCAGCAAGCATTCTCTTGAGTAATTCCCAAAGATGTTCAATGAGATTGAGGTCTGGAGACTGTGCTGGCCATGATAGGACAGTAATATCATGGTCCTCAAACCATTTGGTGGCCAACTTTGAGGTATGTTTGGGGTCATTATCTTGTTGGAAGATAATGTCTTCTTCATCAATACCTGATCATGATGTTATTGGAAGGGTTTAAATATATACAGGGTATTAAAATAAGACCATATTGTCAATATGGGACCATTTATATATATATTTGTAAATGGTGTCATGTCTAAATGATCTGATTTTCATATTTTAATAGAAACTCAAAAAGTGTCCCAATGAGTCACCTAGTTAAAATGGCCATATCTTCGCACAACATTATTGGATTCCCACGCTATAGGAAACATAATTGTGGCCGAGAAGCAGAGCTTTTTGGGACTTCCCTTTGGCTTAGTCAGATTCTCACACCCTGGCGCGCAATAAGACAATTACATGAAAACCTACAAACATTGGAACACTTTTTTGAGCCACTGTAAGTGCCATATCACACCATGAGAGGCATGAGTCTCTACAGTGCACCTTTCCAAATTCACCTTTTAGCTTGACTGCCATTACGTTGTAGAAACAACAATACTGAGAGGAACAAATGAGTGCTCCTGACTGTATCTGTAAATAGTTGTAAGGTCGCGCGTTGCCTAGTCTGTGTTACTTGAGGAGACAAGTGCGTTCGACCCTAAAGGGGAAGCAGGTGCAGCGAAGATCTAGAGGTATGCACGGGAACGCGAAGCGCGAGAAAGCGCAGGTGCGCGCAAGGTACGAAGGCGCGGGAACGCGCGCGCGTATTAGCGCGAAGCGTGGGAAAGCGCGCGCGTATGCAGAAAATGATAAAGACTAGACTTAAGTGATAATATGATACAAGGTAAGAGAAGAGAGATGTAAAGTGTAGACAAATAGAGTTCTACTATATTCTACTAAGTAAGTAAGTAGTAATAGGTAAATGGGAGGTAAAGTAAGGTAAGTAATAGTATGTACTGCTGGCGCTTATATAGCGCGCCTAAGCGCGGTCATGTGGAGCCGAAGCGCTACCGAGTAGGTATGTAAATATATATATAAGTAAGGGTCCATGATAAAAATAAAGACAGAACAATATGCAAATGAGAGAAATAGAAATATACGCACTATAGAACTTGGTGGACAGTGGATGGATGCATCTGGATGGCTGGCGCCATAGGGCGCTCAAGCGCGGGCAAGCGCGCGCGTATATACATTGCGAAGCACGGGAATGGTGCGCGCATGGCGCGCGTTGCGCGGGAAAGCTGCGCCTCATATAGGATTAGCTGCGGATAGCACACAGGATGGTGCCGCAAGTTCGTGCTAAGTACTCCCTAGTGAAAAGTGCCATATCACGCCATGAGAGGCATGATTCTCTACAACGTTCGGTGACTTGATCGTGACAATGTGCCAGTTGTTTTTTAAGAGCTTCTTGTTGATTAGCATGATGACTTGCATTCTGTTGGGACTGGAGTGGTGGTCTGAAGGATATAGTACATCCCAGTATTGTCTGAGGTTGGATGCATTAGCTAACTTTACCGGGTTTAAATAGGGTTCTTGGATGCAGGTGATGTCATATACATTCGGGTCCAAGTTTTTTAGCATGTGCTCCCAGGCGGGGAGCGATTTTCTGAGGTTTTATTGCCATATCCTGAGATTGTCCCTTGCTGGTGGTTGGTCGTTGGGTTGTGCTGGCATTTATTCAAGGTCTTGATCATCACTCCATGTGCCTAGGTTGTACTCCTCAATTGGTGGTGGTGTTCTCTGGGTTGTTGCTGATGGGGTGCTGGTGTTGCTGGAGATGGGGTCGTCGCATTGGTTCCGGGGAGGTTGTTGGGTCGGTGCTGGGTGGCGTTGAGGTTGTGAGGTCCACAAGTCCGTGATGCGTGTTTGACCTCTCAAAGGTGCATGATTAGGGTTCTGGTGGTTGGTGGCCAATCTTTGTGGTCTCTGTTGTCTTTCAACCATGCGCCATTCGCCTTCCCTGTCTCTTGGTGGAGGGTACCTTTGGGTTGGTTGCTCTTGGGAGGGCTGGGGTGGTCTTCCTTGTGCGTCTTCCTGGTCGTACCATTCGGTGTCTGAGTTTGTTACCTTCTCCCATGTGAGGGGGTTGTTAGTGAGGTAGAAGCAATATTTGGATTCTGTGTTATGGTTCTTGTGAGTGTTCCAGGCGGCATGGCCCTGGACATTGCAGTTAATACAGAAGAAGTTGCTCTGGTCCTTAGTTGTGCAGGTAGAGGTTCTGTGTGATTTCCCGCAAGTTCTGCAGGTGTCGGTTGCCTGTGGGCAGTCTATGGCCATGTGTGAGCCATCAAAGGAGTTGCATTTTAGACATATAGAGGGCTCCATAATTAGTTTCCTAGCATATACTTTCTTACCTGCAACCATGAGGCCAAATTTGATAGCTTGGTTGGTGCTTTCCTTGGTGTTGAAGGTGAGGATGATGTAGGCCATTCGCTGGTCTGGGTTGTGCCTGCTGATTGGTTTGATGTATCTCGCCTTCGATATTACCTTGGGTTTCCTTCCTGCTTTCTGCTTGATGTCAGATAGTGCTGCTGGCTGTTCTGGAACAAAGCTGATTGGTATGTTCTCTACTATGGTGTGGTATGCCCTGTCCCTGAGTATAACCTCGATCCCGAAGCCTTCTAGAAATTTGCTGCGGTTTGATGGAATGCTGATCCAGGTGGCTGATTCTGCAGAGTTGAGTTCGTAGAGTACTCCTCCATGTGGGAGTCGTCTGGCTGAAATGAACTTGATGTTCTGTGGCGTGTCAGTTACCTCCTTTTCCATGGCTTCTACTGCTAGGTTTGCTTTTGCGACCAACTGGATCTCCGTGAGATTGATGAGCGTGTTGGTGAAGTTTGGTGAGCGCCTTTCTATGAGTATTTGACATGCTTGGGCTTCATTGTGAGCTAGGGCCTTTGCCGGGGGTGCAGGGATCCCTTCCTTGCCGCTGTTGCATATGTTCCCTGGTCCTTGCTCTTCATTATCCCTTCAATCATGGTTGGGTCATGGTGGGATGGGGTCCCCGGTGCCTGTGGTACCTTCAGCACTACAGAAGTTAAGTGTTTGCTTACCTCTGATGCTGTGTGTTCCAACATTGTTTTGTGCTTGTCTACGGCCTGCTCTAGTTCTTCTATCTTCTCAACCACGTGGCCACTGGGCCCCCTATTAGGGCTTGAACCTTCTTTACAATATTTAAGACATCAATTTTGCGGTCAACTTCTAGCAGTATGAAGGCCATTGCTCGGAGGATCTTAGTGTGGGTTGCTCCCATGTCAGCTGAGATGCTAAACTCAAACAGGGCTGTTGCTATTGGTTGTAGCATGTTACCTGCTGTTGGTAGTACTAGTCCGTGGGTTGATAGTATTTTCCTTGCTGAATTAATTGAGTTGACGTCGGTTCTTATTCCTGTTCCCAGGGCGTGGTCTTTGTTGGATTTGCTAACAGTTAGCATTGGTTTGTTCGCGGTTGTTTTGCGGTTGTTCATGCATGTTGATTGAGAGGCGGTTGGCATGTTTGTGGGGTTGGTTGGGGCCATGCTTGCCAATTGATTCATTGTTTCTTGGTTCTTAGTGTTGGTTTGATAAGTTTCTTGTGTTGTATAGGCATTTGGACCACCTCTTGGCGTCCTTGGCACTTTTGAGCACGATGTCGGTGGTTGGGTTCTGGGGTCCTTGTCAGGGTGCCACCTGGTACGGGTCCAAGAAGCGATTGGTATTGAGATCCATGACAACTTTGTCCTCCAACATGACAACAGTCATTTGAAGAGTGGTCCATTAGACTTCCCTCTTAGAGATACTTTAAACTACCTTGATGGTGATAAGATGATGTATGATGATACCAGTACTACTAATGACCCTCCTCAAGTTGCAGGAACCAAGTGACAATTTGCTGTGTCACCCTTTCTCCCTCCTAAGGCCCCACAACCATAATCATTTCAAATCCCCACCAAGTCCCCAGCATCTTTATATGACAACCACTTTGCATTTGGTGTACAGAGGCTGTCAAGCTGTGGGGGGTGACACAAATGATGCCAGAGATTGCATACAGCACATCAACACCATCATTAACAACATACAACATGGGTCACAGACCCCACAGACCTTACTGCTAATTAGCATAGGGAACTTAAAGAAGATGGCTAAATCTGATGTCATGAGGCAGATGGACCAATTCTGGAGTGAGATCAAGAGCTTACAGTCTGATGCTATGTTACATCATAACAGTAAGTGTCAGTAGTTCCTCACAAAACTTAAGGTAAGGTCTGAGTACCATCATGAGATAAAGAAATATGAGTAGCTTTGCTCAACATGGGAGCATGAGGTGTCTCAAGCAGTCCTCAACTGTCAGTACCAATAGGAGGATAAAGATGCTAAGATCCGCCTTTATGAAGTCTGATATACAGATGCATGAAGCACATTCAAAGGTGCTTAATAAGAAGTTGAGACCCTCCACCTCAAGATCTAATTCCATCAGATAATACAGGATAACAGAACCTCAGCATTAGATGGAGCTGCATAAGTTGTTTGTTGGTGTTGTATCACTGTCATGTTTTTCCCACTGGCCTCATGTCTGATCAATCCAGCGCGAGGCATCCCAAAATCACATGCATGTCCAATTTTGGTAATCCATTGCATTTTTGACATATACTGGAACACGTGTTCGACAATACTCATGCCGAACTGGCCAATTTCCTTTTTGAGAATCCCGGCAATTTCCGGTTCAGCACTTCCATCGAAAATGATGCACTCACACTTTCCTTCCACACTACTGCCTTCTCCCCACCTGCTGGCAACGACCAGCTTAATATTCCCTCTCCCTCTGACTCTCCCGTCCTCTGGGAGAAATCATCTCTGGACCCGGATAATCCTGTAGAGGATACTGGAGTTGGAAACTTTGTTGGAGGGCAGGATACATCTATTTTTAATTCTAATCATATTCAAAATCTAACTAAAACAAACACTACCTCATATTCAACCCCTTCTTGACAATCTTTGGCTAATGCCAACGCTAACGTTACACACGGCACTTTGGCCAATGCCAACAACCACCCGGTGCCCTCTTTGGCCAATGCCAATGTCAACCTCATGCCACCAACACCAATGGCATTCTCTGCACTTGCACCACCAATACCAATAGCACTCTCTGCCCTTGTGCCTCCAACATCAATGGCACTCTCTGCCCCTGTGCCACTAACACCAACGGCACTCTTTGCCCTCGTGCCTCCAACACCAACAGCACTCTCTGCCCTTGCGCCTCCAACACCAATGGCACTCTCTGCCCTCACGTCTCCTCCCTTCATGGCACATATTTGGTCTGTGCCCTTTGTGCTCTCTCCAAATGCCACTCTGCATACAGCCAGCACCTTCTCTCCCAATGGCACCATCTTTCCCAATGTTCACTCTTTGCTCATTGTAACCTTAGGCATTGTGGCTTGTTCTCTCCCTAACACTGATGACACTCCGGCACTCACTCTTGCATATAACACATTCGCTCGTTCGAATCCCACTATACCTGCCGGTACTTTACATCCATATGATACTACCTCACACATACTGTCTAACACTAGTGCTACCAACCCACCTACATTTCCTGTACACTCTACTACGAATGAACCTTGCTTTGATCCTAATGTGCCCCCAAACCTTGACATGGGTTTAGACTCTAACTCTGACTCCATAATCCCACCTATAGACACCCTTCCAGACAGTCTTCATCAAGGACTTTGCCTTCGGGCAGGAACAGGGTAGAAGCTTCCATGAGTCCAAGATTCGAGGAAGAGTAAAGGACACAATACATTTGAAGGTACGAGCATTGAAATGATAAATTTTAATGACATGCTCACTCTAGTTCTATCATCTGTAGAACAATATGATAATATCATATCCCATTCCTCAGCTGCATCCATCGTGTCAATGTCATCACCTGTCTCTCCAAAAGAAGACTCCGTCGATGTTTTCCTAGTTCGTCCGTCGCTCGATAATGACGCCGAGTCTACCTATTCAAGTGCTTTACCATCCAGTGCCTTTTTAGTGGTACCACTGAACTCCATCACCAGTCTACCTCAAGAGGATGAATATGTGCCCTCGCTTATGCCCTCTCGTCCTTTTAAGGGCAATCCTGAATATAATTTGCCATCTAAGGCTACTTTGAGAGATTCAAGCCTTGCGCTGGATGATGAAGACATCCCTATGTTAACTCTACCTGATGCAGCACCCACACCTGCAGAAGAAACCATCCCTTATCAAGGCCTGAGTCGACCTGATGGAAGGAAGTATATTTTGTTCAAAGGTTTAACAAGACTCGAGGCTGAAGAATATTCGAGCACTGAGTTCGTAAAGTACAATGACTATCATTCTGTTTATATTCCTAACATTGTCCATGCTATTGAGTCCTTCTGTCAAGATGAGATTATTGCTAATGATTGGAACAACCATATGTTCTGAGACAGAAGCTACCCTGGACATCCTGTCATCCCTGGAACTGTTAAACTGCCCACTGGAGGTCCACATTCTGGGAGGACCTGGCATGAATGAGTCCAAGAACTTTGAGACCACAGGGCACATACTCAGCACTTAATCCATGTCATTGAAACTGTCCTTTCGACTCACATGCTTGCTGAAGCATCCTCTTGTGCGGGAACCATCAAATGTGACCAAACCTTGCACATTGAGAGGGGTCTAACTAACAAAGTCTACACTGGACACTACAATGATGTCAATTCTTTTTTCTCTGGGAGTGAGGCTAAATGGATCAACTCATATGCAGCTATGTATTGCTGAAGCTCATAGAGAAGGAGAGCTAGCTTTTAAAATTCTCAATGCCCTCCTTATGCCCTTCCCTGACGAGGACACTATCAGTGCCCTTACTGAATCTCATCTACTCGATGTTGGGACTGTCAAGGACATCCTTTGTCTTGCATCAGACAGAGACCTAGTCCTTGGGATCACGCGCTCGGGCCTCACTATCATAGCAACATCACCCTTTCGAAGTCAGATGTTCGAAGACCCCTTTTATTCAAAGAAATGGTTTGTTCTCTCAGATATTGCTGAAGAACCTGAGGATGAGCCGAAATCCAAGGCTAAGAAGTTTTTTCTCTAGTACTCTAGAGGTGAATTCTATCCTTCATTATTATTTTTTCAACTTATCAATCTCTCTAAGGGAAAATCTAAAAGCTCATTACTGGATCTTCAAGTCTCAAAATTTTGTATATGTCCATCATTTCTATTTCCCCTTCGACTTCTATTGCCTCATGTGAAAATTCACATAATCCCAAAAACATGGACCCTTGCGTCTTCAAACCAGTGCCTATGTATTTATATCTCCATTTTCGTGTCAGACTCAGTATCTTGTTTCACTTATTTGTCTTTGTTTGTTTTGATTGTCTCTAGTGCTCTTGCTTATTCACAAAAACTACATTTCAGGCTTATGTGTATGAGTATATTGATACAGGAAAAAGGTGTAAAGAGTCAAGTGATAGCCTTAGATATGAGTTACCTGTTCTGTAATTCAAGTCTTTGGTGGTCCACATTTTTGTTTGAAAAACCTAAGTTTCAACAACACCAAAATCAAGTTTTAAGTCTAAGTCACTCAAAACCTATTGAACAAAATTCAAGTAAGGAGATCCTAGAATATCCTTCAGATTTGCTTGAAAATGAGTCTATAGAAGACTGTTTCGAGAGACTTAGAAATAATCCCACATCCAAAAACCAAACTACAAACTTCAATCAAAATGAAGACTCTATTATTCAAGACTCAGACTATAATGAAAATTCTGATACTGAGTCTGATATCTTAATTTCCTGTGACTCTACCAACTATCCTGAGGGAAATCCAGTACTCACAATGTACAAGAGGGTTGATAAAAAAAGTCAAGCCTGTGTCAGGCATATATTGTTTATATTCCAATGTGACGAAAACCTTTCCTGGGGAAGCTTGGACACTGATTGATGGAATGTGTATATGTCAGTATTTCTAATGAATGGCCTTAGGTTCTTGAAAGCCTGCGAGAGTGAACCCAAAGTGAGGAAAACATTACCTGGTCTATTCTATAGACTTCTAACTTGTGTGATTGACAGCGCGGCCCTTATTCAATGATACCTCTGATGCTACATCTTCAGAGTCTGCAGACAAGTTATCCAAAGTTGTGGCTCCTACTACGTCATGCAGCGCTAGCCTTGTTCATTTCATGTTAATATCCAAATGTGGTATCTCTCCCTGCTACCATTAATGGTATATGCTTTTTAGTGAACTAACCCTGGTCCCAACAATACATAAGCACGAGCTCACCAGATCTATTCTTCATCTCCCACCCTTTCTTCACCACATCTACTCATTTCTTCCCCTCCCTGCATCTCCATGTCACATGATGGGGACAACACCATGTGGTTATAGGACAAACACAATAACATGCCGCATGTTGAGGGCCAGCAGAAAGGTATGATCATCATTCTAGGTATTGAGCTAGCTTTGCTCAGTCTGTCAGGCAGACAAATTATTATGTTACTCAAGGAAGGGCCATTAGATGTGTGGTTGCTCTGTTCGATAGCATTGAGGACCTTGTCTCCAAAAATGACCGAAGGTAGGACCTCGATGAGGATGGAGATACTACACTCAAGTGAGTCCTTCGCTTTGTGGAGGCTACTAATGGGCTTGTCTATGTAGTCAAGACCAGCTGCAGGTAGGGTATCTTTTGTTCACGCAAACCTTGTGGTGGTTTCACAAGAAAGCTTCAGATATGGAGTATGATGAATATGCACAAATGTTGAAAATGGTTGTATTTGCCTCTGATTGTGTTGATTATCATACTTAGACTTTTCTAGCTTCAACAAGGCGCTGATAGTGCTCAAGGAGACGATACCTCCAAGCTCAAGGCTCTCATGTCGGATTGGGTTAATCACGAATTTAGGCCAAATCTACCGGTCGACTCAGATAATAAAAATTCACGTGGTTTTGTCAATGATGTGTGCAGCAGGTTGCTCTGCCCAACTGAGCTCGATTGGAACGACCCAGCGTAGGTGGTGCATTTGGAATTTCGCAGACAAAATGCTCACCTTTCACCAGTGTGAAGTCAGGGATTTGGGATCGTGCGAAGAAGTATATTGTGACAGATTTGTCTTTTCTGGCCTTCCTATATGAAAGTTATGCCACCAATCCAGATGATTTGGAGGAGGGCCTTTTCAAGAGCAAGATTCTCCTTCAGGTATGTATCACAGAAGTAGCCTAAGTGTGATCTGACCAGCTTTTGCAGGGCTACAAAGCAGTTTTCACATCACCCTCCTCAGCCAAAGATATTGAAGGTGATGGTGACGGTGCTGATATTATTGAGAACAACCGACATGAGAAGGTCTTCAGCTGGATTCAAGGTTAAGAAGCACGTAGTGCAAATCATTCAAATGGAAAAGCACAAGGAAATCATGAAAGTAATAACTAATATTTTGTACTAGCATAAAGAAGAGATTTAGGCTCAGGTAATGGAAATTATAATGAATCTGCAAAAATTCTAAGTAGTAAGTGATGCTTTATATTGCTAGGATTGGTAGATTTAAGTCAGAACCTATATAATGAAAATTATTATCTATTTGTGGGACTTGATGGTAATTCATACTCTAAAGTGACATAAGCATATGGTCATTAGGAGGGTTGTAGAGGTTGTTATGTAGGAGTAGGCCATAAATATTGAGTGGGGGTAGATTATAGATAGACCATAGAAGTTGTCATCATCACAATAGATATTAAGATTAAGCAAATGATAACTACTATAGATAAGTAGATTGAGAATAGTATATAAATCTGAGTGATAGTTAGCAATCATTATGAGGGCTAACAGTCATTCATGGTAGCCAGCAGGCTATATTGTGAATGGTAGATAAAAAGAGTCTTGCAATAATTTCTTTTATATATAACTCAATTGAATCAGAGATATCTATGATAGGAAATGACTCATTTATGAAACTGCAATAATAATATACAAAAACACAAAAATAAGCATGAGAGCTATTTAGATTAAATGCTTAAATCATATGGTTGGATGTATCTCTTCTGAGAAGAATATACTTAAAGAGTTAGATCTAAAGGGCTTGGCTTCAGCCTCATACACTGCACCCCTTATCAAAGTATATGCTCCTGACTTCTGAGGGCTGAAGGGCAAAGTCCAGAAGTCTAGAGTCCTATGCATGGGAATTCTGATGGACCTTCAGATATAAGAGACGAGACTAATCTGGACAAAGTCTAAACTAGAAAGTAACAGTAAAAGAATACTAGAGGTAGAGGTGGAGATGTCAAGTTAATAGAAAATGATTCTAAGATTTTCAGAAAACAATAAGAGGAAAAACTTAAGTCAGATGGAGGCAGAAATGAGCAGAATCTAATATGATATTTAAACTGAGGATATACAGGAATTTTACAGAGTTTATATACTACAGGAGACATAATAGAAGATTAGTCAGTGCAGTGCAAGGCTATATATGAAGCATGTGGAAAGCTTATCAATAGTATAATAAAACATAATAAAACAAAGTTGAAAATGAACAGGGTCTGCATAAACAAGTATAGTCAGATATAGATATAACTGATTGGATGACTGAAAAAGGGGCTAACCAAAAGGGAGAAAGTGTGAAACAAAGAAACTGATTAGATCCAGACATCCAGAGATAAATAGGTGATAGGTTTGGGTCTAGAACATGGGATATGATAGTATGGCAAATTACCACTTAATGAACATACTTACTTATAGAAAATACCTTATGGTTCATAGGTTACAATGAATCATTATCATTATAGAGGTGTCTAGTCTAAGTCAATCTTCCATACTACTACTATTCTTCAGTCACCTTCCTCAAATTCTTTGGGCTGGTGCATATAAATCTCTTTTTTCAGTACCTCCTAAAGGAACACCTGGTGTACATCAAAAGAGTCCAAGTCTCGATTGTTTTATACATGTTTATCTAATTTATTTCCTACCATCTAGGAAGTCTCTGATAATGGCCAGATGCTTTCATCTTCAATATCTTTGTGCATGACTCTACTTTGTTACAGATATGTTCAACATCATACAGCCTAGCTATATATTCAAGAATTAGTAAACTGGGAAATATTTGACATGATTAGCATGCGGCTTTATAGATAGGGGTGTTGCAATAGCAATACTACATATTACAGATACAGATATTGTTGATGTTTCATATAATTCATATTACTTCATTGATTTATTTGCATGCATGACTGTGTTATGATATTCAACTACATCAAAACACAAACTAGTCAATACTACATCAAAGTTGAGCCACTGCGATGATGAAATCATGACACCAAGGGCCTAAAAGTCCTCATGTAGTCCAAAATAGTTTGCTTTGTATAGGTATAATCCCTAATGTCTGTTGCTTCAAGTATATAATATAATGAGATGCATAAGCATCTAGCTGAGTTAGTGTCTTTGCACTATTAGGCTCATTATAATATGTCTTGATGGTACTCATACATTTATCTGCTTAGCAATTCTATATCTTTGTGTCTTTCTTGTAGTAAGACTCATAACATTGACTTGGAATGTGGTTTAACTTAGGCCTCCTTAGTGCTTATCATTACTTGTAGCAAGCTATGAAACCTTTGTGTTTTTATCAGAATCATTCTCCTGCTACTATTATGGCATATTTACATTCATCAGTGACATCATGCAGCCCCTAATAGACCCCTGATATTTCTGCCCTTATAACAGCACATTCATATACATGTAGCCTTTGGCCCCTAATAATAATATCACATACTATCAAATCTATCACTAGTCCCATAGTTTAAGCCATTATCTTTGTCTTTTTTCTGGAAATTCTTATGGTCATAGAGATGATGTATTTTCTCGCCTCATGGTTAGAGTTTTATAGATGGGTCAGTAGGATATAAGCCATCTTGGCTATGATCCTTAACTAGGGTTTTGTCCTTATAATATTCCTTATTCCCATGATACAGGCAGAGGTTAGGGACTGACAAAGAAGACCAGTTGGGCTTATCCAATTTCTTTCCTTTATCTTCACTATTTTTTAGAAAAACTTTGTTTTCTAATACCTGTATCATTTGGTGAGTTGTATCTAGGCTTCAGGAATATAAGCTAAAGTTTTCAGACTTATTATTGTCAGATAGGTCAGCATCTGTAGGAATATGTTGATATATGATTATGCTTCTCAGCAATCCCATGTTCAGATCCTTAACTAGATTCTTTGTAAACCTTGATTTGTAAATTCATTCGATATTCTACTCTATCTTACCCCTTATTGACCTTAAAGGGGTCCCTGCAGGAACATCTGTGAGTACAGCATGCTATTTGTAGGTTTTATTTTTATTCATCACTTATTATAAAACTAATTATCTACATTAAAACCTATTAATTTATTTTTATTATTTTGCTTGTAGCAATGTTCTACTGGCTCTAAATTACACAGCAATAGATCCTCAGATAATGCCTGAAACTACACTATACCGTCACATTGTCACAGTGCTCTGTCATGCTAGTTAGTTTTTATTCTATTCTATTTTGTATGGTATATGGTTGTGTCATTAAAGTCCCTATATCACATAATTATGACAGAATTGCACTTTCTAAATCAAATCAACCTAGTTTCAGTAGTATAGGAATTAGCATGTTCATTGATTGGGTGATGAAGGTTGAGTAGAGAAAGCAAAGACTGCTATAGCTGAGGAATAAGCAGCAACTGGAGCTAGAGTACGCTGCAATAGAATAACAGAGCTTGTAGGTTTAAGAAAATACACTATTGGTGAAGATATTCTTCATGCACTTAATATCTTTGTATTGCTATCCAAAATTCTAGGTACACTTTAACTATGGGACCATGAATGGAAGTTGGAAGATATCTATGAAGTCTTTGGCATTAGTCACAAAGCTACTGTCACTAGTAATAGATTTTTAAAGAGTATGGTACTGCCACAAAGGGAGGCAGCTTAAGCTTTTGAAGTGGCACAGATTGGTGAAAATTAAGAGACACCAAAATGGCTATACTTATGCTCCTTAGTCATGGACAGAAATTTCAAAGCTAAGAATCTTCACTTGACACACCCAGAAGATAAGGTCTGATTAACTAATGGAAAATGGCTTTATGGTGGTGAGGGGGCTTAGATACCAGACAATCCTGTTATTGAAAAAAATTGAGTGAAAAGATCTGAATGCAATAACTATAGGGCTATAAACTAGGCTGTTAAACACATTTTGGCATAACCTAGAAGCTACAGAAATTAGTAGATATGCATATACCAAACATGGCTATTTCATACCAAATTCAATAGTGAGTTTTCCAAAAAAAGGAAAAGTACATTTTTCTAAACAAATGTATATCATACTTTTAAACATTTAGAAATAGATAAACAAACATGAATGACACAGTGTACAATGTCCTAGCTCACAATACTGATGAAATAGGTAGGACATTGACTAAAATAGTGAGAGAAGTAATTAGAGCAAAAGAAAGTCATACAATATTATTATCTTTTCATACTATACGAAACTCAAATAAAGCTGTGAAGCAGAGTTTCCTAATACCTTCCTATTACTTTTCATACCCTGATACATGAAGAAGTAATTATATGAAAAACCACAAATATTAATTGAACCACTATATATAGTGAAACACAAAACAATAGTGATAACCAAAGGATCTACTACCTCACCACAAAGTTAGGATTAGGATAAAGTATTATAAAACTATCTGTATAACAAGTACAGATAATCCAACACCTCTAGGTTGTGGGAACACTAACCTAAGCCACTACCTAGATGAGAATAGCAAAAAATTAATTCCTAACTTGAAAAATACAAAACTTCCCCCCTCCCAATTATTTACTACAAATATGAATGTTTAAATAATATATGAACTACTTTTATTTACTTCTACTGACTTTCACTTTCCTTACTTTACGTTTGCATTTTGGACATTATTTCCTACTCTCAAACTTGATATTCCTGTATTTATTATTAGTCATTAGACCTATTCTAGATAGCAGATCCTTTCAGGATCAAATGCACTTACTCTAGCAAGTATTGCAAACTAGGCAATGCAAGGGCCTTAATACAAATATATCTGATTTGGTATATCTTCTCAAAGTGCTCAACTAGAATTAAATCTCTTAACTACACAACTTGTTAATGTTTAACAATACAGTCATTATTTTCACATACTAAGGTATGGTTCAAGCTTCTAATTTTTTATTATCCTATCATCCCTTATTGTAATAAATCTGGTACATAATGAAATTTTGGCCAAGTGAATTGATTACATGAAGTGTAAGTCAAGTCCATTTAAGATAGCTTGAGCAACATGTTTTTTTACTTATACATACATAGCTCAGCAGACATAATAAATAATGTTGAGATAGAACTGAGAAAGGAAAATATTAAGTATTAATATCAAGAACATCAGCAAATTATTAAGTTCCATATGTTTCTTAATTTACATAATAATGCAAATTCAGGATCATTTTTACATTTAAAATAAAAATAAAAAGAAGTCCTATTTTCTTAAAACATCCTTCATTAAAACAGATAAGGCAGTCAAATTCAAATACCTGAAGATGCTTTTGATTCACTTTAATTATGAAGTAATCAAATCAAATAATTAAATAAAGTAGAGGGCCTCTAGAAACTTTAATATTGTCAGAAAGGTTTTAGAGAATTACTTACACCTTGCCAGTGACTAGAATTATCTTAACTCACTATAGGATCAGATACTCTTAGATTTAGTGGCATGATAGTGGGGTGAATTCGGATACATGGTACTACTACTGTAAGGCAGCAGCGGTTGTGAGGGCATGCTCGTAGAAGGTGGAGGATCAAGATGGTATGACCCCACATTACTGAAGAGCAACTGATTGTGGGAGTCATTCTCAAACACAGAGAAAAACTCAGAGATGGTACGCAGGTTCTGCATGCTGTTGAAATTATTGAGGAGTCTGAAACTTCAGACACTGACTCAGACACTGACTCTATCACGGATACCGAAGATAGCCAAACCAACAGGAATTTCTATGTGGTATGGCTAGGCTGTCGCCCGGGTGTATATAGCATGTGGTACCAATTTATTTTTCATCAGTACTTCCTTCAGCTCACACATTGCTGTTTAGGATAGAAGCTGTCTAGCAAATTGATGACATCCCAGGGGTTTAGTTAGTTAAGTTAGTTAGAGTTTCAAACTTAATCATTGCATTATACTTCCCTATTTAGATTGTGTCTGGAGATAATAATGAAGATAGATATAATAGTAATGACTCTAAAAAGATATTTATCGCAGAGTAGGAAGTTCAAGGAGACAATATTATTAAGAGTAAGAATATGAAATGAGGATAAGAATGAAGATCTTGAGGTTGGTGTGAATGACTGTTTCTTTGCATCAACTATCATGAAAAAATGCCTAGGGTGTCTTTGTAGATTTTATGATTTTTAATCTGACTATAGTAGCTTAGCCACTACGGAAGAATCATTATGGAGGGTGGAGAATTACCATGGCCAATATCAGCCTACTTATATAAGTGAAGAAGTTTCCAAACAGAAGTTTAACTGGTCGAAAACAGGAGTTAAACATTCTTAGCAAGCTTACTGAAGTCAAGAGCAATCTGATTGAAAAAATTAGATATCTCTTCTTATAAGACACAAACATAAATTCCACCTTGCCATCATAGCCATAGGTAATTAATATATCCATATATCTAGAATACATACTATGACCATTGTATTACAAGTCTATATTGGCGTGGTGCTATAATTTGTTGTAGTGATATCAATTAGACTATGCAATGTTTGTCAGCAAAGGACCCAAACTATTAACTACCTAAGGAATAATGACCTGACCTAGCACTAAGGTGGAACAACATTCTAAATATTGATAATCCACAGCCACTTGCATATAATATATAAGACTTTAAGTGGAATGGATTTGTTGGAAATATCTGTAGATATAAGATAGTCATAAGTAGTGATTATAGTTCTTCAAATAGTAACACTATTTGATAAAGGTATTTAATTCTAGTTGGGCACTTTAAAAAGATATGTCAAACCAAATATATTTGTGTTAAGGTCTATAGTTGTCAGTAAGCATGATACCAGTAGCTATAGGAAATTATATTATAACAAATATTCATAGCTTAGGCTTCAAATGAACTATTTTTACTTACTTCTACTGACTTTCACTTTCCTTACTTTAGGTTTGCATTTTCGACATTATTTCCCACTCTCAAACTTTATATTCCTACAGTTATTACTAGTCATTAGACTTATTCTAGATAGCAGACCCCTTTAGGGTTAGATACACTTACTCCAGCAAGCATTGCAAACTAGACAGTACAAAGACTTCAACACAAATATATCTGATTTAGTGTATCTTCACAAAGTGTCCAACTAGAATTTTCACTACACAATAGTAATCACTTGTGATATTTAATATAATAGTCATCATCTTTACATACTAAGGTATAGTTCAAGTTTCTGGTCTTCCATTATTCTGTTATCTCTTACTCTAATAGATCTAGTGCATGATAGGCCATAGCAGATTTCCACTATATCTAACAATTATTACTACCTAAGATAACAAGAGAGAATGTCTATAATATACAGTTTAAAATATTATACTCAATAAAGCTATTTTTTCCAAGCAGCACTAAATAGCTTGTAGCATAATTTACTGCTTTAAATGTATAATATTAAAGTTACTTCATTATCTATCTATTTATCATCACCTACTACTAATAATATGCTGAAATTGTTATCTACATTGGAGTCCCACTCATTTACTATTGCTTGCCACTAGTAATATGACATTGTCTCTGAGTCTCACCCTCACCTTCAATGAAGTTCCTCTATTTGTCCCTACTACTCACACTAAACATTCAGTCAAAATACCTAACTGTGTTCAAGTACTTTATCATAGTATTGATTTAACAAATTTTCTACTGTAGCTTGACCAACAGCAAGTTATAATAATCATGAAGATTAAACTATGAGTCAAACCTGTGCTATTTACAAATACACTATGTACCTAAGTGTCAACTTAGGTTATATCTATATTTTCTGCTTATTTCAACCTTAATTTTTTGGTGTCCTACTAGTTTGTGAGCCATATTAGCTGTATTAGCCAACTAGCTAAGTAATCATAAATTTTGAGCTTAGGAAGAAAGTAAAAAGAGTTATGTTCATCAATTATTTAACTCCTCCAATATTGAACTTTTAGATATCTTATTAGTTCTAGTGAGCAATACTTCTCATATCATATTCTCCATTCTTTTATGTATATAATCCCTTCTATGCAATGCCAACAATCAATTCTCCCTTAATGATATTATCCTACAGTGCAAATAGACTTGAAAAGATAGTGACATATATAAAAGCACACAACAGCGAGTTTTGAGGATTGGTAATCATGTTAACATTGCACTGTAGTAGTTTTATTCACTTGGCATATCCTATTTATTTTTAATAATGTATATATTAATATACTTTAATAATTTTTTTCTAAATATGTTCAACTTAAAAATTTGGTCAATTAAATTGATTTACATAAAGACACTAAATTATAAGTCAAGTCCATTTAAGGCAGCTTATAAAAACTACCCCAGTAAAACAGTAGAGGCTAAAAGATTACAATATTATCTTGAGAAAATTAGAAAGAAACATTTGGCCTAGGTCCACTCACATCAAAGTATGTCTTAGTATATTTTGAGTTTTAAATAGCCAGTCGGGTCCAAATCTAATCAGCACATATATGTACTAGTTATTAAAAATATACAGGTATACTCCAATATTATTGTATGCTCCAGGAAGGATAAGAAAATTGTCCTAGCAGCCATGGATGTTCAGTATCCTGAAGGCTTTTCAGTCTTTAATTTGCCTCTCTATAACCCACCTAGTTCTTTTTGGATTGTTCCTTCAAATGATGCTCCTAAGGCTGAGTATCCTTGTTACCCTTCTTTTTTGGCTGCAAGATTTTCTAGTATAATTATAATAAGAAACCAGATAGCATTAGTCAAAGCATGAGATGATCTTCATTATCTCTCTCTAATTATTTACCACTAAACAAGTCACAGTAAATCCAATCACTCTTCTATACCTACCTATTATTTTAACATATGGCAGGTTTAGCAATTATATGCTATGGTTACTTATGAAATACATAAGCAATGTACTACAAAATTAAAAACAATCAATAACCTACTATTTGCTGTAAAGTGACATGTTACCCCAAAAATCACTGTCTTACTTGGGCACTATGTTTCCAAGTGGCTTGAGTATCAGTAAAGGTGTGTCATACTGTGATCAAATTATACTGTAGTACTGACTATTTTATTTAGGGCATATAGATTTATTAAGCTTTGATAGACTATTCTTCACAGTTGCCATCAAAGAGGGAACCAATAAAATCATCCACATTGATTATGATAACATTAATTCCATTACATTGCTTATTGCTTTTGGTGACTGGGAGGGTGGGTATATTATTCTTCTGTAGGATGATATTATATGCTACATCTATATTCATGCTAGGGATGTATTTAGTTTTATGACCCGAACTTTGACATACTGTACTACCTCAGCCACTCAGGAACAGAGAATCATTCTGACATACTTTTCTGACAGCAATATCCTTTAAAATGAGCAGTTTAAGCTTTTTTTAAAATCAATCAGAATTCTTTAATTTATGTTATAGCCTTGAAATAGTCATCAATTTGCTATAAGAATATATATCACCTTTTATCTTCTTAATGATGAGTACCTCTATGATGCTCTACTAACTAGGAATTACCAATGATATAAGACACCAAACACCTCTCCAATACTATCTTCTTAGATAGATAATCCATAAATACCTATAAAACCAAATATCTTCATAGTTAGTAATGACAAATAACTAATGACTGATAATGTGGTCATATGTAGGTGGCTTATTTACATTTCCCAAAATACATTTAGCTTAAGGTACTTCTGTAAGATCAGTAAACACTTAGTCAATTCAATAATATGGAATTGACAGAAAAACAGAATCTAGTTACCCCAACAGTATGGTGATGACAAAAACAGAGGACTCTTTCTCAGGCTTTCTTCCAACAAAATGTTTCATAACAAATCATACTCCAAGAAGAATAGTGCAAAATTATAATGATCAACCACTTTAGTACAAACAGGTAGAATCAAAGGTCAAGACTAATTAATGCTTATGTAAAACTCTTAGCTTATTATTAAACCTGCTGTTGAGGAACTCACCATGAGTATTAAACAGAATCAGAAATGAATGTCTTTAAATTTTGATACCAAGTCTCCTATTTAATAACTGAAGTCTATCAGACAAAGAAGACCCTAGTTCAGTATCACTACTCAGATGAGGGAGGTCAAGTGTCACTATCAGGGTCATTATATACACAACACAATTGTGCTACTAGTATATTAAGGTTTCTTAAGAGTCATTTCTAGTCATACTAAGTCAAAGTTATTTTAGGTTAATGAGTCATTAGATATATAGCTAAGTTTTTTTTTTGTGTTCTTGTTTATTGTCCGTTGGGGTGAAGCCCTATAGTAGACAGTACATGTGGTAAGTAACTGTTGATATACATATTTAAAGTACGGGGGTGATCATGATAATGGTTCAGGTGCGTTTAGATGCGAGAATGGTGACGCCATCTGAAGGCGAGTCTAAGGAGGTATGCATGGGAGCAGTCAGTCTTTGAGCCATTTTATCTTTCTTTTGGCTCAGGGGGTGTGACGTCCCCGAAGGTCTTCTCTAGCCGTCTTGTGCATGCAATGTACTTTAGGAGCTCTCTGTTTCCGTATTGTGTGCTGAGGAGGAATTGTAGTTTGCTTGCTTGGGCGCCGGCTTCTGCCCGGAGGGTGGCCCTCTGTCTGGCGTATCTATTGCACATCATCACAAAGTGGTGGACAGGTAGTGTCTCGTTTGACTGTCGTTCTTCTTTGATGGTGTCACTCTCCTTTTCTGCTATACTGATTTGTGTGTCCGGAGTCCACTTGGGGTAGTGTCAGATGGGTATGATCTTCTCCATCGTGAGCGGGTTGACTTGAAACTCATTTAAAAGTTTGTGCAGGGGGGAGGCGTGATGCTTTTGACCTCAAAAGTTCCTCTTCGCGCAGTATCTGTATGCTATGTTTAGGCCATTAGCTATAGGATGAGTATGAGGGAGCGTGGCTAGTCTTAGCGTAGTTCTGAAACAAATTCTTCTTATTGATTGGTGCACTGGGAGAACGTTGGTGTGAGCGTCTAGGAGGTCTGTGGTGGAGGACCTTAGTTCGCCGGTGATCATGATGGTGGCCATTCTCTGGACTCTTGACATTTGCAAGGTGAATCCCTGAGCTCCCCTACCTCCACCTTTCTTTCCTCTACCCTTGGCCACTAGCCCTGCGCACCAGATGTCTGCTGCATAGGTCATTTTCGGTATCATGACGCTTTCGTAGAGTCTACGCATTAACTGGCCGTGGATTCCTTTTGTTGGGCTGGTCATACGTTTGCACGCCATAGTGTAGGCAGTTCCTTTGGCGAGCGCGTATGTGGCGTGTTCTTTGAACTTGAGCTCATCGTCAATGATAACTCCTAAGAACTTGTGGGAGCGTGAAGGGTTGATGGTGTGGTTGCAGATTGTGATTGGTGGGCGAGGTGTGGAAATCATTTTGCGTGGGTTGTCCTCGCTGGGGACTCTGTGCTTGGAGAGGCATAGCAGGGCTGTCTTGTCCAACTCAAACTCCGTATTGTGTTCCTCACTCCATTCTAGCGCTCCTCCCGTTTTTTCCATCATGATCTTGAGTTTGGTGTTAGACTCTTCGTATGATTTGCCTCTGGCTCCCAGTGCGATGTCGTCAATGAAACCGAGGCTTATTTTGCCGCTGCGGGGATTAGGGTTAGCAACACGGAGTAGGTCTGAGTTATAGAAAATGAATCCTAGCAGTGATAATGGGCATCCTTGGTCCACCCTGTCGGCCACGTTGAATTCTTCTGAGTGGAAGTCGTCGAAGGCCAGTACTGTTTTCCTGTTTTCTAGTCTCCTACCATACCATTCTACATATTATCTAGGGATTCCGGCCTTGCGTAGGTTATGGAGAAGCTTGGAGACCATGACACTGGGAAACACTGCTTTCACATCCAAGAAAAGTAGGGAGATGTGGTTGTTGGCTGATGCCAAGGAGTCGGTGATGAATTTGGTGAGGAGATGTAGTGAGTCCATTGTTGAGTGGCCAGGACGTCCTCTGAAGTGTGTAGCAGGGAGGAGGTCGTGTATTTCAGCTATGTAAGTCAAGTCATCAGCAACACAGGAAGAGAGAACCTTAGCCATGGTGTCGAGTAGGGTCATTGGTCAGTACGCCTTGGGGATACTGTAGTCTGGGCGTCCCGGCTTACAAAGGACAATTGTGGAAGAACACTTCCACTTCTCTGGGTAAATTCCTAATGTGAAGGTCGCCCGAAAGATCGGCGCCATGAAAGGTACTAACAAGTCAGTGCACTTGATGAAGACTATGTTACTTATGCTGTTGAGTCCTGGGGCTTTGTGCGGGGAGAGGCGTCCTATGGCTCGAAATATTTGCTGGTCGGTGATTGGCTCAAACTCGCATACCAGGGGTGGATAGTCATAGTCGGGGTTCACAAAGTTGTTTGCCGGAGGAGGACAGAAAAAGACGTCATAAAGTAGTTCACTTTTGCGCTTGTTGTCTTGGGATCGCGCGTTGATGCCGGCCTGGGGGTCTTGAAGTGTTTTGATGCGAGTGTGAACTTGATCTGCTGGGTTGCCGGATGCATATCTGTGAAAAGACCAAGTGTCAGCTAATGGGAGGGAGTCGAGCCAGTCCTTCCAGTGATGTTCTTTTGCTCATTTGATACTGTCTGAAAACCGGTTTCTTGCCAACTGGAATTCCTCATGGATTGGGTCGGTTCATCGTGTGATGTGAGCATGTGCTTTGCGGCCAAGTTTGTGGACTTGCTTCCTTTCCCTATCTAGATCCTTAGTCCACCATCTTTTCACATATGGTGATGGTTTGGAGCCCGGGACTTGCTTCTTTACCGTCTGTAGGATGGCATCAGTGAGGGATTTGAAAGTGTTGTGGAACTGTTCTGGAGAGGTGAGTTTGGCTGATAAGGTCTCTTTGAACGCATTCCATTCTACTTCGCAATAGTTGAGGTGTGGGCTGGAGGTGGAGTGTTCCAGTTGAAGGTCAATTGTACTAATGATTGGAAAGTGATCAGTAACGACTGGACGAAGTTCGAGTTGTACTTTGCATTGGGTGAACTTGTCCTCAAAGTCTGTGGAGCAGAAGACATTGTCTGGGCAGGTGAGGTTTCTAGTGTTGGAGACTTCTAGAGTGACGATTGCCAGAGGTAGCACCTGGATTAAGTTATATATGGCTAATAAATTGATTAGTGTGCCTGCAGCATTGAGGTTCTCTGCCGAGAACAGATGTGTGTTATGTGGAAGCTCCCACATGGGGTGGTGTGGGTTGAAATCCCCCATCCATATTATGTTGTTAGGTTCGGCTCTGTTTTCGCCTTGAGCAAGGCGCTGTGAGCGTTCTTCTGTTGACATGTGCTGCTTGAGGAAGTGCAGGACTTGTTCGCTGTCGCATGGATTATAGATGTTGTAAATACATACCTTGCCAAATTGTCCTGTTAGTTCGATTGCCATGATGTTGGAGGATTTGATCGGGATGATGTGCCAGTTGTTGAAAGGTGTTTGTTGACCAGCATGATTACTTGAGTGCAGGTTGTGCCCGAGTTGTGGTCGGATGGGTATATGACATCCCAGTAAGCCCTGAGGTTGGAGGCGTTGGCCAGATTGACCGGGTTCAGGTATGGCTCCTGGATGCAGGCGAGATCAAATGATTCTGGGTCTATATTCTTCAACATGTGCTCCCACGCATTGGGGGACTTGCGCAGATTTTGTTGCCATATTTTTAGGTCGTCTCTGTCTGGGGTGTTGTTTGTGAGGTCCGTCATCAGTTCCAGCCAGGGGGGTTGTTCACACTATCATTCTGGTAGGAGATTGGAGGGGGAGTGGGAGTAGGAGACCAGTGTGGGGGAGTGCTAGGCTGGTTGGTGTTGATGTTGGACATTCCTGGAGTTTGTTCATGTGGGGATTGGCATGGACCAGCCTCGGGGAATTCTTGTTGGTTGGGGCCAGAGCTGAACCAGGAGTTTGGGAGGCGTCGTTGGGTACCGGTGAAGGTACAACAATTCAGATGGTGAGTCTGAACAAATGTTGGGTCTTGCAGAACCTAGCTGCTATTCAACCCTAAAGGGTTTCTGGACTAGACTCAAGGCTCAGAGGAGAGGAAATATGATAGAAAACTGCTGATCTCTCAGACTCATACTGGTAACTGGTGAAAAAATTGATTGAGTATGTAAGCTACAAAAGTGCCAACATAAGGTAAGGTAAAAACAGTCCCTACAAGCCCAGCCAGAAATGAATCCCTACACCGGGTCCAAGTGAGATTAGATTGGTGTTGCAGGAGTTCTTGTCTGTCTGGTGGTGGTGTTGCCTGTTGGTGGGCTGCCGTTCTTGATAGTTTCTTGCTGGGGGCAGGTATCTAGGTTCCTGTTGGTAATGGTTAGTAGGATCAGACGGTTGAGTGTTGGGAGGAGGAAAGTGGTCTGTGTTGCTGTTGGAGGGGAAGTAAATATACTTGGTGTTGTCATTACGCTTTTTGTAGCTTTCTACTTTTTGTTTGAAGGTGGGGCACTCTCTGTTCCATGTGGCGTGGCCTTTTTCCTTGCAATTGACGCAGTAGTATTCGGATGGGTTCTCTACTGAACAAGTGGTGGTTCAGTGCTGGTCGCCACAGGTACCGCACGTGTCATGTTCTTGAGTACAGTTAGCCACTATGTGTGCCCCCTTGAACGAGTGGCATTTGAGGCAGCGTGTAGGTTCTGAGAGGAGCTTGCGCCCGTACACTTTCTTGCCCACTATGACTAAGCCCATTTTGATGGCCTGATTGGCACTTGCTTTCGAGGAGAGAGTAATGGCCACATGGGCCATTCGCTGATTTGGTTGGTGTCTAGCGATTGGTTTGATATATCAGACCTTGCTAATGGTTCTTGCCTTGAAGCCGGCCTTGTTTTCAATGTCGGCGATTGCTGCTGGGGAGTCTGGAACAAAGGTGATGGGGACATTCTCCATGAGGATATGGAATGATCTTTCTCTGATGGTGACATTTGAGGCATAGTATTCGAAGAAGTTGCTGCAGTTGGATGGGGTGTTGAACCATTCAGCCGATGTCTTGGAGTCCAACTCGTAAAGGATGCCTCCTTGTGGGAGGCGTCTAGCTGAAATGAATGTCAGGTCTTTGGGAGTTTCTATACCTTTTTCTGCCATTAGTTCAAGTGCAGTTGATGCTTTGGCTACAAGTTGAGCCTCCATTAGGTCCCTCAGCGAGTTGGCGATCAGGACTGAGCATCAGTCGATTAGGATCTGTCGGTCTTGTGCGTTGCTGCGAGCTAGGATTTTGGTCAGTGGAGCAGGGATTCCTGCCTTGGCGATTGCCGCGTATGTTAGTGGTCCGTCAGACCTTTCAGAGTTGGAATTAAGTTCCGGTGCTCACTTGGCGCTTTCTACTATCTTTTCTATGTTGTCGGTTGAAGTTTGTATTTGAGTACATACCTCTGCGACCACCTCCTCCATCATGGTTTTGTGTGTTGCCGTTATCTCCACTAGAGTCTCCACCTTCTCGTCCAGCATTGCAATAGGTCCTCTAATGAGAGCCTCAATCTTGTCTATTATCTTCTCTGTGTCCAGGTCTATGTCGGCTTTGTGTATGATGATTGCTAAGGCGTGTATGATCTCTGCATTGATGGCTCCTAGGTTGGTCGCTGAAATGCTAAATTCAAAGAGAGCTAGGGCGATCTCCTTGAGAGCCCTTCCCACGACTGGCAATATGAGACCATGTGTATTGAGAATCTTCCTGGCTGAGCTGGTGTTAGTTATGTCTGTACGAGTTCCAGTTCCTAAAATGTGTTCTTCGATGCTCTTGCTGTTGGCTAGCAATGGTTTACTGGCTGTTGTGCTGCAGCTGGTTCTTCCAGGGACAGAGGTCATGGGAGCCGAGTTGTTGGCACCGCTGAGTGCCATGAGTGTTGAGTTGATGTTTCTGTGGTACCTGTGGTGCTAAAGAGAGGATTAGCAATAAAGGGTAATAGTTTATAACAGGAATGATTCTATATGAGTCTGATTTATGCCTGATGGCATAGAGGGCGCTGTTGTGCGCGATGAAGGACACTGGTTTTTTCGGGGTCCTAGTCGGGGTGCCACTTGGTTCAGGTCCAAGAAGTGATATATAGCTAAGTTATCCTAGCTTGTTGTCAGTTGTGTGACCTATCTAGCTTCTGGTGACAAACCAAGGAAAGGGGTGAGAAGGATTACATGATGTGAATTCTGTGTATGGCTACTTTATCTTTGTTATCTATTTTTTTTATAAATGGTAAAATTAATACAATCCTTGTATTTAGGGTTTTAAGAGTGTTTTTGCAGAACAACATATGTGGGAAATATCTTTCACAGTCACCTGATATGTGTGGGATTTAGTCTAAATTATCATCATGGATAACTAAGCAAATTCATCACAGAATTAAATATTCAAAAATATTCAGTCCACCTAAGTCTAGTTTGAAAATACAAAGAAATTCTCATCTGAACTACATTCTGACTTGAGAGTAAAAGGAAGACTGTTCTATAGTGATTTCCAGGGTATCAAAATCATCAGAGAGTATCAGTCATCCAAACCAGTTTGGTGCAGGTTAACACCCAGCTGTTAAAAACATACTCAAATAGTCAAATCTAAAGGGCTTAGCTTTAGCTTGTGTGCTGTGCTTCTTACCCAAGTACATGTCCTTAACTTCTGAGGGCTAAAGGACAAAGTCCAGACGTCTGATGTCTGATGCACAGGAATTCCAGCGGATGTTCAGAAACAAGAAGTAAGACTAATTTGAACAAAGTCCAAACTAGAAACAAACAGCAGAAGACTATCAGAGGTAGAGGCAGAGATATTGAGTCAATAGGAATTAATCCTAAGACTATTGGAGAATGACAAGGGGAGAAACTCAAGTCAGATAGAGGCAGGAATAAGCAGAATTTAAGATGATATTTGAACTGAGGATATACAGATACTTTACAGTGTTTATATACTACAGGAAATATAATGTAAGATCAGTCAGTGCAGTGTAAGGCTATGTATGAAGCATGTGAAAAGCATATCAATAGTGTAATGGAACATAATAGAATGAAAATGAAAATGAATAGGGTTCAGATAAATGAGTACAGTCAGATATAGACATAACCAGTGTAGGTACAACAATTAAAATGATATATACTGAATAATGTGTTGGATCTTACTTGTCTAAGCTGCTATACTTGTGATAATAAGTATATTTGACCCTAAAGAGGAAGCAAGTGTAGCAGGGATCTAGGGATTGGTGCAGAGAGTGTCACTTGACAGGTGACACGAAATGCAGGAAAGCATATGAATGAAGCACTTGAGGTACATGAAGCATAGGAAATGTGCACAGGCTAGCATGAGGTGGGGGATATAAAGAATAGGTTTATAACAGATAGATAGATGTTAGATGGTGATGGTAGATGTTAATATGATGATTTTATTACCAATAGCTACTAACTGTGGCTTAGAATGAATGAGCTATACACTGATAGTATGGTGCAGGGAGCTTTTATATGATTTGATGATATAAAACATGAACTACAGGCACTTATATATGTCTAAAAAGCGGAGCCAAAGCACTGTGGGTACAACAATTCTAATGGTGATTTAGAATAATGTGTTGGATCTTGCAGAACCTAGCTGCTATTCGACCCTAAAAAGTTTCTGGACCAGGCTTAAGGCTCAGAGGAGAGGAACTGTCATGAAAACTATTGAAGACTCAGACTCATAGTGGAAACTGGTGAGAAGCTAACTTCTGTTACGCACTCAAATAGATCTGTTATGTGGAGCCCTAAGAGGGGCATCATTCGCTAATGTTCGTGACGTAACCAGAAGGATCCAGTGTAGTGACTAAGATCTGGCGACATCGAGTTGACAGATATCAGAGATACACATGTCACGTGACTTCTAAGATGGATGTTTTCAAAGTCACCAGGCTCAAGGTAGGGACAGACTTGTCCTAACAATGAGTGTCGATCAAGGTAGACTTAAGCATGAAGAGCACTTAAGAAAAGATACTAGAGACTGAAACTGAGAGGCTTCAGAGAGAAGTATGTTCCAGGAAAGATTGAGTAGATTCAAGTTAGAGAATCTAGTACAAGATGACCGACTACATATACTAAGTGGAAAGGGTTAAGGGCAAGGCTACCGTAGTGTGGGTAAGGGAAAAGGGGAAATGAGAATGGTATAGGTACTCTGGCAGCAGAGCCGGATTAGTGGTGAGTGGTCGAAAGGGAAATAAGACTGAGAAATATTGGAATGAGCTAATGGTAAAGATACAACACGCAGCTGGCATGAGTTAGGAGGCAAGATAAGATGAGATAAGGAAAGCCACATTGGTGGCATGAGTCATAGTCTGAAGGCACATGCACATGTTGGTACAAGAGGAGGGAGACAAGAGATGGGAATGGTCCCGAGGATCCGGTCAACAGATAATCAGTAAAGAAGCACAAGCTGGACACAGGTGAGGGTGAGGATGAAAGGAAAATAATATGAAGGCCATGTAGCCAATGTTACTTGTAACAACTTTCTTATGTAAGCTACAAAAGTGCAAACATAACACTAAGATAAAAATAGTCTTTACAAGCCTAGCCAGGAATCAGTTCCTACAGTGCTCACAAAGCAAGTAGGTAAAATATATAATAAGGGTCCATAACATGAGAAATGAGTGATTCTTAAAGTATGATATGGTTTGATATGAAAGATAATGACATGAAAATGTACCAGTGAGGTTAGTTTGGACAATGGATGGATATGTGATGTAGGGCACTTCAAGCGCAAGAAAGTGTGTTAGGCACACACACAAGAATGTGGCTCTTTGAGGTTGGCCCATGCAAAGGAAAGTAGCACACACTTTGCACTTAGCATGGGAGAGTTGTGTTTTATGTAGGGAATGATTGGAGAAGTGTTTATCATGAGTTGTGCATCAGACTGCACCTTAAAACACATCATAGATATGGCCTCTATGAGGCTACAGAGATGTGAGTCTCTACACCAGATGACCAAAAACAGGGGCTAATTAGAAAGGGATGTACAAAAGGGAAAAGATACAGAAGACAGAAGCTGGTCAGATCTGAAGATCTGGAGATGATTGCATAATCAGTCTGGGTCCAGAATGCAGGATATGATACCAGTCCACTTCTCTCCTAACTTTCACATTTTTGCCTCCCACTTTTGCATCAGCAAGCTCCTACACCAGTAACCAACAATCTTCATCATTCAGATATACAGTGGCTCAAAAAAGTGTCCTAATGTTTGTAGCTTTTCATGTAATTGCTATATTATGTGTCAGGACGTGGGAATATGACTAAGCTATAGGGAGATGTCGGAAGGGTCTGCTTCTCAGCTTCATTTCGGTTCCCTACACCATGGGAAAATAATGACATTATGTGAAGATATGAGTATTTTAATTTGATGACTCATTGGGACACTTTTTTGACTTTGAGTTTAACTAATGTAATCTCTATAATTCTAGTACTGTGGGTGACCTCCTTCTGCCCCAATCACTTCTGCCACTCTTCTAGACATATTCTCTATCAATTTTGGGTATTCCTCTTGGTGATTCCATCATACTCTGCTGTAACACTGTCTCATAGTTGGAATAGCCCCTATAGTGAATCTTGATATGCTACAAGTAATTTCTTGAGTGATTTTCAGAGGTATTCAATAGGGTTGATGTCTTGGGTCTATGCTGAACATGATAGAATAGTAATATTATTGTCTTTAAGTTATTTGGTAGCCAATCTAGAAGGTTGCTCTATAAGACTTAAGATCTCTTAATCACTATATTCTAATTGGAAAGGCTGCTGATGTTAATGAAGTGACTAAATTGATTATTTCCATCATTCCTATGACTATCTCTACTCAAATAGTCAGACAGACTTTTAAGACAGCCCATCTTAAAGCTATAATCAAGAAAAACAGATTCTTCTGTCTCCAACCTATAAAAAGAAAAGACAAGATGCTACTTTCAAGTACAAATATTGGACTGCTAATAGCTGAAAGAGGTTTATCTAGTTAGATAAGGTTAAAATCAATAGGATGAGATTATATGGCAAGGAATTTGTATTAAAATAGATAGGACAATCATTAAGATAAAGAAAAGTTAAATAAACACCTTAAGTTTTAAGACAAAAACTTGATGGTATAGGACTATATGAGATAAAATGGAGTGGGAATCTTCTATGAAGCAAATGGGAAGATGAATACAGAGTAGTAAATACTCGTTTGACAGGAGTGTCTGCTAAGAAGCATGCAGGAGTTATGAGTTAATGAAGAAGATACTGTTTTATGATATCTAAATCAGCCACCAATAGCTTGCAGACCATGATATTACTATTCTATAATGTTCAACATAGACCCAAGACATCAACCCTATTGAATGTTCCTGAGAATCACTCAAGAAATTACTTGTAGCATATCAAGATTCACTATAGGGGCTATTCCAACTATGAGACAGTGTTACAGCAGAGTATGATGGAATCACCAAGAGGAATACCCAAAATTGATAGAGAATATGTCTAGAAGAGTGGCAGAAGTGATTGGGGCAGAAGGAGGTCACCCACAGTACTAGAATTATAGAGATTACATTAGTTAAACTCAAAGTCAAAAAAGTGTCCCAATGAGTCATCAAATTAAAATACTCATATCTTCACATAATGTCATTATTTTCCCATGGTGTAGGGAACCGAAATGAAGCTGAGAAGCAGACCCTTCCGACATCTCCCTATAGCTTAGTCATATTCCCACGTCCTGACACATAATATAGCAATTACATGAAAAGCTACAAACATTAGGACACTTTTTTGAGCCACTGTAACAGTAAATCTGGATGCATGCTAGAGTACCCTCTAAGCACACTAAACATATCTTTAGACCACAAAACTCTAATATGATACTCCAGCAGGTAGAATACACACATGTGTATAGAGCACATGCAGCCCTTGCAAGTCAGTGGTACATATATTGAGTGGGGGGTATGTGATAAGTGAGTTCAGGTTAGCATAGTCAGCATTTGGTATGCAGGTAGTGCACTATCTGTGATATAATAACTTGGTCCCAGTGAGCTCAGGCCCCAAGGCTCTTGACAGAACTCAATTTAGTCCTGTAGTATGATGGCCAGAATGTATCTGTGATCTTACTCTTTAGGCTTGGTCATCTCTACAGCCCACACTACTGGTCTCTGTCATTGTCTTTCTACTCCTCATGAATGATGACTAGTGTTTTTCACAGATAACCCAGAGGTATTTCCAACTATACCCCTACCTGTACCCACAAAAATACATACCTATGCCAAGGGTATGGGTTCTTTCATGAGTCAGTACTTCAAACTCTTAGGTAGACCCATTCCCGCACCCACAACAGGTTACCCACGGGTATATAATGACAGTGCAAAAATCATGGCTGCTACTAGTACAGTGAACAAAAAGCTACTCTATGACATCTCACCCATCTTTGAGTCCCTCATCATCAACTACAGCCTCAGGTAGTGTTGCCGTGGCTCTGGCTTGTGACCAGCTTTAGCCATGGGCGGAGCTGTAATTAGCCAAGCCATGTATCTAGCTATGTATTACGTAATACATGGCCCGTTCCAGTCAGTGAAGCTGTGTTCCAGGCCTTTAAGCCAGCTCAAACTTATCTTAAAATTAGAATATATAAATAACTTTGTATGCTAAATTAGAATACATGTATTAATAAATTCATATGAAAAAGTAATGATTTGTGCTGTGCACTATTGATCAGATTTGATTCTACAACGACTACACTACGTCTGAAATCACCTATCACATATCCAAACACACGATCGCGATGGGCCCCCAAGACAATGTGAGTGACAGCTGATTTCTCTGTTAGTTTGAATGCTAAGTTGAATTAGAAATATTGCAGTCTTACACGTGCCCGCAGGATACAGGATGCCCGCAGAGAGGCAAAAATGGAGAGATGGAGGGCAGGGCAGCCAGCAAGGGCTTCATGAAATGGCGGATTAGTGGAGGCAGGGGCGGCAGCAAATGTTCGTGGATGGCCAGTAGTGAAATGGTGGCACAGGGTTTTGAGGAGGTTGGGTTGGAGGGGGCGGGAGGAATGAGTTGCAGGTTGGCCTGGAAGCGAAAGTGAACACGCACATACTGAGAGTGGGAGGTACATCGAGATCGCAGCTCAACATTGTTAGTGACATTCAAGGATGACATACCTAGAAATGAATGTTGCGAATAAGGCATGTGTCTGCGTTAGTCGTGTGATTGGAGTCATGGCAAGCGAGCGAACCTGATATGAGGTGCAGAAGTTAGATGGTGATGGTACCTACAATATACGCGGGCCACACCCCACTGAACCAATTTCTTCACTGAATTGCAAAGTGCACCATGGCACAATGCCAACAATGCAATGAACACAGCGAAACAGCCCACCTTCGGGGACGTCATGCCCCCTGAGCCAAAGGAAAGATAAAACAGCTCAAAGACTGACTGCTCCCACACATAACTCCCTAGACTTGCCTTCAGCCGGTGTCCCTGTTCTCGCATCCAAATGCGCCTGAACCATTATCACGGTCACCCCTCGCATTTTAAATATGTACAAGTGCTCACCTTTGGACTGTTTCTTCCATAAATTAGGCTAAATTAAGAGTCTCATGTTACAAGTTAAAAATGACCTAGGCCAGCACATTTGAGGGTGCATTTTGACCAGGGTTGAATGCCGAACCTACACAAATGAATCAGATGCGCTTCGTTTCAGTTCAGGTGCAAGAGCCTATAAAACTGGGCACTTACAATGTGTCACAAGCCTAATGATAGTAAGGGTGAGGAACACACCAAGGATGATATCCATCACTGTGTCCTTCATCCTAGGAGGTAGGTGAAATGGTGCATGGAGGACTCTGCAATCCATGATCCATGTGCTGTGCATCAGTGGGAAAGAGGTGGGACCCATGAAAACACACCAAGGGCGATATCCATCACCATGTCCTTCATCCTAGGAGGTAGGTGAAATGGTGCATGGAGGACTCCACGATCCATGTGCTGTGCATCAGTGGGAAAGAGGCGGGACCCATGAAAACACACCAAGGATGATATCCATCACTGAGTCCTTCATCCTAGGAGGTAGGTGAAACGGTGTAGAAACAACAATACTGAGAGGAACAAATGATGCTCCTGACTGTATCTATAAAAATGTTGTAGGTCGAGCGTTGCCTAGTCTGCGTTACTTGAGGAGGCAAGTGTGTTCGACCCTAAAGGGGAAGCGAGTGCAGCGAAGATCTAGAGGTAAGCGCTGAAGTGAAGCACAAGAAAGCGCAGGTGCGCGCAAGGCGCGGGAATGTGCGCGCGTATTAGCGCGAAGCGCGGGAAAGCGCGCGCGCGTATGCGGAAATGAGAGAGACTATGCTTAAGTGATGTTATAATGCAAGATAAGAGATATAAGAGTGCAAAATGTAAAGGAATAGATTTCTACTATGTTCTGCTAGGTAAATAGTGGGTGGTACTCAAGTCCCAAAGGTAAGGTAAGGTGAAAAAGTAGGAAAAGTAAAAAGTAAAAAGTCCATAATAGTATGTACTGCTGGCGCTTATATAGCGCGCCTAAGTGCGGTCATGCGGAGCCGAAGCACTACCGAGTAGGTATGTAAATATATATATAAGTAAGGGTCCATGATAAAAATAAAGACGGAACAATATGCAAATGAGAGAAATAGAAATATACGCACTATAGAACTTGGTGGACAGTGGATGGATGCATCTGGATGGCTGGTGCCATAGGGTGCTCAAGCGCGGGAAAGCGTGCACGCGTTGTAGAAACAACAATACTGAGAGGAACAAAAGATGCTCCTGGTAGTATCTATAAATGTTGAAAGGTTGCGCGTTGCCTAGTCTGTGTTACTTGAGGAGACAAGTGTGTTCGACCCTAAAGGGGAAGTGAGTACAGCAAAGATCTAGAGGTATGCACGGGAACGCGAAGCGCGAGAAAGCGCAGGTGCGCGCAAGGTACGAAGGCACAGGAATGTGCGCGCGTATTAGCGCGAAGCGCGGGAAAGCGCGCGCGCGCATCAGCGGAAATAAGAGAGACTAAACTTAAGTGATGATATGATACAAGGTAAGAGAAGAGAGATGCGAAGTGTAAACAAATAAATTTCTACTGCGAGTTTCTAGGTAGTAAGTGGGTGGAAAGTACTAAAGTAAGGTGAAAAGTTAGTAGTGAAAGGTAAAGTGGTTAATAGTATGTACTGCTGGCACTTATATAGCGCGCCTAAGCGTGGTCATGCGGAGCCAAAGCGCTACCGAGTAGGTATGTAAAGATATATATGAGTGAGAAACCATGATAAAAATAAAGGTGGAATGATATGCTAATAAAAGAAATGGAAATATACGCACTAGAGGGCTTGGTGGACAGTGGATGGATGCTTCTGGATGGCTGGCGCTATAGGGCGCTCAAGCGCGGGAATGGTGCGCGGGAAAGCTGCGCCTCATATAGAGATAGCTGCGGGTAGCGCACAGAGTGACGCTACAAGTTCGTGCTATGTACTTCCTAGTGAAAACTGTCATATCAGACCATGAGACACACGAGTCTCTACAGCGTATATACATCGCGAAGCGCGGGAATGGTGCGCGGGAAAGCTGCGCCTCATATAGGGATAGCTGCGGGTAGCGCACAGAGTGACGCTACAAGTTCGTGCTATGTACTCCCTAGTGAAAACTATCATATCAGACCATGAGACGCACGAGTCTCTACAACGGTGCAAGGAGGACTCCGCGATCCATGATCCATGTGCTGTGCATCAGTGGGAAAGAGGCAGGACCCATGAAAACACACCAAGGACGATATCCATCACTGTGAATGGTCCTCCTGGTCAGCCGGCAGTGAACAACATGAGGTCACTTACAGCCGGAATTTCGCCTGACAAATGAACCTTAGGTCAGATGCCTATGGTGAACGACATGAGGTCACTTACCTCTGGTATTCTGCTGAGGAAATCATTCTTTATGTCGGCCATGATCACTAAAGATGAAGTATGTCCTTGACTACCAGATGGCCGAGGCGGCCCAGAGTTTGAGCTGTAATTAATGTAAGGAGGATGCAAACATATAGAACAGACATGCACAGACAAGCACAGATGGGCATGCACAAGTGCAGATGAGCACAAATGAGTACAGACAGGCACAAACGAGTGAAGATGGGCATGCACACATGCAGACGAGCACAAACGAGTGCAGATATGCACAGACGAGCACAGATGAACATGCACAAGTGCAGATGGGCACAAACAAGTGAGGGCTCGCTAAGACCAAATGAAGATAGTCAAGGAAGAGAGAACAGTTCACAATTGAAATAATAATATGACGCAAGAAACATTGCAAGATGCCAGGCAAACAGAAGTAAGAGCAGTGTAAAGAGGGAGTGAAACAAAATCCACAACAATTGAGCAGGGAAAGCAAACATCACAAGTCGTAGGTAGTAGGAGCATCATCAATATCATCACACTCCTCCTCTGCAATAGCTCTGAGG
Organism: Suillus tomentosus; assembly: GCA_016647685.1. Taxonomy (NCBI): domain Eukaryota; kingdom Fungi; phylum Basidiomycota; class Agaricomycetes; order Boletales; family Suillaceae; genus Suillus; species Suillus tomentosus. The sequence goes on along the minus strand of JABBWJ010000026.1, from coordinate 215,208 downwards.
AGAGTGTCGCATACATCACCTGTCATTCCGCTGCTGGAAATTGTCAAAAGATTGTCAGCTTCCCCTCCTTTGCCCAACACCTCATACTCCATATCCTTTTGTGACACTGCCCAACCTTTTGTAAAGTTGAGTCATTCTTTTTTCACGAGGAACTTTACCACCTGCAGGGCCTCCATCAGGACCGGGCTCATGCGATTATGCTTCTTTGTGTCGGTCTCGCTACCAGATAAAAATACTCGCTCGCATGGAACAGCAGAGGCCTGTATCAGGAGGTAGTCCATCGCAATGCCATAAATCATCGGAAATAAGTTCTCCGAGACCTGGTGAACATATCATGGTCAATAATAAAGATTTAAATTGTAGAGATATGGGACACTCACCATCCAGAATCCAAGTATATCTGTTCCCTTGATGCTGAGATTAGCCGTGGTGTAGGCCTCGAATTCTTGTTCGACTGTTTGGGCGCCGCTGTTGTTACATGGCAGGATGCCAATATCAGGAAGTCCATAAAGGCACGAGCCTAGCATGCGTGGTTGTTGTCGAGGTGCTATTTCATTAGCTGGAGACTCGATAGATGATGAGTTGTTTGTGGCTCACTTTTGATGCATCTGTGTGTGATAATATTAGTTCAAAGTTGTGTTGTTGTTGGTTTGATAGACGTACCAGCTTGATTATGTATTTCTGCACATCTTCAATCGGTTGTTCCTCCCAATGATTCTGAACCCATGACATTCGGATCGCCGGATCAACGACTATAGATGCAATTGTGACTGATGAGCAACTAAATATTTCAAAAAAATGCCAGACTCACACATAGCGACTGCATAAACATTTGTGGCGCCCATCCTGTCGTCATACTTGTCAGCCCAAGTCAGCCCTATCTGAACAAGGGGGCTGCAGTGTGGGACGTGTTTGGCCAACGATTTCCACCACTCAATCAATGTTTTGAATGCTGGATATACACCACTCAGCATGGGAGTGCGTTCGCCTGACATGCATTGTTGGGCAGCGTGGGGTGCCTAATATGAAATAATAAGATGGAACATGAGTTTCGAAGATATTAAAACTAACCTCTAGAATTACTTCGAAATCCTGTAGGAATTGCCACTCCATCGGGCTCAACTTGAACTTGCTGATAGAGCGTTGAGTGGGAGAACTGAAGAATAAATCTATTGCCTGGGTAACTATTAGTTCACAACAAACATTTCATATGCAATGCCTTACCTGGCGAAGGGTTCGTAATCGGTTGAGCATGATGTAAACTGAATCCCAACGAGTGACCTCGTCAAGCAGAAGTTCAACAACAGGGAGGCATAGTATCTTGCCCAGGTCATTTTGGAACCACTTCTTCTCGTTACCTGTGATGATGGTGTCCTTGAATGGATTATGTCGCTGGTCTGATGTGCGAACCATGTGCACAAGGTCCCTAGCTCTGCTGAGAGCTTTTCCTGTCACTGCTTTGAAATAATCCGCCTTGATGATCAGGCGATCGTAATCGCCAATTGCCCATTGTTCGTCCATGAGCGAAAAGTCAGCATTGTGGTAATCATCAATAATATGCTTCACACATATATTGATGATATGGGGGAAGCAAGGGATTCTGTGGTCAATGGGGTCAAAATCGATTTCGCGACACTCCAGCTTTTGCGCAAGCTCTCGCATGGAAACCTGATTGTTGGCAGTGTTGTCCAAGGTAAAATGACCAGTCTAAACAAAGTCAGAGTGTGTTACATGGTAAAATTAAACACTGACCTTTTCGGTCACAGCGGCACAATCAAGAAGGTGCAAGATGACTGTCGCTAGCAAGTCACCTGTGGAACATGATGGAAGCCTATTAATGCAGCCCTCAAAACGAGTACTGAACTCTGCTCGGCCTTAGCAATCCAGTGGGCAGTAATGGCCATGAACGGGCGAAGGTTAGAATCTGACCAGAGGTCAGATGTGAATGAGACCTTTCCCTTGGCAGCCTGAAAGATATACAATATTTTGTAAGGCTCTTGACAAATGTAGGCTTACCGCAAGGTCCTTCTTCAAAGCATTGAAGTATTTATGGAAAGTGTCGATGATTAACTCACGAACTTTGGTATGGTGATATATATCAGTCTCGTTCACCGATGGCCGCAGAAGACAGATCAAACGACAAAATTCCAGACATTCAATAATATTGATTGCCTGAAGACAGTTGATAAAAATAGCGTGTAGAAAGTGTACATTGACTCACCTGATTGTTGGCAACAATGAATTTTACAATTTGTTTACGCATCTCGTCCAGATTAAATGCAGGCAATACATCGTCCGGGGCTGACAGGCTAGTTCTGGGGAGTGAGCCAGGACTAGGGGGAGTACCGAGTGAGTCTAACATGTAAGCTGGATCCTTCAGCCTTTGACACATGGTCGCGACCATCCAGCCTTCATCCAAAAATGTCTTCAAACACGATGACTTATGGAGGACATGCCAGTGCTGACACTCTGCCTCCTCCAGGTAAATGTCGATATGGTCGGCGAAGGTGTGTGCACGACGAGCTGAAGTGCCTGTGCTAGGAAGGTATGACATAATGTGGTGAGTATCGTTGAGATTATGGATTGCTCTGGTAAAGGATGTCAGAGAGATTGATAACACCAAACACGATACTCACTTGCAGGCTTTGCAGATATTTGAAAGAGTGATAGGGTCCTGTCTGAAGAAGAAATGAATATCGGCAGAGGATTTCGGCGCTTTTGCTCGGCCACCAGCAGCCAGAGGGTCAGTTGTAGTGGTATTCATTGCAGTCTGCAATGGATTATGGCTTGCAGCAGGCCTAACTGCAGGTGCAGGCGAGTTGACAATTTCGTCGCCCTCATCCCCAGAGATGTTCTCAAGGTGGAAGGATTCCCCTTCATCTGCATCATTGTCTCAAAATTGAGCAGGAAGCTGACGATGCCTTTGAGGGTTGTGAAGGATATTTACATTTACTGCAGCAGCGGTTGGACCAGGACCAGCAGTGGGAGTAATGGGGACAGTGACAGGAGTGGGAGAGATGGGAGCAGTAACAACAGGAGCAGGAGGAATAGGAACAACAGTGGAAACAACGACAGCAGCTCTGGCAGTAGCCCGGGTGTTCTTCCATCAAGAGGGCATGTTAATGGTGGTAGTAGTGGAGATGATCCAACTGAATTATTGGCGTAGATATATAATGGCATCTGGGGAAATCCCAGAACATGTCAATATGCAGTGATCCTGAGACCCTGATGGAAAAGCCTCAAGGGCGATTGTCATGAGGCAGACTCCGCAACTCATGCATGCTTCAGGCAGGTCAAATCTATTCAGCAGTCAGTGGGGGGTGAAAAAATTTCGCGCAATTGTGCATACCTGGAGAGAATCAACTCCAACTTGAAACTCCAGACTCCAGAGGGCCCAAAGGCTTGAAGTCAAGCACGTCTTCACCCTCAGGTGTAGTTGAATAATCAATGAAATCGAAGCTGGATCTCCATCGATAAGCACTTCCTAAGTCATGTTGTTATGTTGTATGGCTGAATTACCAATTATGATGGTTCTGGAAGTCACGATGAGTCCCTCACGAGCTGCAAAGGTCATTTCAAGGCTGTAGCCTGCAGCCTGCAGGGGATGTTGAAAGATAAGAGGCGCTGTGTGGGAGTGGAAGGAATTTGCAAATATCAATATATCTGGTTCGAGTGACTATTGCATCCGCCACGTCATATGTGTGACACAAAGCTCGTTGTAAGAAATTAATAATGATACTGTGGGTGCCGCGAATGCTACTATATCACAAAGTACATGTACAAACTACTCCCTGCAGGCTACAGGTATTCAACAGTATCATGATCTAGCTTTTTCTAGCGTGGAGTTGAAGTGGGTGCATGATGCAACAGGGAGTCATTTCATGGACGCAAACTTAAAATCGCATTAGTTCTTAAGTACTAAGATAAATGGACTACTCACACACAAGTTGATCTGCGAAGTGGCAGGCATGGAGGCACTGCCTCAATTACACAGGGTTTATCGAAGAATGGAGGGGAAGGGGAATGCGTGATAGGTACACCAGGCTGGTTTATATCCAGCACACACACAGCTGGTGCGGGTAGTGTAGAACGAAGTGTACAAAGCAATGAACGAAGGTGATTGTAGTCGGGATCCTCTGAAAATGCGAGAGAGCGTGTGTAAATGAGCATTGTTGCAAATTTGACTGGAATTCCACGGCATAGATCTTCGATAGTAGTGTTCACTTTGCGCTCAAGTATGGAGGAACTGGAAAGTTTCTCTTGGTCACTGGTTAACCAAGGAAGGGAGCCCTGCAAGAAGTATATCAACATGTACATACATGATTCGAGGTTGTCATGACGACCTGGTTCAACTCCCAAGTGGTGGTTGATTGACGCAAATGCAGGAGTGCCAGTGAGACGTTGACCTTGGCAAAACGGTATATGGACACTGGTTGACATATTCCAGAATTCCTTCATGATACCGAAATCAATAATGAAGGTGGTGTGCCTCATATCGCCAAGACCCAGAACAATGTTCTGTGGTTTGATGTCACCATGAATATAATTGTGCGGGTGAAGATATTCAAGATGTGAAAGCTGGGGAAAGGGGTCAGTACATGCAACCCACACAGTAGCACACACTGACTGACCAGCTGATCTCCTAGATTTATGACAGTCTCAAGGCTGAATTTTTGGCTGTGAAAAAGGAAGAGACTGTGCAGGGATGGCCCAAGGAGATCGAGAATGAGAGCATGATATGTTGACTCCCTACCGAACCAGAGGGCACGAGAAATCCCAACGCCACCTTCAAGGTGTTTCAAAATGTTGTATTCGTGCTGGACAGATGATGAATGGGTGATGGGTTCAAGTTTGACAGCAACTGCATCATTCTTTATGATGTTCCGTGGGCGATACACGACAGCTAATGGGGTCCAAATATCAAATTCAACATATAGTCAGTAATCGTGATATGTAAATAACATACCATATGAGCCAGATCCCAAAATGTCTCCTAGCCTGAATCTTCCGTCAACTCGAATGGGAACCTTATCCATAGTGTATACAATAGCCCATGAGTAGAGAAATCAAGGGAATCCAACCAACAACACTGGAGTCTGGAGGCAACAAAAAAAGCTGTCCTTCTATGCAACTGCCACGTGGCTTGAGCTGGTTTGAGCTGGCTTAAAGTGGTGTGACGCTTGGACCTGCGTTGGGCGGGAACGAGTGTCTTTTCATATTGGTGTCAGGAGATATAGGAAGTTACCAGCTCCCATCATTCCTAATGCCTCTAACAACGAAGCCTTCCTCAGTCGCACCTAATCCAATGGTTTTCCGTTCTCAGGTCCGATTTTCCGTTCCGTCCATCTATGTCCTTCCATGTTCGTTGAGTTCCACTGGTGCATGTTCATTTCTATTCGGGTTGACTAATAGTGTAGTATGGCTTATTACATGTATCCGCGTGTTTCGTTCCGTGCGTGTTCGCATTACATGTTACTTATCTGCCTCGTTTCATCACTACAAGTCTCACCTACGGGTTCCGGACGCTCACGCAGTAGGATATAATCTGTTACGCACTCAAATAGATCTGTTATGCGGAGCCCTAAGAGGGGCGTCGTCCGCTAACGTTCGTGACGTAACCGGAAGGGTCCGGTGTAGCGACTGAGACTGGCGACGACGAGTCGGCAGATATCAGAGACGCGCGTGTCACGTGACTTCTAAGACGGATGTCCTATAAGTCACTGACGTTCTCAAAGTAAGGACAGTCTTGTCCGAACGATGAGTAGTCGATCGAGGTAGACTTAGGCGCGATGAGCACCTAAGAAGAGATACTAGAGACTGAAGCTGAGGGGGCTTCAGAGGGAAGTATGTTCCAGGGAAGATTGAGTAGATTCAAGTTAGGGAATCTAGTACAGAGTGACCGACTACTTATACTAAGTGGAAAGGGTTAAGGGCAAGGCTACCGTACTGTAGGTAAGGGCAGAGGGGAAACGGAAAGGGTAAAGGTACGCTGGCAGCAGAGCCTGATTAGTGATGTGAGGTCGAATGCGGAATGAGACCGAGAAACGTTGGAACGAGCCAACGGTAAGTGATACAATGCGCAGCACGCATGAGCCAAAGGAAAGATAAGACGAGATAAGGGAAGCCACATTGGTGGCACGAGTCAGAATGAGTCATAGCTCGAGGGCACGTGCGCACATTGGTGCGATAGGAGGGAGACGAGGGACGGGAACGGTCCCGAGGATCCGGTCAACAGATAGTCGGTAGAGAAGTACGAGCCGGAGGAGTCCGAGGGCGAGGATGATGGGGAAAAATGATAGGGGGGCCATGTAGCCGATGTTACTTGTAACATAATCTCGCGTGTTACATACAGTAAAGTACTTCCCTTCCCTGGGACGCTATCCCTTTGTTTTGTGAAGTCACTTAGACATTCTTAGTATCTTTGACCAATTGACAAGCTTTGACTCTCATTTACTTGAACCCACGCATTTTCGACCGCTCCAAGAGTGCGCATCTAAGTTCTTTACCTAGGCTCTGTGCGAATCTGTTCTGTATGCGGGTTCAGACTTAGCATTCTATATCTAGTTATACCTCGGCTATAACCCTCGTCCATACCTAGCCGCTACCCGCGGAATCACGCCTTACCTAGTAACCTCTCGCTCTCGCTCATTTCTCATTGCGCCTTCATTGGGTTCGCATTCTTGCCTTCACTCTCATTGTCAGCTTTGCTTTCCTTAATCGCACTTGTTCTCTCGCATTCCGCATCTACTCCCTTCGCATTATATTTGAAGGAAGTGCTTCATAGCAATCCTCTTGGGTTGATATAGCACACCCACACTCAGTAGGATTTTATTAGTGCTCTAGCTTACTTGCTAGCCAGTCACTATTACTTCTTCACAGCAGTTCAAGCTGCAGTTCATAAATTTTTGGCTTAAGAAAGTTGTAGCCAGTTCACATGGCTAATAAATTAGATCAAGTCAGTGACCGGTGGTTTGGCTAACAGGTATTGCCAAACTTCTCACAAACTGGTAAATACCGAGCTGGAGCCAGCTGTAGCTGAGCCGTGGCACTACTAGCCTCAGGTAGTACATTAATAGCTGTAATGTCCTTAGTCTTTACAAAGCCAAGTGGACTCCAGTTTCCAAGATGAATGAGAGCACATTCTGTGTGTTCTGGAGGCATGCAGATTGTCAAGAGGAGGTTCTGTTGACAAGTTGTCTGTAATTTAATCAATGGCATTGTATTAGGATATTAGCAACCAATGCCATAATTATTTAAAAAAATATGATTCTAAATGTATTACACTGCTGACAATATAAAAGTCTTGTATTGATTGACCATAATGCCATGTATACCTATGTATTGTCACTGCATATATGTAGCTGAACCTGGAGTAGCCTTTGACTGGGCAGCTAGCTGTATGGGTGGTGCATTCCCAAGAAACTGGCATCAATGCACCGTACTCCGGATTTCTGTCGAAGGAATAATACTTACTATCATCTCTTCTAAACCAAAGTTATATAACCATGGGTATCAATCATACAAAATATTTTACTGTGCATTATTGATGCTGGGCGCGAAACCCACCCGCGCCCCGTGCGAGTAGTCAAATACCGAGTACCCTAGACAATCAGTCACGAACGTTCCAGGTTAAATGCCATGCGATAAGGCACTACTCACATGATCTCATAAATGCATGCCCTGCAGCACGCGACATCAGCAAAACATCCAAGAAAACGAGCCGAGTACCCAAACAACTCACCGATGATGACAATTCCTTCCATGAATGCATCGTCCAGGCCAATGATCCCACCAATGCAGTTTCTGCGCTGATTCAGGCGACGTACATTATATGAAGACATCCTGACTTACGTTGACCCATACCCATCTTGTCCGAGCTTAAAGTCCTGGATACTGATTCCGAAGTCGTGCCCACCAAGCGAGAATGAAATCGTGGGGTTGGAGTCGCACGGGAAGGAGAAGAAGCCGGAGCTGTAGTTTGCTGCGGGGCCAGCCCCGAGTATCTACGACTTATCAGCAAGGTTGCGAGGGAAGCAAATAGCGAGAGACTGACATTGGCGTAGATCAGATTTGCCAATGTCTGTGAAACGTATATAAAACTAGAACCTGTGTCAATCACCTGTTCATATGAGATGAGGTGAACCTGAGCGAATTTCCGACTTGTGAGTTGAACCTTACCGCATCGACGTTACCAGACACGTAGTTCCCTTCGACAACAGCTCCGTCGAAATGCACTGTCCAGTAGGTCTGCCAATGAAAACCAGTTAGACAGGGTGATTCAAAGCGCGGGAAGATCAACCTTGGAAATAACTGAGACCCATGTCAGAGGTCCTACCGCCTTGGACATGTCGTAACCACCCAGAGTTATCTAAAAAAATTCTTCTCGATTACGGTTATATGAACGATAGTACGCCACGTACCTTCGACCCGCTTGCCTTTCCTCTCGTTAAATGCACAGAGAAGAATGGTGCTTCGATCTTTTCCTGCATGATTAGGTTCTCGAAGAACGTTGGCTTCCCTGACGTCGCGATGGAGCTGAAACCGAGCCCGAGACACCCAGAGATCCGGTCGGAATCGAAGTTACTCGACATATCAGTGACAGCACCAAAATATTGGCTGTTGACCTTTAAGCCGCCCATGCCGATCGTATCGTACGCAAGAGTTCCTTCCGCATAGCTGAAGCCCTCCTGCCCAACAGCATCAGCCCAGCACCGAGATAGCGGGAGGGAGACGCACATAATTCACATTGAACACATTCCCTGTAGTCCTGTAGGTTGAACTCGCAGCGGCGTTATATTGTGGGGTCCCGCAATCGCCGCAGCCCACAGGAATCCAGAGATCTGCAGAACATGTGTCAAAGGCCACTGAAAGCTGTTGTGACTTCTTCCCAAATTCAAGTGGGCCATAGAACGGGACATGGATGGCCCTCTGTATCTCATCCGTCAGGGGGTCAGTCGCACTCTGAGCAGCGGCATCCATTGCAGAAAAGCTCATGTTTGCCTGCTGCGATATTGTGGTTGATCCGAACAATACAAAACCGGATAGGTCGCTTGTCGTATCGGTGAACGCCGCGTCTGACAGCGCATCGAGCCCGGGATCTGAAAGTGCATCTGGTAGCGCCACGAGGTTCTTGCCGGTCAAAAAATTAAGAGCGTTCTGGTATTTTATTTGGAGGGCTTCTATCTCGGCCATCTGGGTATACAAGTTAGTCTCGTAGAAAGGTTTATGAGACAGAAGCTCACCACAGGCTGGACATTGAAGACTGGGATGACAGTCGAGGTGACCAAGTCATGGGTGTGGTTGAACATTCCAAAGGGATCCCGCATGTACACTGGGGGATAAAACATCATGTCATACACGGGAGAGCCCAACACGCCTACAGTCAGGAAGAGAAAGGAAAGGGGGAAGCGGGGAAGCATGGTAGTGGAGAAAGTACAGGATGAAGAAAACCCGATGGAACTGAAGGTGAAGCAAGTCTTTTAAATCCATTAGCATAAAATTCCAATCCGGACTAGCGGTGTGCTCCAGTGACATGTCGACCTGAGCTGACCCGCCAGCCCAGATTGAACACCTGCATTGAAAGAAAGGGTAGTGGCAACACTGTATTTCACTGAAGCCAGACATTGGGCAGGTAAGATTCATATCAATGAGTTAGTCGGGTCAGATAACAGGTAACTTGCCACTGCCGCAGAATTGAACAGCGCGCTTCACTAACATATCAGCCTGAGCTGACCTTCCAGCCCAGATCAGAATATAAAAAAGGTCAAGACAACACTGCATTTAGCTGAATACACACATTGGTTGTACGACAGGCAATATGCTGTTGCTGCCGCTAACTCGTTAGCCAGAACTTTAAGCGAGTTTTGATAAAACCGAACCACTTTGCCTACACAATTCTCTGTATACCTGTACGGATCTGGTGTACAACGCGATATATCCAGTCCACCCTAGATGAATTGCACATACTGGGTTGCACTACACAAGTAGTGGGGGATGATTCTAGGTGTGATAATATCGTAAGGTAAGTGGTTCCAGGACATTGCGAATAGTTAGTGACATTTTGTATCCATGGCACCTCTCATTCCGCCTTGCGCCTGTCTTTGGGCTTTGCTCCCAACTTCTGGCCCTTACCAACACCAAGCACCTTGCGGCGCATGCGCATCATATGGGAATACATCACCCACAGTCCTACGAGAACCAGGAGTCAGCGACCAAATACAAAATGACATGCACAACTTACCAGGCACCCAAATTGCTACCAAACCTGCCTTGACCCAATCCTCGGTGCTCCACACTGCCCACTTGCCATTGCTCCACTCTGAAATGGTGCTCAACATGACTAAAGCCTCGCTTCCTGCGCCGATGGGATACAGGACATAAAATGTGGAATAGCGCATCCATGTCAGCCATGAAGGCACGCCGCAACCTGCAAGCGAGAGCGCGTAGTATGCATAGCGTGGCACTTCGGTCAGCGCCCAAGCAAGGATCATAGTGGTATAGACCGGGCTCGAATGAGTATTGGGAAAGCGCTCGACGATTCCCCAGACCAGGATGAGACGCGATGAGACCTGGACGACAGTTGTCGGGAGCGGGGACCGCACAAATCCAAAAAGGACATGCAATATTTCAAGGGCGGCAAGCGACTGCACAGGTGCAAGGGCAGAGAACGTAGATTCGTATGTTGCGGGGACGTATGAATGCAAGAAATATGCGAGAGTTGTGGAGAAATTGTTGGTTGCTTTAGGCTGTGGTGTCAATAATGTTACGATTGAAGTCGGCACATATGAAGCAAGTGGTTTGAAGAAGTCGTGTACTGAACTTGAAGCGCGTTGACCTCTGAATACGGCAAGAGCGAGGTAAATGACATAGGCCCATCCTGCTGCGGATAATGCATTGAATGCAATTAAATAGAATCGCACAGCGAGAGAGGGTCCTGTAAACCATATCCACGAAGTCAATTTGCAAGTTTCAAGTTTATTGTCGCGTTACTTACCTCGTGAGCGGGTACTTGACATTTTATGGTCGTTACTTGGCATCTTGAATCCTGTTCGTTGCAATTGGCAGGCTCGCTGTAGAGACTCGATAAACAATCCACCTACGGTACGAGCTGGCAGGGATAACGGTTGTCCTCTAGGGTTTACAGTTGTTGGTATGTTCGAATGAGTTGTTTTGCCCCCTGACCACGTGACCCTCGAGTGCCACGTTCATCTGAATCACACCTTTTAAGTTTGCTTCGTGCAAGCTCAGTGACCGAGTACTTGCTGTATTGTGGTCAACAACGTTGACAATAAATACAAGCGAATACAGAATTGAAAGGGAATCAATAAACAAAGGTACATCACTCTTTAACATTCTGCAAATTATCAGAGCCTCATCCAGAGGCTGGAATATTAGTGATTCCTTGTGGATGAGTTCAATTATGGCCTGGTGTTCAATGTAGGTACATCACAAATGGAATAAATAAAATCGTGAAACAATTGCCAAGGAAAGCTCAGCTCAATGCAAGAAGCATTTTCCGAGGGTCTTCAATGTAATCGCGGACCTTCACTGCAAACGGCGCACCAACGCGTCAGATAACGGTCACGTGAGATAGAATAACGGAGAGAGTACGAACCTAGGAACGTGACTGCCTCCCGACCATCGAGTAGTCTGTGGTCATAGGTGAGGGCGACGACCATGATGGGTCGGATGACGATCTGGCCATTCACAACGACAGGTTTGTCTTTGATCGCGTGCATGCCGAGCACAGCAGATTGTGGCAAGTTGATGATGGGTGTTCCGTACAATGAGCCAAAGACACCACCATTGGAACTAAGCGTACAAAATTAGTATTAGTTTGTATTGAGAATCAATGAAACTCACATAGTGAAAGTGCCTCCTGCCATATCTTCGAGAGTCAATTTACCATCCCTGGCCTGAAAACAATAAGTAAACTGCAGGAGAATACGATATATACGGTGCTTGCCTTGTTTCCGAGAGCAGCAATCTCCTTTTCGATTTCAACAAAGCCCATGCCCTCAGCATTCCTCACCACAGGGGTGACTAAGCCCTTGGGCGTCGCGACAGCGACACTCAAGTCAACAAAGTCATGGTAGACGATCTCGTCGCCCTCGATGGATGCATTTGCAGCAGGAATCTCTTTGAGCGCCAGAGCGCACGCACGAGCGAACGCGCTCATGAAGCCGAGCTTGACATCGTGTTGTTTGAGCACTTCGTCCTTGTACTTCTTCCGCATCTCCATGAGAGAGGACATGTCGATCTCATTGAAGGTCGTGAGTGAAGCGGCAGCGTTTTGCGATTCCTTCAAACGCTCAGCAATGCGCAGGCGCATACGGTTCATCTTAACCTAAGGAAGGAAGCGCGTCAACATTACCAAAACAGGCATAGCAATGCTGCATACTCTTGTCTCGCCCCGATTGCCAGGGGCCTTTGGTGCAGGAGGAGGTGCTTTCGACTTGTCTTCCTTTGGTTTCGAATCCTGCTTCTTCACCTCCTTCTTGGACTCTTTGGGTGCTTCTGGAGGGATGCCGCCACTCTGCTTGTCAGCAGCTGATGGTGCACGCGGCTCTGGTATCGTCTTGTCTAGTTGCTGATCCTTAGGTTCTTCAGGATCTGTCTTCTGCTCCTCAGGAGCAGCAGACGCTAGAGTCATGTGAAAATGTGATGAAGTAGCATGTCACGTAAGTTACACGGGGCTCACCACCGCCTTCGCCAGGTGCAATTATGAAGAGGTCCTGGCCAACGCTGACAGTGTCTTCCTCCTTTGCAAGCAACTCCACAATCTTCCCTGCTGTAGGCGCATTGACACTGACGTCAATCTGGTGTGAGGAAGGATTAATGCTTTCAGAGGCGCCAATGAGCTGATACCCGCCTTATCCGTCTCAATGGTCGCAACCTCCTCGTCAACCTCGACGGTATCCCCAACCTGCTTTGACCATGATCGTAGTGTGCCCTCGGAAATAGACTCGGCCATCTGTGGGACCTTTACGGTCTTGGAATGCAACTGTGCGCGTCTGATGTAGTTGGCGACTTTCCTATACATACAAGAAAACGGTCGTTCAAGTCAGCGATGTTTACAACAGAAAGAAAAAACAGAGAACACGCACCATCCTTGCGACAATGATACAGCAGTGCATTGAGCACCTCTACTAGCGAAAAATGCACGACTGCGAGCAGCAGCGATAACTCGTTTCGATAGCATTTCTATAGTCAAGAGACGCTAGACAATACCTAGATAATAGAAACAGACAACACTTCTGCACTGTGCTGTGCTGGACGATGAGTACGGAACAAATTGGGTAGACACGGTTGGTGATGATAATAATAATACGTGACAGGTCGCTTACTATAAGTGGGTTGCCATGAACCTGGCAGACCAATGATAGTGGACACAACGTCACGGCCAGGTGAGTAGCTAGCCGCGCCAGCTATACTTCAGCGTCTAACCTTTGACGCAAGTTTGGAAGTAGAAGAGTGGAAGTCACTAATCATTCCAGTAGCTCATCGTCCTCGAGGTTACTGGCCCCGCCGTTGTGTCTGACCGACCCCTTCCGAAGCTTCCCGAGACTACAGCTGGTCACCGACAACCATAAATTTGTAGTATAGGTACGGCCCCCGTGGCACGGTCCGTGCTCAATTCAGTTACTAATGTTATTTTACAGCTGGACATTTTTCATTACAGCGCTCAAGCCCAGGAGTCGGCGACTCACTCCGAGGCCGCCTGAAACTCCGCAGCTCTATCGTATACTCGTTGAATATTCTTGTTGAACTGGTTCAACAAACTCCCTGACGAGCATGAGAATCAGAATCAACTTGAATGGTTCTCCTGCATACGTCGGTCCGTCCAACGGATAACATAGTTACGATCGATTCAGAACTTCATCCGGGAGACGGCGAGCACAAGCAAAATTTAATACCGCTCTAGGATCCGAGTATATGCCACCTTTGGTTGTTGCCTTATGGCTTTGTACGGAGGGCGATCTCGGGATTTGGAGAATATATTTTATCCAACCACTCTATACCCGAACTTGTCTTCGACGACTTCGCCCTAATACGAAGGAACGCCCATCTTTATTCAATAGGTCTGACTAGAGGAGACTGCACATTCAGATGACTCTCCGTCGATAAGTACGCGGACTTAGTAGCTGTTGCAACTTGCCGATGTCCGTTCCGGTCGCATTCTTCGGCAAAATTCATGAATATTGACCACACGGCCGCCTTCAGCACTACAGCTTTGATCGATCTGATCCCTCGAAATCGAACTTATCCGCGGTTCGTAAATAAAATGAATACACAGGTCAGCTGTGGGATCTGGTTGGTTGAATACAGAACAAAGGAATGCATATTAAATTATCCAAGGGTGTCCTGGCGGCGTCGTAACGAAGGCAGGGGCCTCGAACAAGAAGTCGACGAATCGATGCGGCGGTTAAATAAACTGTCCAAGACAATAATGCCGTTGTACAAGGTGATCTGCCAGGAGGTCGTCAGAACCCAGCATTAAGGCCAGAGTACGTACAACGAGACAGAAGGACCGGCAGCAGCCGGGGCGTCGTTGCGCTGGCAGATTCTCATAAATCGTCGGAAGCTCCATTCTAGCAAGACGCCAAGCACCACAGCTGGCAAGATAATGAACTCCATACGGCAAGCAGTATCAGCTGAAAGAACATTTACTGGAACGTGTATCTTACAGAACCAGAGTAAGTAGAAGGGCTAATATTCAATTGCGGAGCCAGAATCTATCAAGAAGTAAATTGCGATATAGAAGAAGGGAGACGCAGCGTCATATGTGCTGCTCCGGACCACTCTCTGCACGAGATAAAGCTGATGAGTAGGGAGACATGTCATGTTTGCCACAGATAACTGTTGTGGTCGTGTTAAGCATGCGGCGAGAGCGATATGTTACATATCATGATATCTGGACGTGTATCGTGCTCCTCGTGGATACGCTGAAAGAACTGGAGGACAAATGAGCGTGGGCCATAGATTGCACGGTAGAAAGTTTACCTTGTTATCCTTGCATGTCGTTCAATCTGGACGGCTGCCTCCGCGTGCAAGGTGCAACTGACGTACCACATTTGAAGGAAAACCTGGAAAGATCAAACAGTCCCCACTCACAAGCGCACGACCTCCAGTCGGCCCTGAGTGGCGCAAGCTAGAAGGAAGAAATAGATTAGTCTAGTACGATGAGGCTCACAGCGAGGTGTAAATTATTGACGTCACGGCTGGCCTTTACAAAGGTCTTACAAAATTATCCCATCTCGAGAAGATAGCCAGACAAGACGCAGAATGCGCTCAAAACATCTTGGCACCCGTACAGTGTAATTCACGGTTTCAGGGGATCACTTTCACTCGCGAACTTATGGATAACTTGCAGCCACATCACACTCCGAGAGGAACATATACATCATAAGCGCATATAATACCGAGGACTTTGTGGACTTACTTATCCGGCTGCCAAAGTAGGTGGCGACACTAGTACTAGTGTAGGGTTCAAACTTCAAAGGAGCCTTAATATTGCTAGCGATAGCGTAGCGAGGGATGTGATTTAGGAACCCTCAATCCAAACCTTCCAAACCACGGCATAGTCCACGAATACCCATTTTTATGTTGGCTTCTGTGGCAAACTCAATTTGTTATCAGCGGGTACCATTGAGTGACCGAAGCTTCGTATTTCGAGTTCCTTGATGGATATGACGAACTGTACGTGTGTTGTACTGGAGCATAGTATGTCACATCCATCGGAGGTTTTGTGTAACGTTGCCAAACCAGTGACCATAAAATGATAAATGCCCTGAACATTGAATGATGCGAGACAGAAAACACATAGAAGATGTCTTGGTAAATGGGGCAGAGTTGCAAGAATGCCTGAGAGAAAAAGCACAAAAATTGGTTGGAAGCACATCGTACTAGCACCGGTCGCAATTGAGTAGAAGTCATCGCATAGAAAGAAGAGGGGGGTCACATTATTAACCAGCATTCATCGCGACCAAATATCCATCCCGCTCAGTCTTCTCGCCTCCTTTGGCTGTTGCGGCGTGTCACTCGCATTGAACGGGTTCCGTTGAGCTGCCTGCGGTGGAGCTTGTACGGCCGAAGCCACACTTGGCCCATAAAAGGATTGTGGACCCGGTTGTGACGTCTGAGTAGCTTGCCTTGAGGATGACATACTAGGTCCCTGAGCCGCACTACCTCCACCATAGGACTGATATTGCTCAGGCTGCATCGGAACGTAAAGCGCCCCGATATCTGTCCGCTGGGTCAGCGGGTCGAAAGGTGGATTCGACGCCTGCTGTTGTGAAGGGAATGCTGTGGGGTACCGCGCACCGGTACCAGCAGGGTTCCCTGCATATGCCTGTGTCGGACTAGTCACCATAGCGTTGGGATTGTACCCGCTCGCAACCGTATCGCTGCGTGCAGCAGTCCGGACATTCGACATGACAGTCTCCCTTCGATCATCGTCCACTATAATTGTGGGTTGGTAGGAGTGCGATAACTTAGAAGGCGGCGGGGGGTAACGAGTGGATGCACCCCACCCAGACATGCCGTTTGCAGCAGCAAGCTCAGCCTGTTGTTGCAGATATTCGAGCTGAGGGTACGGCTGCGCTGCGCTCGGCTTGCCCGCCTGCCGCCTTTCCCATTCGCGCATGGCATCATCCCGGTTGAGCACAGGTGTCAGCGCGTTCCGTCCGGCTATCGCATCTTGGTTCATATGCTGCAGCCGCGCCAGCGCAGGAGGAATCATGTCGTTATGATTGATAGTATTGGCCCGTGCGCGCGCATGGGGTGGGGGGTAGTGTGAGGCAGCGGGTGGGTTGGGATTGAGCATCCCGGTCACACTAATTCCTGTCCCTTGCGAATAGCTAGCGCCAGCAGGGTTGAGGGCACTGAGCTGTGCAGGCTGCGATGACGAGAAGGTGTGCTGCTGCTGCTGTTGAGCTGGAAATGACGAGGGCGTAGATGCATCCTGTGGTGGCTGGTAGGACAATGGCGGAGGAGGTGGCTGCTGCTGAGGCTGCTGTGTCTGAGAAGCAGGTGGCTGCTGCTGCTGCGTCTGCGTTATGTACGGGTTACGGAATACATTGTTGGCCGCCTGAGATGCGGCTTGCGCCTGCGCAGTGTAAGCTTGATGTTGAGCAAGCTGCTGGTTGTATGACGCTGCATCCTGGAATGCTCTGGTGCCTTTGGGCTGCTGGGGAACAAGACCACCGTATGGCCGCTTCGGGTCTGCATTGCCTGACGTGGATGGCAACTGTGTAATCTGGGCAGTGGTGTGTCCATTAGGCTGTAATGATCTGTCAGTAAATTTTTTTGAGAAGATCGATGGATAAGATGACGAACTTGGAAAGGCTTAGTGAACTTTTCACCGGTGATAAAAGGGTGCATCCTAGCCTGCTGGGGTGACCATCGTTCTATAGGGTTGAGATTGAGTAGACCCTGGCAGAAGTCGATGAATGACGCTCGATTGTTTAATTCTACAAGGCCACGTGAGAAACAAGTCAGGCAAACGCCGAGAACACTTAATCTTACCTTTTTCCACTTCGTGCCCCTGCCGAGACGATGACTTGAATGTTGGCATCGGTGCAGTGTTGACAATTTCCGGAAGCGTATTCGCCTTGAAGTAATGCTTCCCTGGCTGTTCCTTGGTGTTGTGCTCACGGGAGTACTGCTCCAAGGTTTTGAGGCGGTACTTCTTCTGGCCATACACATCTACGTAGGAGTCGAAAAACTGCTTTGTCTGCTTTCCTATGTCCAGCATGTATGTTGGAGGCATCCTGTGATCGCAGGATAATGCATCAATAAATGTTGGTAACCCAGTCAGTGAAACGAAATACGCACCCAAGCATTTCGACGATCCGGGTTATCTGATTGTACTCGCTCGTTCCGGGGAAGAGCGGTAGCCCCAAGAAGAGCTCCACGGCAATGCAACCCAATGACCACATGTCAATCGAAGATGTGTAAGGAATTCCGAGGATGACTTCTGGCGACCGATAAAATCGCGACTGGATATATGTGTACACCGTCTGTCGTTCATGACACGCTGATCCAAAATCAATAACCTTGATTTGGGGCGATTGAAGCCTGGTAAAGGGATTGAGTACGGGACATGTGGGGAAAATATATGAAAAAATACGATTTGAGCAGGATATTTTCTGGTTTCAGATCGCAGTGAATCAAGCGTGCATCCTTGAGCACAGTCATAGCATCTAATAGCTGAGCAGTAAACACTTTCACGAGTTGCGTGCTCAATCCTTGGAATTGGTTTTGCTTGATCAGCTCATAAAGGTTAGATGAGAGTAGCTCAAATACAAGGCATAGATGATTTCGATGAATGAACGAGTCACGAAGTCGCAATATATGATGCTCATCATGTGGATCACATGAATTGTTGAGCTACGGGCAGTAATGTGAACATCATTTCATCATTGTTTGTAAAGAAACGCACCAGTTCCAGTATTGTGACTTCCATCATACTTTGATTGAAGTACGCAGGCTTGTTTTTTACCACTTTCACTGCCACGATCTCGTGGGTCTTCATGTTCTGACATTTCACCACCTGACCAAAGGTTCCTTGACCGAGAATATCCAGAATGAGATATCGACTGCGAACAGTTCAGTATACCGCTGAGAGCATGTGGCATCAACGTACTTGTGACCATCCTCGTTTCCCAGCCAATCATTGACGTAGAGAATATAATCATAATCCTCGTTGTCGTAACCTTCATTGTGGGCGGGCTTACTCGGCTTGGTGAGCACCCTCCGCGGATTGTGCGCCGATTCGTATCTGAACTGCGGGTTACAGATGTGATACGTCTCGAGGATGTTGGTTGTCAATTGTCTCAGTGGCTATGACACTGGATGTCAGAGCTCGACCGCAGTCAAATTAAAACCACACGCACCGATAAAAATACCCCGTTGGCATCCATTCGCCTGCCCGAAGGCTGAGCATTTACGTAAGGTCTAAGATCGCGCGTGTCACGGACTCTTCTGAAACCAGAAGCTCGGCGTCGATGCTGCGGCTGATCAACGACCATGGGCTGGTCTTGATAGTATTGGTTGGCCGGACTCTGGGGGTGAGCAAATGACAGAGGGGTATTTGGGGTGGAGATGGAACTTTTGATAGATGCTTGGCTTGATAGATGACTCTGATTTTGGTGTGGTGCGGGACTGGAGGAGTCCATCGCATACGCAGCATATGCAGCCTGCGCAGCACTCTGCGGAGTGTACGGGGATGATATTGGTGGCGTTGAGGGTTCAACCTTGGTTTGAGAGGTGCCGCGGGCATGGGAATGATAGGCAGATGAAGTGTTAGGCCTCTGAGCATCAGACGATGAGGCGTAGAGGTAAGGGGTGGTAGACGGTGAGTACTGGGCCTGTTGAGAGTATGGATCCAGGAGTGAGTTGCCCGTACGCATTGGTGAACGTCCAGAACGGGGGGTAGGATCATGCTGTGTAAGAGCTCGCTTTGGCAGGTTCCCACTGGAACCATTATAATACATTTCTGAATACGGCTCGCTGGATACAGCTGTGGGAGAAGCACTGTTGTTGGGGGGAGGGGGACCTGGTTGAGATTGGTGGAAGGCAACGCCGGATGGGTAGAGGGAGTTTGGTGTTGCAGCCATGTGCCTCGAACTAGGAACGGTTTGGGCGTCAAGGTTGAAAGCGCCCTCAAGATCTTCTGGTTGATGGTGACGACGAGCCCTGGAAGATCCGTTACCAGCTCCACTACCACCACCCAATGACGCACTCCTCGAAAGCTGGTTCAAACCGGTAGAAAGGAAAGATGAAGATGTGATGCCCGTTGGTTGATCGTGGTCAAGGATATGAGCCAGGCGAGGCTGCCTAGTAGATGAGCCAGGTGATTGATGCAGGGGCGGCAATCTCTGACCGACAGTTGTGAGAGACTGTGGTGGTGGAGGAGGCGGTGCACTGGGATAAAGATAGGATGCTCTGGCAGCGGACTGAGCAGCCTGGGCAGATGAAGACAAGGGTTCCAGATGAGCGTGAGTTTGCCAGCGAGGGAGATCAAAGTCTTCGTTGGTGTTGGTCATGTAGGCAAGTTCGGGTTCCGACATACTCTGTCAATGAGAAAACAGTTAGTACCGCTGCTGTCTCAGAAAATAATAGTAGGCCGTTTAGTTGTTTCGTGGTCGCCGTTGTCGTCAACGGCAAGGACAGGAAATAAATGGCAGTTAGTCCCAGGCTACAAATGAGTCGAATAGCGCCAAGTGCCACACGGTTCCACTACTATGTGAGGGGTTAAGGGTCGGCTAATCGATCTTAGGCCTCAACAACGAATCCCCAATCAATTTTACTTTTCATTCATAAAAAATTACTACAGTGCCAACTTCGTGCCAACACGAGTTTTATCCAAGTGCCTCTAGACCCGGCTAGTACAACACGTGGCCAGGGTTACCTCCGTGGCGAGATCAGGACTTACCAACGACATTTGACAACATGATTTGTATTATATGGAATTCAGATAAAATCCGCCAACCAAATCATGGCATGCCCCCTCGCACATGCTTTGCGCAGCAAATTGGTTGGGGACGCCGAGATGGAAACCATGCTAGGGCAGAATTTAGGATACTTCTTGGCCGTGTTCATCTCCAAGGCTGCTGAGCGCAGCAACTATGCCTTTCTCTGCATCAAACAACAGATTAGACCCTCTTGGTGTTGATAGCAGGGTAGCAGGCACATCAACCGATAAGAATATCTGTCGATGAAACCTCCGCGCTGGATTAAAATCAGCAAAGGACGCGGCGATCCGAGCGGAACAAACAATGGGCTCCACTTACCAAGACGCTGCGCCATCGAAAAAGATACATCAGAACTTGATGATCGGAACAAGGAAGTAGCAGGTCCAAACCCCTTCCAGAACTCGCTCAGGCCATTGTTGGTGTATAATTGGCTATTAACATCAATTACTTACTGCATGACCAGGTGGTGCGGGCATAGCACACGCCCAATCTTTACAAAGCATGCCAGAGAGGGCTGCGTTCTGCACAGATTCTGGTGGTTGATTCGTAACACCAACCCAAATCATGTATGAGCCCACAAGGCTAGTGATTTGCAGGGCAAGGGCAGGTAAAGATGGGTCGGACGGCGCGACATATTTCGAGGTGACAGAGATCAAGGAAGAACTCCCTTGAGATGTGGCTGCCATTGTGGACGTTATTCGATATAGTGAACAAGCCCCGCAACGCGACAAGCACGAGTTGAGGAGAGTTACAGCCAAGCCTTGGCCAAGCCCTTATCAAAATTCAAATGAGTCACCTGATATGTATTATTAATATCGCATAGGGGGTGTTCGAATTCAACTGGAACCATCATGTCCTTCAACCAACTGCATACGCAATCGACGAGTCCTATGGATGCAGATGGTGTAGTACGTTGCTCACATGGCGAAACTGCAATAAGAAGGACTAGTCAAACATCTTCAAATCCCAATCGGTATGTTCAAAATGGTCTCCAAGTATCGGTGGTTGACATTTGCCGCTCAGTGAGTTCTACACTTGCTCGAGGTCAATCCAGAGCGAGAGGTGTAGATTCTTTTGTGAGGATCTCTCCTAGTGCACGTGGAAGTGACTCAAGCGAAATTGCTCAGATTGGGTAGATGACCCTATTTTTTCCCCACAACAGCATAGTTCTGTATCTCCCTCTGTACCTGCATCGTCGAGGCCCCCTCCTTCTCAGAGGCAAAGAGCCGAATCAGCTCGAACATTGAGCACACCCCAGAAAAGTCCTAGGAAGAGGATGGCAGAAATAGCGGCCGCCTTAAATGAACCAGAACTTGAGGCCACTTCAACGCCACAATATGGTAGCCCCCAGCAAAATGCAACTGCCACGAATGACCGAACGCGCTCATTTCTTTTTGGCTCCCAATCCTCTCAGGCCTCGACGATCGGGGACTGGGAAGAGACATCGCCAGAAGATGACCCCGAACAAAACAGTCCGTCCAGGAGTGCGGACCAGAGTCTTAGAAACATAGACCAGAGGACACCAAAGAAACCAAGAGTTGCGTCCGTGGATCAGCGATCGGGTGTCCAAATCCCCTTTCCACTTACTCCACCTCAGACATCACGCCGCCGCGTCGACAATCCGGACCAGAGCATATTTGAAACAGACTTTTTCCCGCAAACGCCGACCAGGAACAAAGGCAAGGAGCGAGAAAATAGCGGCGGGGAGCAAACGGTTGGTCTGGACTCGGCTGTTACAGAGAGATTGATTGAAATCTTTGTAGACCTCAGGCACGAATGCTCGCATCCCCAGTGCCTTTGAGAGCGGAAGCAGTCCTTTCAAACGTGACGTCCCTGCGCATACATCTAAGCCCCTCGAACGCACCTCTTCCAACCCTTTTATTGTTGACCAAACTACTGGGGAAAGCATTGCTTCGCATCTAGAAGCACTGGACGCTTTAAAGTCACCGTCATATATTCGCAAAATGGAGAAAAAGCTCAGTGCGCTGGACCAAAGCAATAAATTCAAGGCGAAGTACCTCGAGGACCTAAAGGCTGCAAAGGCGGAAGCGGAGAGTGAAAATGCGCGTTTGATAGCGGAGAATGCAGGTCTTCAGAGTGAAAATGCGCGGTTGGCGCAAGCGAATGCGTATCTGCAGGAAAGGCTGCTACAGTAGGAATTATACCCATGACTGTCCATTTGCTGTCACGCTCAATGCCCTTCCAGGTCTGAGCAAAGCAACCGCGTCAGAGATATCGAAATTGCCGCTATCAAGTCCCGTCGTCCTCCAAATATGTGATTTTACTTTATTGGAATGGTCTCGCTTCTTGGTTATTCTGACGCGGCGTGGAGGGTAAGGGGTTCCTGCTGCTGGGCTACGTTCCCAACATCTTTGCATTTAGTGGAAGTTGAATGTTCAAGGGCGATTTCACATAGTGATCCAGACAATCTACAATGTGTACCGGACTCAATCAACCAGCTCCATAGTTATTCTTCCATATTTTTATCTAGGCACATTTTTCGTTCACACCAACTCACTATCGGTTGCTTCATCTCAATCTCACGGGGGGAATCTATGGAGGCATTAATATCAGTGCCATGTGCAAACAGATCAATTTTTTGAGAGCAATTTTGGTCATTCATTTGAGGCTTCTGCAGGGCAGAGTACAAAGTTGCTTGCCGTAAATCCTTTGGAGGTCGACTGGAGAAACTCAGAACCACAGTGGGTCCTCGAAGCGAGTTAAATTATTCTTCCCCGCCGTTTAGCCCAGATTCTAGAAGAAAGAAGCAGTAACCTTTTAGTGCAGTCTTCTTTCCTCACGCGCGATGTGGAGGATTTTCGTTACCGCTATCATAAGCCCCAATAAGTCATAAACTCAGGGCCCTTTCATTATCGTAGCACGCGATGGGCTATAAACCTGCTCCGGGGGGGCACATGGAGAGAAATGTTATCCGGGGACGCGAGAAAAAAAAGAGGGCCCAAAACGACGAAAGCAGTATTTTTTGACATGTATTTCGAGAACTCTAGGTACACGATTATGAAGAAAGCACAAAGTAGTAGTCGATCGAGTAATCTGAGAAGAAAAGTTAGGCCGCCGTATGGCCACGCTCCACTGGCATGTACGACACCGACTGTTGAGTTGGCGCCGAATTTTTATCAGGAGCGTCGCATGCCGCAAAGAAGCGGGGGAAAAGGATTTAGCCGACCAGCGATGGAGCAACTAGACAGAAATAAGACGATCTGCAACGACGATGGCTACGCAACATGGTCTGGTTTAGTGCGACCCCGTTGCCATCTCGTACATGTGCCGCAGCCAGGCGGGCTGCGGGCAGAGCCAGTGCGTTCGAGATGCACGTTTGAAATAAATAAAAACACAAAAAGAGTAAATGACACCCAGTAACGTCCGAAATCAATCCGCAGCTGTATCCAAAGTCCTTGAGGGCCTTTTCAGGCATAGTCTCCGGAAATAAAATGGGTCTCCGTCTGCTGTTGAGCGAGCCGCGCTACAGAACGAGGGCTAAGTTGACCGAAACGCTCTGGATCCAACGGAGAGAACCCATCAAGGAAAGGGGCTGATACAAGTGCCGTATAGATGGTACAGCTCCGACGAAGGAACAGAAGGAGTTCCGGGTCAAAGGGCTCGCTTACTTGGGGAACTTTGCACCAACATGACAGTCCTTGCAGGTTTACCGAAAGCCCCCGAGAAATGCCGTGCACAGGAAAATTTGTCTATCTTTGTACAAATGACAGATCTCCAAGCGCGCCTAAGGGACATGGGAAACACGGTGGGTCCAGTAA
This sequence comes from Suillus tomentosus, assembly GCA_016647685.1. Lineage (NCBI taxonomy): Eukaryota > Fungi > Basidiomycota > Agaricomycetes > Boletales > Suillaceae > Suillus > Suillus tomentosus. Next base: position 190,952 of record JABBWJ010000026.1, on the reverse strand, counting down.
CTTCTAGTATGAGTTCACGTGGAAGACCCTTGACTATTGCCGCTGAACCAGAACTCTATTACTCACCTTTAAATGCAAAGATAACTATACATCAGATCCACCAGAACAAATATCGAGGCCGAAGTATTATTAAGAGTCTTTCATGTGAACAGAGATGAGAAGGCCTCGAACATCACGAAATGTTCATGACAAGCATCCTGGAAGATCACGTCAGGGTGCAAGAACCTTGTGGGGTTTTGTTCCAGTGCTCCATGATAAGAGATATGTGGGTTGATATTCGGCCCCTTGACAAGGGTGTGTTGGCGAGGATCTGACTGAATCATTTTCCTTCCGGACCTATTGTCAGTTTAAATCACATGTATCGACTCGCCGAGTGACAGCCTGTCCTTCAAATGCACAAGCGAAGTCTATCCAAGTTCTGGGGATCTAAGATGGAAAGCGCTTGGCGATGGCTACAGGGACGCTATCTTGAACATCGAACACTGGGTGTCGATAGTCTCCCATGCTTTGACAGGTTGAAAAAGTTGCAGTTCTGGCCCGAGGGGCGCGCAAATCAGCGTCTGAGTAATTAATACTTATGTCAAGGAAAATTGCAAGAAGTGGCCTATCATAGTGACGCAGCTTCGGTGTATACATAAATCTCCTGTCTTTACGTTCACGCGTGAGGATTTTCATAGCACCTAAACGAGTACTCGAAGACTCAACTGTCACTGGAAACGGCATTGTTCCTGTGGGCCATTACTCGGAAACAGCGCTCAGTGGGTATGTTGACGAGATGGCCCAGGGTGCTCGGCGTTTACGTGCAGACATGATCCCATCACCCCGAAATTAATGAATCGACGGTCCCGGGAGACTTCATGTAATTGGTATCAAGTTGAACTACGTCAGTGGGAGATCCAATATGCTATGATTGTATATTCGAAACATATGCATAGCAATTCACTGGATAATGATATACTTATCTGACAGTCTGCGTCCATTCGAAATAGCGTCTGTGAATGGTAAGTGTACGCTGGTATATGCAAAAATGATAAACAAGGAGTGTTACATATGTCCAATGTGTCATCGACGTAGAGCACAATATTTAGCAGAACAATCTTCGCCACCAAAGGACGAATCTTGTCCACCAGTCTCCACGCCACCCATCGCCGCGTGGCTTGGAACTAATCCACATCGATCCAGTGCCGAAGTGAATTTCTTTGCCTTCTGCTCTCTCCTCCTCGCCCTCTTCGATGTCGGCGGCACGAGCATTCAGAGGTGCGGTAAAACGCGGCAGAGAGCAACGGGTGATGAAGGAAGGAAATACAGTTAGTAACGATAACAATTCGGGATTTGGAAGATCCGGAGACGTCCAGATGCGCAAGTAATCCTCTGGATCTTCTGCGACGAATTCTGATCGAAGCGGGGGTAATGATTCGTCTTCCCCAAGTTGATCGTGTGGGGTAATGGAACTTGGGCAATCTTCGGGAGTTTCAGAGGAAGGGATGGTAGCTCCGGAGGATTGAGAAGAAGCAGAAGGGATGGAGTGTGAGAGGGCGGGCATATCTAAAAATGGGTCGCTTGAAGCTCTCGCGCGCTTTACCTGGGTAGTCATGGCAATTGGTGAGGCATACGAACCAATCGTCTCGCGGTGAGCGGATAAAGGTTGTGAGCGGGAGCGCAAGTGCGCAGGCTGTGGTTGGTGAGACGCGCAATTGCTGTCGTGTTTCGAGGATGAAACTTCTTCAAAGGCCAACACCTGAAAGGCTGGTTGAGTACATCGACGATGAACGAATAACAACGACATACTCCTTTGAGGACATCGATAGCATCAAGCATGAAGTCTTTCCCACTATGCCGTGTGTAAAAAGTAAGTATGATAGATTTAGATGCCAATGAATGCTTAGTGTGCTTACGCAGACTCTTTGAAAACGGCGTCGTCAAATTCCCAGCGTATTCGATTCGCCCCCGCACCGCCAAGAGGCTCTGGGACAACTTGAAGTCGCAGAATTGCCCACAAAGCCTGAAAAAACGGCTTGGTTCCAGGCATGCCCATAGTGCACCAGGTCTTAACAAATTTATCTAATCGGTCAAAGCGTTCTTTCGCAGCCACTGGACCTCTAGGATTTGCTCTAGAATGCGGCATTAATGAACCACCAGGCTGAGTTGCGTTGATATGTGCCTGAAATTCCGCGTGTCGACGGGCATTGACGCTCGCATGGTAAGCAGAACGAATGGATGCCTGAAGGCGTGAAAATGGTGCTCGCTGAGCAGGAGGCAAATTTGCTAGTGTCTGAGTAACTAGTCGCCCAGACGCTTCATCTTGGTTGAAGTACCTGATGACATGAATTATGATTGACAGGACAATCGGTTGAGAACAAAGGCATACCATGCACGACAAAGTTCGGCAAATTTTTCGAGCTCGCTGCGAGAGACTCCAAGAGGGGTGATCGATCTATTTCGAGAAGTAGGGGGCGGCGTTGGGCCAGGGTGACCATTTCTTCGGCCTCTGGGTCTGCCAGCAAATGAAGGAGAGGATGGCGGTAATATACCAGGTTTCGCAGCTGGACTTCCGGGAGGAGAAACAACAGAAGTTGAATGAGGAAGATCATAAAGGAGTGTTTGCGCGTTTGAGTGCGTATTCGTCAATGAAGAATTTTGAGATTTCTGAAAGCGCAGAGGAGGTGGAGGAGGACGCGGACGAGGCGTATTGAGTTGGTAAGAAGGAACTGACATGTTTGACGATACGAAACCAGCTCGATTCGTCAAATAATCCGCCGAAAGAGGTAGCTTGAATAGCCTCTTGAACTCTGACTGGAGCTTGGATAAACCACACGCTCGAGATTAAGACAAGAGAGTGAGAAAAAGAAATGTATCGCGATGCGACTAACTGATACAAGCTGGCAATGAAATTGACCCACAAAGCGTTAGATTGTTAGACACAACCTACGTTAAACGGTGACAATGACGACGGCTGGACGATGGCCACGGCTGCGCTAACGACTGCCAGCAAGCAAGGCAACTAATTCCCAAATTTCGGTCACCGCCACAATACCCGAATGTAGTAATGGGTCCAAGTCCTGCTGGCAGAGGTCTGGCGAAACCATGTAAGTACCTTCTTCTGACTACATCCCATCTGCTGCCAATGGAAGCTAAAACCCTGAACGTTGGCCATCTTTTAGGCCGTGCGGTTTCCGCACCAAAATATCGATCAACGCCGAGCTCTTTGAGATCGACAAGTTGTGCATCATAATGATCACTTTCGATGTGGGCCGTATTGCCCAGCCCTGTTACCTGACATTTGCTCAATCTTAGGAAGGTGTTTTCATCAACAAGGATGTATTTCCGTCCAATCGCATCTTTAAATCACCCTTTTGCGTTGCATCCTTCAAAAAGCGCTTTGTAATTTCACCGCCTCGCTCAACAGCACCTGATCCGTTAACTGCGGTTTGGGCGCCGTTTGCAGTGGGGCGTTGTCACATTGTCCGTCATGCGGTCCCGTGCAAGGCCAGCGTGGTATTTGGTATGTACTTGCGTCCTTACATCTCGTCAAGTATCCAGTGGTCCCACCTCAAAGATGAAGATGTAATTTACTCCGGTATTCACAATAGCATGTCAACTGCAAGGCGAACATGCGTTTGACACGGTGTTGATCAGTGCCTCTGATGCGACGCAGCCGATGTACAGCGCTCAGTTGGACTGCGACGCAAACGGGTGATTTGTTGTAAGCGATACGTCAAGAGGCCTGATTTTCCAGGCACCTGGGCGTCTTTCCGGATTGGACGGCTACCCGTGCCGTGTATGTTGGAGAAAACATGATTTTGAAAAAATGTTCACACTGGGTCCCATGAAGCTGTCAATCGTCATCTGGGTCTTCGTTTGCGACAAGTGTACGCTAGGAGGTTGCTTCTGTAACAGCATGTCCGTTCGAATCTCGCCATTAGCCATTAATATTGACTTTGATAATTCTTAGCGCGGTGTCCGAGGGGACTTGCCAGTACCCAAAGGGAAGCTGTGCAGACTAGCCTCTTTGAAACGTCATGCTCGACACTAAATCGTTCTCGTAAACATGTCTAATGAAATCGTTATTCTTCGAACTTGAGGTGTGTAACCGCCCATCTATGGTTGATCCCTGCGGCAATGTCTACCCTGAACAGATGTTCCAATGTAACAACTCCCGCGGGCCTCTTACTCACGTGCGGCGCCCCGTTTGATAGACTCGTTCATGTATGGAAGGATGGTACGTATATTGCTTTGACTGTGCCTTTTGCCACTTTGGCATGTGCTAACCACCTACATCTTGGGATAAAGACATTACATACCTCCCTCCTCTTTTCGGCCGAGTACTCATGCCACACGGCCTAACAAGTCCCTACATGGCAAAAACATAGCGGACTTTAAAATAAAACGGAGTGTGAATTTATTCCTCCGCTAGCTGTGCTGTCGGGGCGGGGCGCGCCCTTTAGGTTAGTGAATTTATTTAATTCCTAAAATTTCTCAGAGGGCTCCTGCGCTCCTCAGTTAACCGGCCGTCGGATGCGATGCAACTAAGGTTCCTCCAAATTGAATGACTTGTTACCGGCCGCCTACTGTACCATGCAATGAGCTCGCAACAAATAAAATAAAATATAATAATAAAAGTCCCCGGACAAACAACTCCTTTAGGTATCCTGGTCACGGTCGCGCTCCCGGGTCAAAGAAGCCAACGAGTTTTAGCAAGTGCCAGCCTATTATCTTTTTCCTACAAGTTGTACCAATTTAATGGTTCCGCTATCTTGTTCACACCCCATTCGGTGCAGAATCTTTTTACTTACTTTGACTATTGCGCCCGTATGTATGCAGCGCAACTGTATTGATTCTTGCCGCTACCTTATCTCGACCTCAGGAATGGTGGACACCGTAGACGAGAACAGCTGATAATATAAATCCTGCTTGCGTAGAACTGGACAAGGCCAAAGTGACGGAATAAAAAAGATCGACTTGATAAAACATTATTATTCTAAAATTTCCTTACACGTGGATTGACCATTTACAAAATGATCCAAAAATGACCCTTGTAACTTCTTTCTGCATACAAAACCTACCCCTGCCCACGTTTGCTTCGCGAGGGTCGTACGTACATGACCTCCGCAAAGGCGCTCCAATAGTCAAATTAGTAAGGGTTTGAGGAAAAGGTAAATAGCCGTGACCGTGGATCTTGGAGATGCGATCACACATTAATATTGACGGGGTGTCATGGCAAAAGGGCAGTATGACGAAGACTGGTAGTCTGGACGTTGAAGTGTGTCAATTGTGCGCAATCGACTCTCTGTAGAATTAATGTTGAAGACGTGTGGGACGTACCTACGGCCCATCAAAGTCTACTAATGAGAACCCTAACCATGGCGGATTTCAAAAAATATGCCGCAATGTATGCTCGAATTGTTACGGTCTACACAATATCAGAATGCGTTAACCGACGTCAAGCTGTCGAACTTCTAGAGACTTACTCTGTTCTGGAAAAACCTTGAGTGAGCCCCCCAGTAGGGACTGCGGTGTAATGACCTGACATCTATTTCGGGCCTGCAAAGTAGTTGATTGCTGTACAGCCGAAACTTACGTTGATCCTTGAAGCTTTCGTGAAGACGGAAGCAAGGACCCTGATTGGTGGAGAGGGGCCGATTGTCACATTGCAGGGACGGCAAGTCCCTCTGACTATCCCTAAATCGGGGGGAAACACGGCACCACGCTCTGGGTCGACAGAGTGCAACAGTTGAGATAGAATGGGATGATGAGCCATTCCTGCAACAAGCGTCTATCCTCGTCTATCACGGCAACCAAGAATGAGATTGTTTTGATGGAACTGCCATACGTACCTCTTGACGGGTCTAACCGAGCGACTTTCAAAATAGGTGAGATCCCAAAACGAAGATTGGTTGAGTAAGATGGGTGCAGTATTTCCGCCGCGTGCGACAGTTGAAGAGTCAATGCCACAAGGTCGAGAGAGATCCAATCGGATGAAACAGATGAGATTTCGGAGCGGGTAGACTGCCAGATATATGCCAGCGCGCCGATAGGTCGAAGAAGATGGACTTGGGTAGGCACGAGAAGGCGACGATAGATCGAGATCATTCATTGTTTGGACAAGTCGAATCACTCAGAACGCAGTGATAGCAAAGAAACACGGAACCTTTTTTTCATGAATCAGGTCGGCCGCGGTGTTTCGCGAAATGTTGCCTTGCCGCAATTAGAGTTCTATGTCAGCCTAAGAGATCTATAAAAGCAACGGCACACCGTGCTGATATGATCCTTTTTGTTACACCTTCCAGTTTCGAGCTCGTCTGTGCCGTTACTAGACGTCACGGTATCCCCTAGCGCTAGCGGGCCGTCGCCTACCTCACCGTTCCACCAATTTGCCGGCAACGTACAAAGCCTTAACAACGTTGCCTACCTCGCGCCTTCCTAACCTAACCTTGGTAGTCTGTTGTTTGTCAATATAAATTTGACATTCGTATCTTCACAACCAACCAAGCTGCAACCGCCGATTATAGAGTCAGGTCTAGAAAAGATAGAGATCAGTAGAAGAACAGGTTAGTAGTGTTGCCTCACTACCAGAGTGATTTTTTGATATCTTTGTCAAGCACAGTCAACTCTTACAGCATCGCTGATAAGCTTGATAAAAAGTTTCTACCTGTACGGACCCGTTCAATAGCTTCTCATATTTTATGGCTCAAAGCGCCACTTGGGTTTCCGTGATGACAGCGGCAATTCCCGACGACCGATCACAGCTTGTTCAGGCTTCCCTGTCTGACGAAACTTCATCATCAGCTGTCTTTCGTCTTCCTTCTATCCATCATTCTTTCAATAATCAAGGTCTTTTCGATACCACGACGATACCCCGTCCAGGAGCGATGGACTTTGCAACTGCTTCACATCAGCCAATGTACAACCAGGCTGACCTCGATCAAGCATTCAATTCATTGCAGACAGTAGACAACTCTTCTCCATCTCACCATTTGTCTCAAACAATTCCTCAACATAACTTTGATCATTCAGAATCTCGAGAGGTCTCAGATCATCCCTCCTATGATCTCTTTTCAAACAATAATAACAATTTTGCCTCTCAGCGGTACCGCGCCAATTCCTCTTCCTCTTCGTCTCTGGGTCCTTCTTACGCTATGAGCCCAGACGGAGTGTACTCTCATGCATCCTTTGGCGACTCTGTCCCATCATTTGGCTCCAGCAACACCTACGACATCATGAACAATGTTTCGTATTCCAGTGGGAAGGTCTCTCCATTGACTCCCAATGACGCGATGACTGGGATCCAGCAATCTCCGGTCTTCCCCCACTCCTTGGGTATAAACGGACACCAGAAGGACTTTTCAAACGGCCACGCATACCCGGAACTACTCAACGATCGCCGTGTTTCCGGTGTTAGCGGCGCTGGCTATCACAATGACTTCTCCGATGATTATGGCATGAACGGCGGTGCAGGCTATCCTCCATCGGCCCTTCAACCATTCCAAGATCGCATGCGCTTGCAACCTGACAGTCGCTTTCCCCATTCTGGCCTACCTCCTTCTGTCCCTTCGCATATGGGACACAGCCCTGATATGTTCCGTGGCGTTGCTCCGCAAGCAACGCACTCGTTCCGCCCTGACTCTGGCCTTCCTGGCTACGACGACGTGCAATACTTTGGAAACCCTCATGCTGACATGTCCCTCCGCATGTCCAACATTGGGGATGGTTTTCCTGGGATGAGAAACGGGCATCCTGGTATGGGCTCCTCCAACGACCTTCAGGCTTTCATTCGGTAAATAGTATTACGTTACATTTACCTTCGGAATCTCATGCCTTTGCTATTCAGACCCTACCTCGATCAATACGTACGGACGCCAAACCGCCTCGCGTTTGGTGAACGCACTGTCATTGTCATGTCGAGCAGGGTGGCGCAAAAATCATACGGCACTGAGAAACGCTTCCTCTGCCCCCCTCCAACGGCAATCATGATTGGCAACTCTTGGTGGACTGACGTGATACGCCGTGGGGAAGAGCCAAAACTTTGCCCTCCTCGTGTGACCGTCTGCATATCGGGTGAACCTGTCCCTCAAGAGGGTTCCATCGAGTGGACGTCCGCCTCCGGCAAGATCTTTGATGTAAATGATGCCCCTACAGGCACAACATACATTGGTCGCTGCGTCGGAAAGCAGTTGTTCATCAGTGATGTTGACGAGAAGAAGAAAAAAGTCGAGGCGCTTGTAAAGATCACTGCTCCGTCTTCTGACGACGAGCCTGAACGCGTTATCGGAACTTTCCCGAGCCGTCCTATCAAAGTGATCAGCAAGCCAAGTAAGAAGAGACAGAGTGCAAAGAATCTTGAGCGTGCGTAGATTCACTGTGGTTCATGATGGCTTTTGACTGTGATCCTCCAGTATGTATAAACCATGGTTCAACGATTTCACTCTTCCATCGTCTGCGTTCTCAGACCGTCTCGACGAAGTACCTCTGCGTCTCCGGTTCAGGCTCCTCTTTCAAGGGTTCTGACGGCGCCCCTTTAATGGGGATTGATACCCGTGCGCGATCTAGCACGCCATCATTCATTGCACGTACTGCTAGTTGGGGTCAGTTTTTCACTTATGCTTTTTTGTCTTGGCTGACGTTTTCATATTAGATCCGTTTGTAATGTACATTGTCGATGTCAACAAACCGGCCGGCGGAATTGATACCCCTCCCCCACCACCTCCACAGCCTGACTACCCTTCACCTCCACCAAATGCCATTCCTTTCACCAACAACGGCACCCAAATACCAATCTATTACAACCAGACAGTGGTGCTACAGTGTCTGGTCTCGGGCGTCGTATCTCCCGTCTTGATTATCCGGAAAGTTGATCATCAGACGACAGTAGTTGGAGGAGGCCTTCAAGAAGGCGCAAAGGGTGTTGCAGACCACTATTGCTCACCAGGCGAAGTGTGTGGTGACCCAGTCTCGCAGCTTCATAAGATCGCCTTCGAAGTCTATGACTCAACGAAGGGCATGCCTGAGCCTGGAACCCCCGGTACAACGGGCGCGTTCTTGTCATGCATGGGTGAAAAGGTTAATACCTACCGTCCAATTGAGGGTCGGCTGTGGAACAATCCGCCGAATGCAGGGTCGACATCCCCTATTCTTCCTGGATCTCCCGTAGTTTCAACACCAGCGTCCATGTCAGGCGCCGATTATTTCGGGCAAACCACTGCAAGCGAGCCAGCATCACCGTCTTCATCAAATGATTTTTCAAATGACGGCGGGCGGGTGAAGAAGGCGAAACGTTCAACATCAAGTGCCGGTGTTATCAAGAATCCAGGCCCAAAAGGGCGGCGGCGCCCGACCTCCGCCGGGTCTGCATCTTCTGGACGTCGCGGATCTTCCACTGACGCCGGCGCATCATCGGGTGCACTTTGGCAAGTGGATATAGGCGAGACGAGCGTCTGGACTATTGTTGGCACAGGTACTACGTAATTTTTCATTCCCAAAAGTGCAAAACTTAACTTTGAATTTGTCAGATCAAGTGCGATACAACTTCTATGTACCGCCCGTGTTGTTCGACAACCAGAATGCGCCTCAAACAGGATCATTCCCTATCCCGTCGAAGCCCGTCACTCCATTCCCGGCAGTGGTGAAATACCTTCCTCCTGACCGTGCTGCGGAGGCACCAAAGTCTAACTGCGCACAATCGCGTGGCGTGTTGTCGAAACCTAATCCTCACATATCAAAAATGTTGACTGTATACGGAGAAAACTTCAACAAAGCAGACCCAGTACACATCTTCTTCGGATCAGACCCTTCGCCATATGCCGAAGTGAGGTGCACCGAGGTGTTGGGCTGCCTACCTCCAGAAAACCAAGTTGCGAAACGCCGGCCGATTATCATGATACGACCTGATGGCGTTGTGTTCCCGTCACCTGTTATGTTCCCTTGATTGTATTTATCGGTATATCCTCGGTGCTCGTTCTCGTTTGTGGAGGCCTGGTCTGCCTGCGTGGATATATCCCTATAATTTCGCGATTCCCAATGCTTTGAACATGTTAGGATCTGATAGTTGCTATCTGTACACCATGGACCCGACTAAGTCCCAGCGCAAGACAGTACTATGTAGCCCCCTTGTATCATATCTGTTAGAAGAATTTCGATTTGATGTTTCTATCTCCTGTCTGTCCCCCCGTGCAGGATCTTCTACGGCAAAGACCGTGAAACTGCCTTGTAGGCTCGTTACAGTTAACATCTTTATCAGATCTGAGCACTGAGTTGGACTCTTGTACGTTACTTGCCATCATATCAACATATTTGACAGCGGTACGCCCACCTATCATCGCTCTACACGCAAACACCTTCGTCCAAAAACGCTATCTAACTAATCACGGCTGTTACAAAACCCAAGCGCAATCAAAAATCATTCTGTCGGGTCCAAAGCACCATCTAAATCACGGGCGTAACTTGCAAGCTTGCCAGCATTCTTTTTGCATATTCCCGCAACCGACCTCTTCCAATTTGGCTCCAAATCCCTTCACCCTTCACTCCAGAATCATGGGTTCTCAATACCTCTTGTTCTCTTCCGCACCTCGTCGTGTATGGCATGCATACATCGAATATCTATGGAACCCGCTTCCTGGCTCCTGGGTTACCCAGGTCGCATATTCATTCCGCATATTAGCGTTCCTGCTTATTCTCCCAGTCGTCGTTCTGACACTTCTGGTGCGTATCCAACCTTGCTAAATTTGTAGATCCTCGCTTCTTTCAATTATTGATATCTCGTTAGGATATTACCTCCTATGTGATCGCACGCACTCTCGGTATTGTTGACGACGTCAAAGCGTCCACAAGCGACCTGCCTGTTGTGACTGCTGAGGGCACGCCCTTGGTCCTCGTTGAAGATACGTCATCTGAAGAATCGTTCCCCGCGGAGCAAGGCAGCTGCATATCTTCGGTTCATCGGCAACATAATACCGACATGAAGAGTACGGGAGTACAGGAAGAAATGAAGCTCCAGGCTTACTTCACGGGAGAGGAGGATCTACGCTTGTCTAGTGTTGGCGTTCTCTCGCCTTCCCCGTCCCAGCCACCGTCACCTGTTCTACCCCACGAGAACTTGTCTGGAGAAGATGGATCGATGAGAATGGAAGATCTACGTGATGCACAGGATGAGCCCATGATCCTACGACGACGGGGCGCCCAAGCGAAACATGATGATTAAATCAGCCTTTTTGGAATCGCCGCTAGAACTACATATTTTTTGCACCGTGTACGATGACATGATGCCGATCAACGTCCCTTTTTACTCTACAGCTACAGTGATATCGATCAGGAAAACCAACTCGCAAATAAAAACAACTGGCCAAGACGTCAAGTGAGGTGATCAGTAAAACCGTAGCTGATCTCTGGTGAAGACAGGTGGCTTCCAGATCAAATTATCGGCATAAATCCGACGCCTGCGTTTGTTTCGCACTTTTTCATGTTTCTCCAAAACGGCTTCCGAGAGACAAATGATATGTTGTCCTTTGTAGTGTTTAAATAGCTGCAACGTTGTGCACCTGCAAGCAATTCATTTAGCGTTACATCCCAGAGAACAGGTTCTTTCACACACGTATTCATAATATCCGCATGGGTGATAGACGTCTTCTGCGCAATATCGTCAATGCTCAGCTCATCTGTCGTATTGATGAGCAATTCCACGATGACCTCCGCCCAATATGCACGGTAACCGAGTAGGCCCAGATCGCTCAGGGGCTTTTCAGGGCTGCCAAGTTTCCCCTCCTTCTTACTCAACTCGTAAGAAAATTCGATGAGCAGCTTGCCAAAGCCGTGGCGTTGATGCTGCGGTAGCGTCAAGATACATGCGACGTTGTAATTCTCCGCCGACTCTTTCTCTTTCGAGAAGTAACCGATAATATGGCACCCTGTAGAATCTCGTAGACACTGCGATGATAGTCGGTATAACATAAATACAGAATCGCATTGTACACACCATGACATAATACATGAACGGTGTCACGTCATAGTACAACGTCTTGCTATAAGGGCACAGTCAGATAATTGAGCTTCGTCGTTACCGAGAAGGACTTACTGATCTAGAAAACATTTGGACAATAAACTGAGGTTCCGACACCAGCTTAATTGCCGCTTCCCATCAAGTTCGAAGACCGAAATGTCTTGGTGGCGGTAGATCTCGTTGCCAGGTGGATGAAATAGCGTACAACGTTGTCGGTGGCGCGAGAGCATCATGGGCGACGGAAAATATGCGAGACAGAACTCGCAGATGTATAGCACGGGTAAATGGGCATATTCCTTTGGATATGGACTGAAGTACCACGCTTCGACCTCATGTTTGCCAATCTGGAGACGGTTTAAATTCTTCACCCGCGCAATTTCTGATATTGACTGGGTCATCGAGCCGGATGTCCGTAGTTTCTCGATTTCTTGTTCTTTGCTGAATGAAGAGACGGGAGGGGGCGTCTCTACTTGTGCACCATTGACGTTAAGTTCGAAGGTATCCCCTTCACCGTCGACATCCATCTCGCCTTCCGCGTCTACATCATCCCCTTCAATTTCTTCTTCCTCTTCTTCCTCTTCATCATCAGTTAACTTCCGTTTCAATGATGGGGCAGGTGATGGCGAGGGAAAGGCAGAGCGGCCAGGGGTTGAGGCAGATGTGGGCGAAGCAGCCGCAGCCGCATTTGATGTCGCTTTCTTCAATAATGACTGTGAGCGAGGGGCCTTCCCCGGTGCTTTCTGTAGCGAGCCAGGCCCAGCTTTCTTGCCCGGTAGCACCTTTGGACGGGGCCACTCAAGGTCCCTGCTCAAGATAAGCCGGGATCCCGTCACCCACTCATCCAAACGCTTGTTAAACTGATCCCAGTGGACAAAGTACTCCCATTTGTCTTCTGGTTTGTCGGGTGCATCTTCCTCTTCTTCTTTCACGCCACCTCGGGCATTTGTGCGTTGTGCTGACACATATGAGTTCACGGGTTTATCACGAATTGATAGTATTTCTGCAAGCCGCTCTTCCTCCCCGTCTGGGGTTGGACGGCGGATGTAGATTTTGCACCCAACAGAGACGGTCTGAGGAAAGAATTTGATGAGTCAGCACTATGGAGGCCTGCGGAAATTTACTTGGATAGTGTACGTTCCTCCAGGTGTGATAGATGCGGACTCCTGCGAGCCTTCATTGTTAGCATGTGCAGAGACCATTCTCGAGCAGAAACGGCGGCGAAAGCTGAGTGCTGAGGGAGAAGAGCAGATTTTGCGTTTGTGTCGACTTACCGAGTCATGAGGGGGAAGTTGAATTTCGCTTACTCAGCCTACAGCACAGCAACCTTTGCTTCCTATTTCACCACACAGGCCGAATGTCACGGTTTAATTGTGAACAAAGACAACGCTAGACAACAGCGCTTAAGTCTATAGGCTACGGTTCCTATGGGCCAATCTGAGACTGCCTCCGGGTTGATACCATACTAGCAGGAGGCCTCATCATTTTTAGGAGCTGTAGTCTATAATTTGCAGCGTGTTTCGCTTTTTAGACATCGACTGCCAGGGGGCACTCTCCAAGTCAGTTCCAAGCGTACAGATTGAGTTACACCTGTAGATTCGGATCATTAATGCTAAAAGCACAACAAAAGCCGTGCAACCGGCGCTGCACGATTCTTCGTCGAACGCATAATTCCGTCGAGTGCGCGCGGCGTCAGATGGTCTATTAAGATCTGATTCTCTGTGAGATCGCCGTCCCTACCTAGACCCGCCTGGTGATGATGAAGTCTGAGCTCATTTTCGGGAGTTCAAAAGGTGTGGTGGCCGCAACGATTCGGAAATTCGCATCCTCGGAAAGACATATAACCCATGGCCGCGGTGGAAAGTCTGAGTACTGTTTGTGATAATTAGCGGCAGGGTAAGCATTCTCCTCGCACCCGACGAATTCTGATGTGAATGACGATAATGAAGCTTACCAATTTCTATCGAGCAAATCTCGCAGAAGTCCCGGAAGTGAGCCGTATCAACTTACCACAAGCGATACATCATCTTAACTGACGGCAGACCATGAGGGCATGGAGTAGAGAGAATTTCCGAGCCATCGCTCTTGCAATGTTGCAACTACCGATCAATGCGCAATGGCTGGGCTCTAATAGCGCCAGCCGGATGGACCTAGTGACTGAAACGGTTGAAGTGGGATTACATACCTCGTGATAGGACAACATTGGCCTTTGTTACGTCTGTGGACATAAAGCTACCGCAGGCAATCGAATAGCTCCACTCGAACCAATTTAATTCTGCCATTCTATTTTATTGCTCATGAGCTGCAAAAACAAGCAGAAGGGCCTGACCAGAAATACGTGATGTGCAGGTTACACCCGAGTTATACCCCTTGGATGTCGGCCTCACTCTTCCTCGCGGAGTTTTGAAAATGGCAGTGCATAACAGAGTGTATTCGCAACCGCAATTATGATATCGATGTGTTTTTTTTGCAGAAAATTGGACAAGATAGAATGGGGTTGGGAGGGTAGAAGTCTTCGATACGATGACGACAAAGGGGAGCACTTATGAGTCACAACGAAGGGTCATGGAGGGATCATAGTAGTAGACGCCACGATGCTAACACCACCAACGTGGCGAGGGGTGCGAAGGAGTGTGGCCCTGACGCCTCTAGCTCGGAAACCTGACTCGGAGGACAGGGTCGGAGGCATCCCCGCTTGGCCAGTACCAGTCGGTGTAACCTTAAACATGGTGGCTTGACTCGGTTTGTCCTGAGAACATAGTGCGCTGTCAATCGCATTCAATTACATGAGCCCTGATTAAACTGCCAAGAAATCTTTAGATCTGGATTTTGCAAAATAGAAAATTTCAAATACAGGCCTTTTGTGCTATCAGTATATGATCCTGCATATCTAGATATTGCCCTGCTAGCAAGAACAAGGAAATTTGTGCGCCGTTAGAGGTAAATAATGTCACTCAGATTGTTACTAGGGCCTGCGGCTTGTCTCTCCCGATGAATCAGGGTCAAAGTTTTTTTTCTTCCCTTGATGTCCCGTCTAAGCCAGTCCAAACGGTGATGTAAGAACAATGATATTCCATTGGCAGGAGACAAGTCCGACAGAACGATGGACTTTGTGGGGAACGGGAAAGCGAAGTATGGCGGTACATGATGTACATCTTCATGCCGTATGTACACTTCCTGAAGTGTACCTGGTGCAGCCTCTTAGTTGATCACATACACGAGTGGTGACATTTTTAAAGGACGCACGGAGTATCAGGTGTTCAGACAGAAACCACGTGACAACCGACTAAAGTTTTGGACTGGGTTCATGCCATCACAACGAGGTGGCATATTGGCTGCGTTGCGAAGACACTGGCTAGAGCCGTCGGACCGGGGAAAAAGAAACACAAAATTGGCTTCAGCCTTCTTACATCTGCGTATTTTGTGAGAATCTCTTTCTTCGACATTAGCGGAGTGAAGACTGCGTGTATGATAAAACAAATACGGCTCACCCTATATGTAAAGTTTGAAGATGTGTTGTACACCGCCTACAGGGCTTGCAGCGCCATGTCCCCAAAGAGAATGAAACAAAGCATTTGGGTGGCAACGCTGCGAGACCGGATTTCCGAAGGAGCCAGGAAGGGGTTGGGTAATAAAGAGAGGGTGAAGTTGATCGCTGTAAGCTTGTTGGAGAGAGCTGGGCGCTGGATGGGTGTGTACGCACGTGATCTCCGTACTATCCGGCCCCTCCCGGAAATGAATCATTCCCAAGTGGGCTCTCCGATGATATTTGTGTGCCATTGATCTTGTCCTTGACCCAATTCAAGATGATTCAATGGACAGTAATCGATAACAATGACCGTAAATTTAACTGCGACTGAGGGTTAGGAAAACTACTCACGCATTTCACTGAAATTGCCAAAGATGATCTTCATTTTGGGAAGGAGGCTTTCCCTGATGCAGAGATCTAACCGAAAATTACGAACACACAGCGCGAGCCTGACTCCTGCTGGACAATGGTCGAGTCAACAAGCAAGACCCGTCATGGCAGTCACTAGTCACTACTCACCAGTGTGCATCAGGCCAGTTCATTGAAGCTCCGCACATGCTCGGAGCCGTAAATGCATTCCGATACCTGAATCGATTTGCAGCTCAATGGGGGCCTGTAACACATATGGTCAGATCGATTAGTATCTAGTGGGCAAAACGCCTTCGGCAATCAAGAATGTTCGGAATTGATATCAGGTCGAGAAATAGCAGGGATATGATGAACTTGAAATAGCACTGCTTGGACCTCCGACTGCAATCAACAGGAATAGTGCGGAATGTCTTCATACAAGGCTGTCTAAGGTATAAGGCTCATCGATGTGGCAACTTGAAGGTGAGCAGTAGATGACAAAGCCCCGGGTTACATAAAAAGTTCCTATCACAATGTAGTTGTCAGCAATTCCAGCGTCGTTTTCATCCCACCCACCATCTCCTCTCAACGACGTTGACAATGGAGCCAGAGTGCAACGAGCTAAAACAAACCCCAGTGCTATCAAGGAACACAAATTCGATTTCGGAGACAGTCATAAACGGCACAGGCGCGGGTACGTACAAACTAGGTGGAATAAACTACTGCCCACTGCAAGCACACGTGTAGAAGGAAGATTGGTGAAGCAAAGTAAAAATTGGACGTCTACGGTACACTGCGCCTCCGCAACCTATTGCTGTCTTATCATTGAAGTCATTTTACAGAACAAAACAAGTCGAACAGTTCGGCTGCCTCACTCTTTGGAGGCAGTGTCATCCTTCTTCTCCGCCTCAGCCGTTGCTGGCTGAGGCTGTGCTTGCGTTGGTGGCTGCTGCTGGGACTGGGAGGGCATGAGATGTGAGAGTAAACCCTGTGGAATTTGGGAGTACACCTCGTCAAGCTGTTGACGCAGGTGCGTGTTTTCCTCGCGGAGATGTGTGATGTCGTCACGGAGCCTGTCATTAAGCGCTCGACACTCTTCCCACCGACGATTCGCCTCATCTGCGGACGCAAGTGCTGCATCCAATAGTTGAGAGCGCGACTCGAGGGCTTTAACGTGCCTATCATGAAGGTGAGTCAAATCTGCACAATGCGTTTAAGAGATGAAAGCAAGAAAGAAGTGAACCCGTGCCCTTTTTGAGTGCAGAAAGGAACAAATGCAATAATGAGAAACATGCACTTACTGATCTCTACGTTCTCTGAACGCTCTCTGCGCCTTCCTATTTTGCTCGGCCCTCTTGGTCTGGCTCAATGGACGACCATTTGCCTTTGAGTCATCAGGACCACCAGGCTGACCCTCAATCTGCGGGGAAGGTTGGTCACCCGGGGGCGGGTGGGGTGGAGGTCCACCGAACTCAGGCCCCGGAGGGCCAGAGAAATAAATGGGCATGGATGATGGGTGGTGTCCATGTGGGGGTGGCAACATTGGAGGAAGGAATATGCCAGGCGGAGGCTGCTGGAGCTGCTGTGGTGGTGGTGGTGCCGGCGGCTGGGCTGTTGTTGTTGGGGGAGATTTACGTTTGCGAGAACGGGTTGCTGGAGCTGGGGCGGCTGGCTGTGCAGGTGCTTGAGATGTGGAAGGTTGAGGCGGCAGTGGGTCGTCGCGGAGACGCATTGCAGGAATAGTCTGTGGGGTTTGTTGCTGTTGTTGAGGTTGAGGTTGTTGCTGCTGCTGCTGCAGAGCCTCAGACTGCTGACCTTGCTGCTGGCCCGAAGGAGGGTAACCGTGTAGCATTAGCAATGATCGCTAGTGTATTATATCTGTCTTGATAAAGGGCGCAGTGACTTGATATGTTTTTAAGATGCTAGGGGGATGTTTTCGCTGATCGAGTTTCAACGACGGTCGCGTTGAGGAGGCGCGAGTATTAGTAAGAAAATCAGGTCGATGGTGAGAATTTGCTTTTGTTTGGGTGGTTTCCCACCTATGACGTCTCGATTAGGAAATTATGTGTTCGCCCCAGTTTTTTTGACCATCGCCTGCGGTAGTATTACGTGCGCTCGCATTCCGCGTGTATGAGCTCGACGTCGCAACCATCCATATTTGATAGTTCGAGGTGCACTCGTCGATCATAGAGAAGTTTGGCAACGAAGATCCCTAGATTTAACGAAAAATGTCGAAGCAATGATAATCAGTTTATCGTGACAGGTCACGGAAGAGGCCGATTCCATGGAGAGTCGAAGGCAATGCAGTCCTTCTGTTCTAGTTCTAGCGCTCCGATCGCCGAGCATGCGCAATCTGTCGGCAGGATGTGTGTTCTCATGACAGTGAGATGAGGGGTTGGGTGAGATGGTTAGTCAAGTTCGACGCAGCTTTCAATTTTATGTAAGGTGTCTTTGTCATGTGCTGACCATTATCCTTGGATAAGCAGGTCAAACCATGTTCAACTATGCAGCCGCGCTGCGAGCACACCCTCTTTGTGTAATGTTTTGCCTGTTTTCTGTGTCTAATGAAATTTTTACCCGATTGGATGGCGGACAGTGGAGGCAGGCCCCTTGGGGTCTGGTGCCTCGTGAGGTCTTGGATCTTAGCGCTGAGCCAGCCTGTTCATAGACGGGCTGGTCATCAGTCTGAAGAACAGTGCTTTTGTGCTTGTAAAGGGCCAGGTGTGTAGCTGCGCAGATCAGTTAATTTCAATTAACGCAGGGCGGCATCGACCGGGGCATATTCTCAGTATGACTGTTCTTGATAGCTTCTTTCACTGAGTTGTATTTCCAGATCCGCGAATAGTACAGGCATATTCTAGGCATGCTTTACCAACGTGGAAGCCTACTCCCGGAAATGCGCCATTAAACCGTGTCTTCACGAGAAAGATGTTGTTCACCTTCTTCGACGCGATGATTCTTGAGGAGCCCAATCTGTCAAGAGGCACTGTGAAAATAGAACCTGCAATTTGATCATGACACACTCATCATGCATATGCATCATGGACTGTTTCATCTGCAATGAAACTGTCGACTCGTATATCTTTCACTTTCGTCGCGATTCGTCCTATGCAATATTAGTCCAAGATTGCATCTACCATGGCGGTCGTTGTATGACGAGCAGCACATTGGTATTCAGAGGAATCCTTGTGGCACGATTTTCAGATTAGCAGGGCCAGCTCTTTCTGGGACTCCCCATTTCTGATTCTCCCCACCGAGGTGTTGGTACATATTTTCCCATTCATCGACGCCTCTGAACTCACTCATAGCAAAAACTTTCAGTGCTGGACGCCACGCAAGATCTATCGTCCTCGCTAATCATCATGTCAGCCGAACTTTCAGTAGCAACGCGTTGCAAGCCCACAGACCTACTTAGCAACCTGAACAAAACCATTCTGCGTGGATTAGTATCGGACTTGTCTGAAAGGTTTATCAAGTTTTGTCGACTAAACCACTCGATCGACGATGGCTTCAAAAACAATGGCGTCATCTAGAGTCATACGATCGAATGCAGAGCTGAAAGATCCCAATTTTGATTCTTCACCTCGTCACGTCCTCAATCAATCGTGAGTTTGCGTTTGCCTGACAGTAATTTATCATTGTTGACCTTACTCTTATGTCACGTTACCCTGAATTACGTGTATAAAATCGCCTTCAGGTTTCTGTCCAGCAGCTGTTTCTAGGGATATACGACAGGCAATTTATGATCGCGCCACGCAGCTATTGAAGACTCAGGCATCGTTTGGAGATTATGTCTTGTCCCTACCAACATTCTTGTCTGGGACAGGCACGTTGAAATATTTTTTCAAGCAACATGAATACTTCACTTGTCCGCATGTCTGATCAGCTGTGATCACCCCTACAGTTTTGCCGCGGTTTTGGTCGTGGACAACAAGGGTTCTGATCATTAGTATCCACAGGGACCTTTTCTATTACCGTACGCTGACCCGTTTGTGCTGTCCAGTTCATCCATCACAAACCCTCTCAGGATAAGTCCCTACTACCTATCGCGGAGATCCCAAACAGCTCAGTCGAAATTTGCCCCATCCCGGAATGTACCTTCATGACTCTGATCAGCATAATCCAATCGAGACTAGGTGTTCCATGTGCACGACGTCAAGCTGTTGCAGATGTTCAGTATCACTTACGTTGCCCTGGTCTAACATAGCTACTCAAAAGACGAGTGTTCCTTGGATACGCCCAGCCTTTGATGCTTGGCTGTACCTGCCCCACGCACGTCTTGGTAGGCACAAATGGGACGTCTGGGGGCTCTGTGCTGCGCAATTACTCGTCAAACTACTGGTACACCAATGGGGTAAAGCGGCGCCAGCACTTGCGCATCAGGACCTGGAGGCTTCGACCCACCCTTACGCCGCCCTATCTTCAGCACTACAGCCCCCTGATTTCGGACTAGGTGAATGATACCCGCCAGAGAGCTGTTCTTTACATCCCTGTCTTATCTTTCATGGATCGGACATGCGGGCGCATTTTGTACGAACAATGTCTCACAAGTCACTGCATTTGTCCTGATGGTTCGTCGATGGCGTTTGGAAGGCTTAACGCGCGATAGGACTTAAGTAGAGCCTCACGCGATTCACGTCGAGGAACATACACTAGAAGAGAATTGATCCAGTGTTGTCGAATCTCTCACTCTCCATCATGGCTGTATCTACATTGGACCTTGGACGGGCTCAGACGTCGGGGTCCCCGACGGAAGCTAACCTCAAGCGGGGTCTGCCAAGGCACCAGGACCTCCGGCAGTGCTATGCATTTTACCTTTTCTCGCACGCCATCTTTCAGGGTGACCTATTCACTTACTATCAACAGTGGTGACATTTCCTTGATTTTGCGGTTGCTAACTAACCCCAGCGCATTTCTATTTGCTTGGACTTACGAATCGGTTATACAGGTGATGTTGCACTTATTACAATCCACTTCGAGTATCTCACTACGGACTTGGCTGCCGATAGTTGAGTTGAGTTTTCACGCCACGCCTACTCTACGTAGGTGGCGCTTCCCCTAATCACTGTTACCATCCAATTAGCTTTCGCCAATTTGCACGTTCAGTCCTGTTGTTAGTAGCTTTCGTATTTGGGAATCCCAGTGGCAACTTAGAACTCTAGCACCCCTCAGGGGACTGGTTAGTCAGTTAAAGTCATAGACCTTGCCATTCAATATTCAGTCCCTGATCTCGATCCCTTGAGATCAGTCAAGTGCTAACTCCATATTCACGCAGGACAATCAGTCGATAGTAGGAAAGAGGGGCGAAGAACCCAACGCCACTCACCGCATTCTCCCCCTGTACGAAATCAGCGTCGGCATTCGCCCGACACCATGCTGACGGAGTACGTGTTCATCTAATCAAACCTTTTTTTCTTAAAAAAAACACAATAGACAAGCGGGAGTAAGCCCCCCGCGAAAATCCGACATAGGGTCTCCGACCCCAAAAGACAGTGAAATTGAAAAAAAACTCTATTCAATCCAGTGCCACTTTAATTATGCCTGGCTTCCAAACCTGGTACCCGTGGTCCGTTCTTGAGCGCTCAGTCGGACCCTACAAAGTCCTAGACATATACCTTGGTTTGCTAACATGAACTTCCCATACTAATGATGATCTACGCCACTGTACTTTACTCACAAATTACATTGTGCTTGAGCTTGATAAAAGATCCCGCATCTGAAATGGCCCCACTTCTGTGGCCAATGGCCATAGACGTTATATTTGCAAGGGGTTCTGGTCGCGGTAAAGGACATGCCTCATTCCTTGTATAACACCTACCAGTCATTAATAACTGCAGTATCAGGAACCTTTCAGAATCCTTCGAGATGGGGTACATACAACTTCGATTTCTTGAATTATCTTAGTTACAAGACGAGGGGCCGTTGCACCCTCTTATGTCTTTACTAGTTCTTCAGCAATACGAACAAAATTTCAGCCGCTCGAGGAAAGAGACAGGGTAGAAACCAGGATTATCAATTTATCATCTGCAATGTATTTCGGCCCAACCCAACTCGACAGAAATTGCTTCTTGTTAAGGACATGGATGAGTGCGTCCAGTTTCATTTGCTGTCGAGTGCTAATGGAATGGTCGCCTTCTGCATAACCCGCAGCAGCATCCAAAACAATATCTTCGGGAGCACTGGAATCACTGGACCCATCTGACTGGCCTGTATGAGAACGGGAGAATTCAACATCCCCTGAGTCTGTCAAGCCTAGCAGCGTATGGTATCGCTCTCCTTGAGGCATGATGTCGAGCTGTATGTGATGCACGCCCATTCCTGCTGTCCGCTGAGTGATTTAAGTCAAAGATATGATCACAGCACAGATGCCCCGAGACGATTGCAATGACGCCTTTGTTGAAGCTTTTGAAGCTCTGCTTGGATATCCTAGATGCGACAAAAGGACAACGATGTGCGACGACGCGCACCGGAACATAGCTCACTAAACCCGAAATTCGGTGGTATTGAACAGATGCTATCTGCTGTCGATGCAGCGGCACGCCGGTACTAGTTGGGTGTCTACTAGCTTTGGCTCATAAACGCGTGAACTGCGACAGCAATCCCTGTCCGGGATCGTTGATGATCGATGATCCAGAACTTACATAGGAAGCAGCCATCATCAGAAGTTGTTGCTGCTTACACACGGGAATCGTACAGACCTTGACAATTTCCGCCCTTTGGATAGAATAGGGCAAGACCACATGCTGTTCAGACATCATTGCATTGGCCGAGTGCATCCCAAGTATGTCCTTTCCATTAGGTGATGATATCTCGCCTGATCTGCATGCCGATTTATAGGTCCTAGCAGGTGCGCAACACCTCGTATCCAATGTGTATGGCCTCGCATCATCTGGTGGGCTTCTATTCCCCGGTCAGGGTCTCACCTCAGGAATATTATGGGCCAGACACGTTGACTGACAAAATCACTGCCAGTGGTGAGTCCACAGGCTGATCTCGACACGCTCAAGAGATTCTAACTCACAGGATGGCTTCACCACTTTGTATGCAAGGATAGATTCAAGAGAAGCATATTTAAGGTGCCATGCAGCTTTCCCATAACCAATGAGAGATACCGACTCTGAGTGGAGCCAGTCGATGTTAATTTTAGCACCGAACAATAAGTCCTATAGCTATGGTACGCACTTGGTCGCACAAGTAAGGTACGTTTCCGTTTCACAGCCTAAGCCTGAGCGCTGTGTAGCTAGTGCCGGCTACGTGCGCCCTGAGTTTGCTATTCTTTGCATCGATGTCTTCAATGGTCATCGACTTGCTTATTTACAAGGGAACTCACTCTATGTTTGGAATTCACCATCATTTTGACAGTGCAAACCAAGTTAGTGCCAAGATATCTCTAGAGGCCTCGCTCGGTGACTGGTCGAGCTAGACCTATGGGAGTAGAAGCGAGCATCTCACTCGGACAATGCTGCTATGGCCTGAGAGCACGTTTGATGCACGCGTTGCTCTTCAACATCGCTCGGGTTAGGCACTGTCGTCACTTTGGGGTAGAATCATTGAAGGACCGTAAAGCGACCGTGAAGTAGTGAACTGCGTGCTTTTCCGCCAATTACGGCCAACTCCAAGCGGCACTTTAAAACGTTGTTGATGCTTCAATCAAGAATCTTATCAATAACTCATCAAACCACTTCCTACCAACCAAATGGCATCATTTTTAACGCCATTACCACCCAGTAACATCGAGGCCAGCAGCCCAAAAAATGTGCCTGAAGTGCCTCGTGAATTTTCAAAGGTAGAAGGTCCTGGGCGCCAGCGAGAGAGGCAGTCGCGTGTGGTACGATGATCTCCTTGTTCTACTTGGCGGCGAACACTAAGCCTGCGTAAGTTGGAGCTCGGTGGAATCAAATTGGAATACGATGAGGAGGATCCACAGTCCATCAAGCAACTCATCGACGCCGTGTATTCAAAATATCTTGCATCACGAAATCGAGTCCACCAGTACACAAACTTCTTGACGATGCTGAAACGCGAGGAGGATACATGGGCAGAGAGATTTAAGCGTGCGAGCAATCTAATGCCTGATTACAAACCACCCATGGAGTGGATAGCCTAACAACTTGGAAGACCGTATACTTCCAATCTGAATCTTCCTCGATCTTTTATTTTAGCATCACTGATCCTTTGTATTCAACGTTTGTAAACCACCATTCGCACTCATCGATATCAGCTACGTACTGGATTTCGAATTTGTATTCTTTACTCGTTACATTTCCCCTAAGTACCCAGCCGAGCTTTCATTCCTAACAAAGACAAATATACTCTTATTCAAAACACACATGGTGACATGGTGAAATATTTTCCAAACCAGATTGTGTATTGCGAATGCCATTCGATTATCCACCGTCGGGTCACTTCGCGCTGTGTTGCAGTTCAGTGCGTTGCTACGGGCAGACTCCTTGTAGGGTTTACGATTGCATTCCAAAGTGAAGCCCATCATCATGCTCATCATGCTCATGTCCTTCTGCAGCTCTGGACTGCGACAGTAGCTCCTGTCTGTAAAGGCATACGGGCTCTATGCGAATTATACAGTCAATTTGAGTCGCAGTGTTGATCATGAAACAGGAAACAGTACTATTTTGGAGCAGACGATCCACTCATCCTGATGCGAGCTAGAGAATCTCGACGTTTCTAGAGATCAATAATGCAAGCATCATTCCGGGCTATGATCGGTTTCAAGTCTACTTATCCTCCAGGTATACTGGAGGCTATAGTGATCGTGTGCGTAATTCCGTTGGAATTGATATCAACTTGTTTGTTACATCACCTTCAGATTGTTTGAGATGCCGGCCTGAACGCACTACAGGCAAGGAAGATACTGGCTGTTCTGATCAGCGGTTTTGTATACATCGTGCCATATCCTTATGTCCCGTGCATCCGGGTCAGCATGCTGATGGTCAATGCAGGTAATCTTCATCGCGTGTTCAAGCCATAAGCTCGAAAAGTTAACGAGCAAGATGCGCGATGCATTCATTGGGCCGGCCTGTGGCAACTTTACTTTGTAATCGCTTGGTTGTCGCATTGTCTACCTTTGTGGTGCAAATGGGGCGACATCAATGGCATTGCTTTGATTCTAGGTGGGCAATCGGAGCATTAGAAAGAGCATCCACAATGTATCATCCTCGGATATTGAGAAACCGCTTTGTGGTTGTGGTTGTGGATACCATGGTGCGTCCACAGCAGCCCAACCTTTATATACTGACATGCACGTACCCTACACCACCACACACACTCCCGCCTCATATTATTTGCAACTTTGCAACTCCTTGTTTTCCTATATCAATTATGAATTCGTTCAAGAAGATGTTCCAAAAGTGAGCCTACCGCTTTCGTGTTCTACTCATTGTAATCATACTAATCAATACTCCTCAGGTCCAACGACGACCAGACGGCGTCGCTTAAGCACTCCAAGTCGATGCCATACGGATTCTCTTCACAAGGGAGGATGCGCGAGCCTCGTGCCGATCCTTCCAAACCCGCGTACCGTGGTAAGAACCCCCTCAAAAAGTCCGACATCGTCTACGTCGAGCAAGCTCCGGGGATGCTCGAGATCAACCACGGCAAACTGTCGCAACACACCTACTACCACGGTCCGACTCGCGCGAACTCTGACGCACGCGAGGGTTTGTTGGCCAAGTTTCCCCATTCCCCTGAACCAACCCAGGGCCTGCCTCGCAGCGATTTCAGAGCGGTTTCTTTAAACTCACGAAGCACCAGGCCCCAATTGTCTGTCCGTGGTTCGAATTCAAGTGGACAACAAGCCTACCCTTCCATGTCCCGCAGAATGCAGAGACATGAGGCCACTGTTCATCAAGCTTCGGCGGGTGCACTACAGGTCCCTGACGACCATACTCGCAGTGCCGGATTGGCAGAACGTATTCGCGCCAAGTCGAGCGCTGGTCGTTCGAACATTCCTCCTCCCCACGATCCTGCTCCCCCTCTTCCTTCCATCCATCCGGTACTCACCCGCTTCGCACAAAGCTCACGCGTAAACATTCGAGAAGTTCCCTCCCATATCGCCGTCCCGACTCCGGCGCCAGCCAATCCCCAGTCTCGCTGGCCTGACTCCAAATACAATCACATTTTGTACGAGCAGGACTCGAATGTACTCTGTGACAGGATCAATGGTTATCCCCTGACGCCTGTTTGCAGCGAACACTGCCCAGAACACATGCGTTCCATAAAATTTGACATGTACGCGCCGCAGCGTCCCAACGAGACACTTCAACAAGCCATACGTACCGCATTGGCTCAAGGCCGTGCCCTCGATGTACGCGCAGGAGGCCGTTACCGCCGTATCTTTGACGCGCATGACCCAATGGGCATCGTTCCGGAGACTGGATCTGATTGGGCACAGCAGGGTGGTCATCGGTGATTTTATGGAGACTGACGTCTGTTTGTGAAGAGAGTTTTGGTGCTGGTTTACCTACTCGTGTATGTCGTGTGTTATGTATATGATTATGTATATGATTTAGGATTTATGAAATGAAATCTATTTGCCATTCGAGGGAGATCATGGTCAGCTTGATGTGTGTTAGAGTGTAAGTACTCATGTTTGATAGAGAAATCCAAGTAGCCTTGAAGCTACGCCGGCAACTACTACTAACAGTTGCAGAAACCCCTTGAACGTTGAACATTCACTCATACATGAATCCTTCGAGGTCCATTTTCAATAGTCATGGCCCACGTGCAGCACCAGAACAAATTAGAAATCTGTTCTCTTGGACTGAGTAGGTTTGAAACCTGCCAAGAAATGAATTTTCTTCTTTATCACACCTTGACATTCACTTAGTATGTACAGTCCCCCCGAGGTACATCTCACTTTGTCCTGGCGGCAGTGGTGTACACAACAGAGTTTCTCTTGGATTGTCCGGGCTCGAAACCTGCCGACGACAATCTTTTTTTATTGGAACACTCGACATTCAAATATTCACTCATCTCCAGGTGGGGGCAACGTTCAACACCAGAAACAACATGTATATAATATCTCAACTCTGTCTCGCCAAACCTTCAAACAATATCACCGGCGGATCATCAAACAAAAAGCTGTTTGCAAGTGCAAAGACGCTAGCACATACGAATTCGAGAAGATACGGACTACTCGAGTGAAACAACAGGACGTCGCATCTCGTGAACCAGAAGGGAAGCGAAGTGACCTGATAAGATACCGATGAGGGAGGGCCGGTAGAGCAGAGGGAAAATGCAATGGAAGAAGTCGTGTGTGAAAACCCCAGCTAGAGTTAAGGGTGGAAGGATCCCGCATGGAGACAAGCCCATATGAGGAGCAGCAACACTATTGTTCGACGGTCTGCATGAAGAGCTGCTGCTCAATTTACTTTGTGGATGTTGTCGATGACTGGTATGCGTTGAGGGTGGAGGATTCCAACCTAGTTTCATAGGCAACCTGGAGTCCGAGAGACGAGGTAGACCCATCCAACCGGAAGAAGGGGCAATCAGCCAAGTGCACTAAATTTCATGCAAGGAAAAGAAAGGCCAGTTGCCAGGATATAAAACCGACGGGGAAAGGAGAATACCCAGATTAGGACACAATCCAGGATGCAGAAAGATGTTGCCAGGATGTGAGACATCGAGCGCGAACAGACTCGGATAGATAATGGGAATCAAGCACACGTATGTGCAGCTAGAACTCAAGCTTCAGGATGGCGGCCAACTGTAAAACCAAAATATTCGATGCAAAGAGCGCAAGAAGCTCGCGAGAGCAAGACGAGAAGCGAAATAGTGAAAGGCCTAGGATGATGCCAGTGAGTCATGATATGACCATGAAATCCCTTCGGAATCAAGTTCAGCCCGAGTTGTAATCAGTACTATACGAGGTAGCGCGTCAAACACGGACGAGGAGTAAGGCATGGACGAAGTACTATTGACAAGATGATAAATGATATAAACTTGAAGAGATCGGCATAGGTGCACACTGGACGATGAGATCAATAGAGGAATCTAGTATACTAGCGCACTGGAGAAACAATGAAAACCGAAAACCCGAAAGGACGAGGGAGGAGGGGGCGAGTCACGCACGAGTTCCAGACTGTGAAGTTTAGCGGCATGTGCGTCCTAACAACGTCACATAAAGGGCACCCATCTTGTTCGGCGACAGGAGGTCATTCCAACCATCTTTGATGCATTAACTTGTTCGGCGAGAGAGGATTGGACCTATGTTTTCCGTGATCAATAACACATTCTGAAAGCTGTAGAGACATGAGTAAGATGCATGTTTACAGTGCAGTCGAGGAAGGCAATTAATACTCGTAGAGATCACTCTTGCTGGAACGGTGATAGTGAACTCGTGTTCTCATATATGGAAACCAGTTAGCGGCATGGTGAAGCAGCATAAAAACGCCGAATACACACACCTCTGCAGCTTAGAGAAAGACACCCACAATCCCTGGACCGTGTTCGACATCATCAACCTCCAATCAATGTCAAGCACCATACCCCTTCGAACTTTTGAAGATCATCAGGGGATCGTAAAGGCAGTCGCAGTGTTCCCTGACAAGCGACGAATAGTCACAGCCTCGAACGACAAGACACTTCGTCTGTGGTACTTGAAGACAGGTGTTGTGTTGAAGAAGATGGAAGGACATAGCGGTGGAGTGTGGGCATTGGCGGCATCACGAGATGGTCAAATGATAGCAAGCGGCGATACAGAGGGAGAGCTCATTGTCTGGCACGGAGAAACAGGTGAATCCATCACTCAACCCATCAAAGCGCACTCCAAGTGGATCACCTCACTGCATTTTTCTCCTGATGGTACGATGCTGGCCACTGGTTCATGGGACGAAACGACGAAGTTTTGGAGTACCAAAACATGGCAGATGCAAGGAGAACCAATCAAGTGTGATGTTAAGATCAACTGCGTTCGATATTCGCCATCTGGGAAACTTCTTGCCATCGCAACAGATAGCAATAACGAAATTTATAATCCAAGCACGAGGGAACGCGTCGCATCTTTCAGGGGTCACGTGAATTTCACGAAACACAACTCGACACTCACGTAGACGCCCGATGGCAAACGCCTTCTTTCAGCAGGCAATAAAGACGATCCTACCATACGGGAGTGGGATCCATTAAATTGGGAGCAAGTCGGTCATCCCTGGGAAGGCCATACTCGCAGTATCTACGCCATTGCCATTAATCCCGCTGGCACCCTCGTCGCTTCTGCATCTGATGACAACCATCTCCGTCTCTGGCGGCTCTCAGATCAGCGAACCATCGCAATCTTCAAGCACCCATCCAGCCTGACATGTGTCACATTTTCTATGGATGGCAAGCACATCCTCAGCGGAGGTCATGATAAAAAGATCTCAGAATATGAAGTACCGAGTGACTTCAATTCAAGGGCGAGTTGCCATCCTCGACTCTCATACTTGACGCAATTCGAGCATTCTTCGTGTAGATCTTGGATATCGCGACAGCCCGCAATGCATGCATCATTGGGGACCTGGACACCGCTGAAGAGCTCCTCAACCAAGAGATCGATACCGATGCCAACCCTTATACTTCTTACGCCAATCGCTCATTCATCATGGCCCGAAATCACGACTGGGACCATGCTCTTCAGGATGCAATTGAAGTGAGTTATGCTGACCCGTCATGGTCTTCTTGCAAAAGGCTAACCCTCATTCATGACATAGTCCGTCAGTATTCAGCCTTCATTGACAGGCTACATCTCCAAAGGAATCGCCCTCTGCGGAAAAGGCCGCATCCGGGAGGCAAGGATAGCATTCGACGTTGCATCCGTGTTCCCAAACCAAGATTCAAAAGCCAATCATTTTCTCCTCTTGATCAAGGTAGCTTCAGTTTGTTTTGCATCTTCTCTATTTCACTGTGTATTTCAGGCCATTGCACTCTTCAACGCAGATCAACGCGAGGAAGCAATGCTGCTCGTTGAAGAACTCACTGCCGCTTGTCCGAATACCGATCCTCTCGGGTGTCATGTCGTAGAAGTAAGTATCGTGCAGCCACGCTCGGTCATCAACACTGATCTTCGTCACTTGCACATTAGACATATCTACGCGTTCAGCTCGGAATCACAGCCTTGAATGGTGCGCGTTATGACGAAGCTGCTGACCACTTCACTACCGCTGTCAACTCCAGCGCTTTCTCATCGAAAGCCATTCATGAAATATTCGAGGACTTGACCGTGGTGCGTCAAGATGATATATACGTAATATTTTTCATAACTGAGTGCTTTGTCTAGCTCTTCGGCTGGGACGTCAAGTCCTTGCGTCTCACTGCAAACCAGAAACGGTGCCAGGCTTTCCTTTCGGGAGGTAAACCCAATGAAGCCCTCGAAGCACACAAATACATGATGGACACCATCGACGAATCTGCCAAAGCCAGCTGCCTTGCTTGGTCCAATGGCAAGTTTTCATTGACGCCACTCAGGCTACATACTCACCACCATTTGACCCAGAATTTAAGGAGCGATGTAGTGCACTCGCTGCACACAATGACCGTATTCTTGGCGTATGTACTTCCTTTCTCATTCCTTTCTTTACCGACCTGTATGCAGGCGGAAATCCCCGAGCACGGTCATGATGGTTACGATATAGGACCCAATTTCTTCTATGGAATGCATCAAGTGTGTGCAACAGCGGGTCTTTCTTCTTTTATCTCACATCATTCATTACAGCATTCTCAGATTTCCAGGTCACGACCTCAACAGCGCCCTGGGCGTCTTAAAAGACTCAGGCTCGCTATGACGAGAACCCCCCGTTCAGCTCCTCTACCTCTACCACCCACCACCATCACCACCACCGCCTTCAAAACTTACTTGCGACACCTATTCACCTGGCTTCCCCATCATGCAATGCCGCCTGTTGTCGATGTTCCTTTTGCGCAGGGTCGACAGGTGTACCCGGTCTATTGTCATAACTGTGTCTTGGGTGTCTGATATGTAAATGTGCAGCGTAATGCTGCAGCGGGTGCTCCTGGGAGTGAGCACTCTTTGATACGTGATGAAGACTATCATGAACCTCCTACACCGGACCCCAATTCACGGCAGCAAAAGCAAACGGTAGCAGTTCAGGCAGACACCGGGCAACACGGAGGCGACCGGTCGTATTGCTGTTGCTAGCATTGGTGAATGTGCGAGGGTATTTCAGTTCTATTGTCGCTTCGTACTGGCAGTTCTTATTTTATTGATAGGTATCCTTATTTCGTGTCCTCATCTATAGCTAATCATAACCATCAAACTCGCATCCTCCATTTGTACAGCTTGCCTTGCACACAGCAAATGAATCCTGATACATCTTGACTTCACCCGAGGACATTGGTCTGTCAAAGTTGGTGGATATCTTGAATTTGCCTGAGTCCCGCACGGACGATAAATCGGAGGACGACCTCCATGATGACGCGATTGAATCATAAGTTGAAGGGGCACTTCCGAAGATTTGTACCACCTATACCATTCATTGCCAAGTGATGCATATTGCTATATACATGGTCTTGACATCGGTGGTTGGAAAGCTCAAGACACCATGAAGGAGTGACCTGCTGAGGCATGCACAACAGAAAATGGGGGCTCGGTAAGAACGACAGACTGAGATATGATGTTAAACTTCCTCCCAGTTGGTGCCAGTACCAGTACAAATGGGATGACTCAGGAGTATTGTCGCAGCTGTGATGGACTCGGACAGAAGGTAATATAATAAGATAGGCCTTGTCAGTATGAATCTATGGTTATTGACGCTTAAACATCTGTGAGGCCAAACTTTGATATCATATCTAGATGCCATATGCGAGAGACGTTTCCATAATGTTAAATCAGGGCACCTCGTAAAGTGCCGGCAGCATCCTCGCAGCTATAAATACTCCAATAACATCGATCGACGCCATCCAGCAGCATCGCCACCTTCAGTTCTTCTCTATGAATTGATTAAAGATCTCTTCGACCTCCCAAGCGCCCGCCCAGTACTTGACCTGACACTGATGACCGCCTTCTCGAGAAATGCGGCCCTCGAGGCCACGGAACCGCCGGCAGAGCACTAGATCCTGGCTGCTAAACCTCAGCAACGAGATAAAAGTAGAAAACGATGCAGATTTACCTTCGCAGTCTGAGGATAGGACAAAAGTCATTAGACCCATCTCCAACATAGACGATACGGTCGTAGCCAGGCTTGTGGCGCTCCAAAAACGCAGCGAGCTCTTCACCTGGGTGTTGCGTTAGCTAGGATTTTGCGGTCGTATGGAGCGGAACAAATGACCTTTACACATGTTGGGGCTGCATCCGACTGCACAGCTGTGCTGAGGCCCGTCGGGGTCGACTCTACGACGGAGCCTGAGCAAACCCGAAGGATCAAACTCTGCTGGGTTAGTCACGATTTCTTCAAACAGGTTTTGCAGCCCTTTGGACTGCGATTCCTCATGAGCCAAAGTGACGAACTCGAAACGCGAGGGAAGGCACCTCAAGGATAGTGTTGATGAAAACAGAGTTAGCGTTAGAGAGGCAAAATAATGTGGTGGTGGGGTTGGACGCTCCCTTGAGGTTGGTGATACCGCGTACCATCGCGGGGTGCTAAAAGTATATGCTTCAAGATGCCTACTCCCCTACATGCGAGTTACTCACAAACGGCATTTGACGGAGGGTATGTTCGATCTCCTCACGCGTCCTGCCGCGTGCATGAATTTCCTGCAACGACTGTGCTCTGCAAGCCATGTGAGGTTGATTGGATAGGAAGATGGAGTGCACGGACATGAGATCGGTCCATTGGACGCTTTGTTGGAGCGTTTTCATCTTTCTGCGGATATCAGGCGCCAAGACTTCGAATACCCAGCGATCGGTGTCTTGATCTGCCATCGACCTAGGATGCGAGACATGTATGATAAATGGCGGAGCGAATGAGAATGAATTACCAGTCAAAGTCGAAGACGATCAACTGGGTTCTGATCGCGGTCATGGTGGTTAAAGAGATAAGTTGATCTGAGAATGGTGAGCTTGGTGTTGTGCTTCGCGGTGTTTAAAAGTGTACATTATTGGAAGGTGGTTGTGTGAGCGCAAAGTCGACGATGCCTACGACGTTGTGTTCCGCCAAAGCATCCTACAAAAAACAACCCGGTACTCTCGAACTAACAGATTCACTTTTAATATGGACACAAGAAGGCAAAAAAACACCAGCGGTCCGTGTTCAGCACCCAGAAGCATCTTGTAAGTAAACTCAATTCACATCACATCAAGCTCATTATCGCTTCCAGCTCTGTTCTGCAGCAAAGAAGGCGCTGCTCAAGTCCGCCTCAAACTTGGACTTGTAAACGATGAAGCAGGACATAATTTCACTTTCACTTCGCCTTCAGCAGTCGCGTACGCCGAGCGGGAAGCATTCAAGCAAGAGCTCACAAACATCATCTCTCGAAACCGGAGCGCTGCACCGACACCTTTACCAAAACCGACACCACTCAGCACACCTGCAAAGACACCCGCACCAATCCCATCCACATCCCGTGCCACCTCCGTCTCGAGCGACACTCGCACTCCAATCCTCTCCGGTATAGATGCAGCAACTGACTTTCGCCTCAGAAAAAAAGTCCTCCTTTCGAATCCTGAACTTTTGGTGCTACATAAGGAGCTTGTTATGAGTGGTCAAATTACCGAGTCTGAGTTTTGGGATGGCAGAGAGGTATCGTATCCTGCCTTTATACACCCCTTTCTTGTCCTGAGTTATTATGAAGCACCTCTTGCTTGCAGAAGCTGCTGCAGAGGGCCAGAAACGCGGGCGTCCAGGCCAGCTCGTCGACCCTAGACCACAGACCGTAGAAGGTGGCGAGGTCAAGATTGTTATCACCCCACAGCTAGTTCACGACATATTCGACGAGTTCCCCGTCGTTGCAAAAGCATACAATGACAACGTTCCTAACAAGGTCCGTCTCAATTCTACATTCATCGCCTGTATCTAAACTGCACCGCTACAAGCTCTCAGAAGCCGAGTTCTGGAAGAGATATTTCCAGTCAAAGCTCTTCAACGCCCACCGTGCTTCTATCCGTTCCTCGGCTACGCAGCACGTCGTAAAAGACGACCCCATATTCGACAAATACCTAGAGAAAGACGACGATGGTACACCACTTCTATCTACTCTGAAATTCACCCCCGTCATTTCATTCCACAGAGCTAGAGCCCCGAAGAGCACGAAACGAAGTCTCCGACCTCTACATCAATATAGGAGCGACACTTGAGGACCATGTAGAGGTAATACCATCTACCATATTTGGTTCATGTTCTCTCTTACCCTGAACAGACAGGAAACGAAAAGGACGTGACAATGCAAGCCGGAAGACAACGCGGGGCCCTCCCTCTCATCCGAAAATTCAATGAGCATTCTGAACGATTACTCAATTCCGCTTTGTCTGTCTCTTCTTTTCAGAATCCATACTGATCTTGATGAGCCCAATGTATGACAGAGGCGAAGTACCACCCGCCAAACGCCGACGCATTGATAGTGGTAACGATGAGGACGACGACGCATACGCCCAGATCACGCTCGATGATCTAAGAGACTCAGAAGCTATGAGTGGAATCACGCTCCAGATGCAAGACCGCGAGCGGTATTTCGAGGGACAGCTTGCTCGAAGTGCTTCAGAGCAGGCAGGTAGTGAGGTGCGTTTCCCTCCATTCTATTATCTTGTATCTCAAAGTACTCACACCGAAGGATCAGGTCGTTGACGTCCGCGCAGCTTTTACAGAAATGAAACATGGCTTTAGGGGTTGGGAGACGCGATTCAGTCAGGTAACGTCTCCTTGTTTGATGTATCGACGACACATTCCCAATTCCTTCACAGCTTCGAATAGACAAAAGAGCAGGAGACGCAGCGCTTGACTCAATGACTCAAAATGTCTCTGCGCGATTAGATATCCGCACTAGAAAAAGTGCGTACCCCTCACAACCACCACCTCTTTCATTCAAACCCTTGCTTTAAAGCTGATTTCCCACCAACGCTCTTCCGCCAACTCACAACATGCCAAACGGCCGCAAACGAGTTCCTGAGGCAATTCTGGACTTCTCTCTATCCTCCCCCAACGACTACTTCATCAGGCGCCACGCCCTCTCAAAGCGTAGCTAAAGCAGCTAAGATGGCGGGTTATCTCAGTAAGACGCGCGAGAAAGTCGAGGCGCTCGTGCGGGCGGGCCAATTAGAGGGTGTAGAACCTGAGAGAGTAGAGGTGGTGAGTCTTTGTTCTCTTCTTTTGTTTGGATGATTTGTGCCGAACGCGCTTTTGTGATAGGCTATGAAACCCCTTTTGGACGCTGTCGATCACGCGCTTGCGTTTTATAGGGCGCGGAGCGCAAAGACTTCGGCGCTGAAAACCGCGTAGTGCGATTCAGGAGGGGGATTGCGTATCTCAGCATGTAACATAGCCATAGTGCATTGATATTTTACAGCATATAATCTAATCAGCTTTGAGCATATATGCCCCTCCAAGTTCCACGACGTGGTGAACTCTAAAGCGAGCGGTCAACAAGGATTATCTCGCTCAAGACTCCACCATGATCAGTAGGGCCCCGGCTGAACCTGCAGCTGCCCGCTTGACCACGCACACTCATACACCGTGACGACAACTAAGAGATGCAACGCTGCCGCATAAAAGATAAACGCCGTACGTGCACGCCGGTTCCCAATGATCCCACGCGTGAGCACGAGCACACCTCGCTCGACAGGATTGAGAGCCTCATATGCACGTGTCGCTTCCTGAACGACAATCATCAACCCAGCACACACGAAGCCCAAGTACAGGACACATACCCTCCCACGAAACGCTTCAAACGGATTCATCGCTTCCTCATACCTCGTGCGCCATTTCCCTAACTCGTCCCTTCCACCACCACCACTTCCACTTACATTCCCGCTTCCGCTTCCGTTAAATGCCGAGGAAGAAGACGGCGGAAGAGGGTCAAGCTGCGAGACGGATCCTTGTTCGCGGTATGATTGCATGTAACGGACTTTCTCGTAGAGCTTGAGGTTGTCGGATTGGAGGGATTTGATTTCGGTGCGGAGTTCTGAGATGGTGTGGTAGTGTTTACGCAGTTCCTGGGAGTGGGTTAGCATCGGGCGGGATGAATGACGACAGAAGAGCTAGAGCAGAAACGTGAATGCGAAACTTGATACTTACTTCCTCAAGTTCTGCGTTCCTTTGCCGGAACCGATCCCGCTGACTGGTCACGATAGGAAGAATCGAGGTATCGGCGGATGACGTGAAAGGTATCGGTGTCGAGCGTGTGGTGCTTGGACCCGCTGCGTCCTGTCATATCAATTGTACCAACTGCCCAAATTAACTCCTTCAAACGTAGACAAACCTTGGTCCGTAAGCCAAATTCAAGCCCAAGCCCCGAAATCCCGCTCTCCCCATTCTCCCCGTTCTCCTCTCTTGACCCGCCCCCATTGTTGGTGTTCAGAGCAAGTAGGTCCGTCTCGAGTTTGTCACAAAGGGCTTGTTGCTTGGCAAGTTCTGCGTGCGTGTCTGCAAGCTCATCTTGTGTGCTTTTGAGGGAGGCTTCAAGAGATGTGTGGAGGATCTATGGAACAGAAAGTTGGATGAAGAGTTCAAAATTAACAGTAAGCATACCCTAAATCGAGTCAACTCCTCCAATATGCGTTTATTCTTCGTCGCAAGGAGCACTTCAAGACTCTTGCCGTGCTGTGCATTTGCTTTGTCCGCATTTGGATTTGGCAGATGTACTCCGTCTTCGTCCTCGTCAGGACTTGACCAATCATCATCGGGGTCGAGACCTGCAAATTCAACGTACTATCATGGGGTCGACACGTTGAGAAGGACACACGAGGGAAAGGCGCACCTTCAGAATCTCCAGTTCTCGCTTCACCTCGTCGTAATCTGCGTATGTTTTTAGTTTGATCTTGAGAGCGTCTACTTCTGCACGAGCAGAGTCTGATTCACGAGCCTGTGGCGTGTTTAGGTTATCATGAGGTATGTCTCTCCAAACTTAGAACGACACCTACCTTCTCTGAAATCTGCTCCTCTGATCGCGCTGCAGCGCTTCGTGCGACGTCAACGGCGCTTTCGAGTCGTGTGCGCTCGGACTCAAGCTCGGAGAGACGAGTTGTGAGCGATCTAACACTGTTCAAACATATGCATGTCAGTTGGGTTGAGAGCACGTATAAGAGCCAAAACACTCAGAAAAAGTAGGTGGAGGGGAAAGCGAAATGGAAGATCAGACATACCGTTCACTGCTTTCGCTGCCAGTGCGCAATGCCTCGATCTCTCCACGGAGTGCTTCCTGTGGAAGTAGTCAGTGTCAATTTCAATTCAGAAGAGTAATCAAAAGGAAAATAGTAGGTTGAAATGCATGCATAACAACGAAGGGAAGGTGGTGATATGTCAACCACGTGACAGCTGTATAGTAACTGGGGTGGACGCATGCAAGATGATGCGTAACAAATAGTGTGGAACAACAAAAAAATGACGAACAAGGAGTAGAGGCTGATACAACTTACATTCCGCTGCTCGACGGTCACGACTCTGCTATTCGCACGTTCCAAGTCGACCATGATCATGTCAGCTTCTGCGAGACGGGAAATAACTTCCTGGTCTAAGTAGAAGTGTCAGCATGCAGGAATAACGAAGCAGGAAGCAAAGCAGCAAAACTTGCCTTGACGCTGGCTGTGATCAAAAAGCTTCGCTTGATTCGATTCGTTCGACAGTCGGAGATCACGCACTTGGTCCCTATATAGTGCAACCTGGTGATGCAAGTCCTGTTCCCTGCGTCTCAATCAGCATCATGCAACTGCAAAACATTGACCTAAGTAAACAACACGCCACGCACCGTTCCTCGTAATTACGCATGCGTTCGTCGTACGCAGCATTGATCTCAGACTCCTTCTGCGCGACAAGTTCGTCCATACGCGTCTCCAACTGTTCGACACGACGCTTGGACCCATCAAAAGCGCTAGACGACTGTCGAAGCTCGGCGTTCTCAACACGCAACCGGGCAACTTCAGCTTCCAGTGCATGCGCTTCTGTGGCTTTAACCGTTTGGTCCTACGTCCGTGTAAAATTGGGGAGAAGTGAAGAAGATGGATGAGACGCACGACAGCAGCTTCGAGTAGAGGATATGGATCCGGTGCTTCAGCGAGGACCTTGTACACGTTGAGGAAGGCATTCTCAGAAACCTTTGACCGCTTCGTGAGGTTGTCGATCTCTGTCTGGTACGCTACGCCAGAGTTAACAATTGATAGCAGGTCACCGAGAAGGGGATATGCGAACCTTTGAGCAGGCCTTTGAACGAGTTCAACTTTTCGTCATCTGGAATCTTCTTGAACTCTACAGAAGTTGAGAATAGCCGAAAATTAAAGAAGGCATGCACGCGGACCTTTTGTGCGGTCAGCAAGCTGCTTGCGACCCAGTACAGATTCCTTCTGGTTGTCGACGATCTCGATGCCTTGAGCGTCCAGCGTCTTTTGCAGCTCGTGCAGCTTGATGTCTGCACTTGTTAGCTCGTCGTTTCATTCATCTAATTTGCTTTGCGTACCCTTCCATGTTGCCAGCGCACCAGAAAAGTTGTGCTCTGCTGCGCTCATGGTCAACTGCGTCCTAGTCTAAGCGTAGTAGGCCACGTGACTTCAGTATCAACTCGGCGATACATGACATACATACAAATAATGCAAAAGTACTAATGGTATCCTAGCCATGCCGCTTTCCATTTTCTTTCATTGAACTTACCTTGTGCTCTCAATGCCACTCCCTTCTGCGTCCGTTGTCTCATAATCGTTTCGGTCAAGCTATATCCGAGGACCCTGGCCGTTTCGCACTTATATACAGTCCATGTACTCTCGTATTTACAGCGAATTATACCCAAGTTCCCGCTCCAAGAACCTCAGAGAAGTCTCCTAGAACGTGTCCGTCTCAAACGTCTTGTCCTCGTCGTATTGTTCTCTATCGTTTCGTATCTTAACCCACTTTTGCTCACATTCCCCTTCGAACTCAAGTTGCTGCCTTACAAAGCTGGCATCCATCTCAGACCTCCTCGAGCAGCTCCTGCACCTTGCAGCGTCGAATACTTCAAGTCCAAACGCTAATAGCTGGTGACGAGCAGAAATAGAGTGTTTGGATCGAAAATAACCCGTGAATCAGAGTCAGTGACGATAAGGTGAGAAGATATTCTCCGCCCTAGCGAGTTGCTAGGAAGTGTGGTATCACATGAGCCTAACCAGGATAGCAGAGCTGGGACAACGCCGCATGAGGGTGTGCGCGGTGCGCTCACCGAGACGCCCGAGATTTAATATTGTCACGTTAAACTTGAAGGCAAGACACATCACGTGACATCTATAGTGTGGCTGAAATTACGGGTTTTCTCAAGATAGGCTACGACGGCCGTCGGGCTTGTCCAAGTTTCGCTTTTAGTCGACCCAGACAACGAGGTCGTTTGTCCCTCCCGCCTCTCTGAACCACTTTGACTTCTGCCAACGCGAAAAACCGCTTCCTACGAGCCCAGCCTTCTATACCGCTCGCCTCGAATTCTACGATCTCGATCTACGATCAGCGATCAGCGCAGCGCTGCTCAGCTCTCTTCGTTAGAGTCGGCTCTGCAGCATGCCAAGATAATGGCAAGATTACGCTTACGTCATGCTACCTCCTTCCCCTTCCTCAATTTGCCAGGGAGGTTCTCCCACCTCGTGTCACTGCTTGGGTGAACAAGTGCGAGCTGCCTGGCGTTATGGCTCTCTTACTTGTGCTTAACGTATGCTACCCTTTTCGCGTAACGAAAGCCTTCTTATGATTTTGCGTCGAACCGTTGTTGATCATCAATTCCCTTGCATGTGCAGATCTGCTACCTATTTACAATCTCAATTCTACGATATCTACAAAAGGCCCTTACATTCGTGCGGAAGGTGTAGAAGAGCAGGAGAAAGGAAATGGCGAGAGGAAGAGACATCTTGCTCTAAAGTCGAGGGCGAATCGATCGACTTAAAGGTATGATTGCATGTAACGGGCTTTCTCGTAGGGTTTGAGGTTGTCGGATTGGAGGGATTTGACCTCGGTGCAGAGTTCTTGGGGATAAGTTAGCGTCGGGCAGGGCGAATGACAACAAAAGAGATGGAGTAGAGACGTGAATGCGAATGCGAAACCTAATACTTACCTCCTCAAGCTCTGCGTTCCGCTGCCGGAACCGATCCCGCTGACTGGTCACGGTAGGAAGAATTGGTAGATCGGTGGATGACGTGTGGCTGCTCTCAGGTGAACGTCTTGCATGCAAAATAGTCTATAATGCATCACTCAACGGTAAGTTTTCACGCATTACTTGGAGAATATTTGGGGCGATATTTAATGTTAGTGTTAGGTATTATCGGGTCATGTTTACTTACCTACCAGTGGGTGTTTGTCCGACAATTTGTGACCCGCACTAAGGACCCGTGATCCACGCGGGTCACCCATACCCCTGCTGATCCCTATCAAAGAATCAGATCTCTATGGGACATCTGACATCAATAACGGAGGAGTCTATGCAGGGCGCCCAGATCTAAAATCTGGATCGAACTCGTTGCAGAGGCGCGACCGAATGGAAGTATCTTGTGCGAAAACTGTCCATTCTGGGCAACAACATCTGCAAAACCACTGAAATGAACGCTTAACTTGCGCGCGTCACAGACACTTTACGAACGCTTACGACTTCACTGGTAGCGCACTCTGAATCTTGATTTGATCTCTAAAATAATATAGGGAACATGGTGCAATTGAACCGCAACGAAACAAAAAAATACAACTGGTGGAAGTCTAAGCCGAAAGAAGCCCGTCAACATTTCACACGAAGCAGGTAGAGCGTATGTTGGCAATATTATGGATGCCTGCCACGGCAGTAATTGTCGACAGATGCAGAAGCTGAAGAGAGAAAGCGGTGTGCTTATAACGTTTGTGTATGAAAGCTGCGCATGTACAGGATCTCAATAAACATTTAATTCAGACCCAGCGAGATTGAGTGGAAAAAGATCTGGGAGGGTGTTCGAGTTTGGGATTGGTGACTCGCGGGGAATAATGGGCACTGACTACAATAAAAATCGACTTGTCAGTACCAGTCAAAACACGGATAACAAGATTATGAACATACAGAATGTCACAGGGATAAAACCTCATGGGCAGCAGCAGCCCAACTCGAAGGAATGAAGACACGTCCTTCGGGTCCGTGAACATGATCGGCAATTGCAGAATGGCACAGCTCTGAGGATGTGATGTGCGCACGAAGGAGATCGTGACGGCACATCACGACTCCGCACGCAGAGCAACGCACTTTGACACCAAGGTGAGTAAGAAGGTGTCTTTTCATGCTTCCCTTCTTGAGTGTCTTGGAGCAGCCAGCCCATGTACAAATTGTACTGATGCTGTCTGGACCAGTGATGCCGTGGCTTCGCAGATGAGCAGACATGGCACTGGTCGTTCCCTCTACATACAATCCGCAGAGGTCCCCCTGCAGTTGACACTTATACAGGACGACTGGCTGACCGCTTTGACTTGCTCGTAAAATTGTTTCCGGATCCACGTGAACGATATCGAGAGGCATGCTGTGGCCAGTGGTTAAGGGGACGTGCTGGTGGACGGTGGTCGCAAGGATGTGCTGCATGGTGGATTAGCAACAACTTGAGTTGTTCTTTGGTGTTACTAAACGTACCACAGGGACTATTCAAGTGGAAAGAGAGCTAAGTGACCAAAGGTTTTTGACATACTTGCCTTTCAGTTGCAGACATTTTAACCCATCCTGAATGATATGGCATGTTCTAGCCAGCGTGAATGTGAGTACTAGTATCAAAGGAGGTGACTGGGGTCTACGCCAAGGCACGGAAAATGCGGAGCCTCGACAACATGTCATCAGGTCTGGTCGGACTGGTCCCGCAACTATTTCAAGGCAGGTCAGATCACCATTGTTCATCGACATCAAAACACAGGTTGACCCTCTCATAGTGACAGTCACAGCGGTTATTACTTGTTTGCCGTGAAATGAATGCTAATTCCGGGTCTGTCAATCGAGTTTAATCTTCCTTAAGCTTCCTTTACACAAGTCTAATTGGTTGATACTTCCGAGTCGTTTTGGCATGTGCGGGCCAACCCAGGGTCTGTCCTTTTGCCTATGTGGCATGCGCTCTGGGCGCTCTTGCCATGACGCACATGCTGAGCAATCTCTGCTCTAAGCGGAGATTCTTTTTGTTACCTAGCGCAAACGGACACTTGGGAGGTCTTCGCTTCTTCTCACCTATCCGTCGTCGCGCTACTAGGTATGTTCATAGGTTCTTTCTCATGTGCCTCTTCTAACCTGTCCATCGTCACGCTAGTGTTTATCAAACATGTCCTAAGCAAATATATATATTGAGAAACTCATGAGGTAAAGTGAAATCATTTCCAAGCCGTTTCGGGGAGTTGGGGCACAGGCCACATTACGATTTGTATTTCCATGGTAGTCGATTGCTGAAAATTTAACTTTTACATTGATCCAGCTCCCTTGAGGAATGAAACAAGGAACCTGACGAGTCGGTGGAGGAGGGCAGCTCGGCACAATATTGCAGGGATGGTCACGGTAGCCTGAGGTTCCTCGGACTATCCCGATCAGGGAAGTGGAATGGGAGCAGCCTCGACATTATGAAATATTGTGGCCGACGTGCACGGCTCGAGAGGCTTCCAGTCATACAGCACAACCGGTGCACATGCATGCATGAACCTAAATCCAGCGGCATCTCGGTCCGAGCTGGTCTTTCCCCACTCATAATCATAATCTGAAAGTCTAAATAGGTGCCGTTTCATGATTGCGCGAAGTTCTGATTCACTTACATAGTATCCACACGACCGCGTCAACCCTATGGGACGAACGATGGTGCCAAACTGCCAATCAACGTGTGCGCTTGCAAGATAGTAGCAAGCGGCAGGCGCAGTAGATGTTGAGGTAGTGCCAGATATCGATCGGGGCCTATGAGTTCTTATCATGATATGCTTGACTCAGTGGCACTGGGATCCACAACTTGAAACAAAGTCAGGCGTCATTAACGTTCCTCCTTCCAACTCGGACCCCGCAAATTGTGCCAGAGAAAGGTACGAATCTTTTTTATGAATT
This sequence comes from Suillus tomentosus, assembly GCA_016647685.1. Classification (NCBI taxonomy): domain Eukaryota; kingdom Fungi; phylum Basidiomycota; class Agaricomycetes; order Boletales; family Suillaceae; genus Suillus; species Suillus tomentosus. Next base: position 147,978 of record JABBWJ010000026.1, on the reverse strand, counting down.
GTCGTCTTTCTTGCACTGCCTTTTTTCCAACCCTAGTGGTTCGTCAAATATCAGTAGTCATAATTTGTATATTGCATCTTCATCTCAGTGCTCACTCAGTCCGAAAAAATCAGTTGATTCATAATTTTAAAAATTTCATGATATGTAAATAATAAAATACTGTCAAGGAGATATCATTGCTGCAGGGCTTGGGGAGCAGCGGTTATTTTCGTTGGTGGTGTTACTGCACGGCGTGTGACATGGTCGCACTGGGAGGCTGTGGCGTGGCGCTTCAAGCCGGATCAATCATCCGCTTTCGGACCACCCGTTGTCCTCAGCTCCGCTTCTGTTCAGAACTTCCGTTGGTCTTAAGTACAACCACTCAGATCTAGATCCCCCAACCCAAATAGTAAAAAGGTCCTATCAACAATTGCATGAACGTTGAGGTCTTCACCACTGATGTAATTGATGCGTTCAGGGAGCCCACTCGATTTCATGAATACAAAAGGTTCGGCCTTGCCGACTCTCACGTGCGTGCTCCGTCACACACGGTTTTATTTTCTGCACCTTCAAATTATTGCAAATGTACGTACACTAGTACAGCACAGCAGTCAAGGGTAACTTATTGGCCGTTGTTCATACAACAACGTGCCAACTATTTTGGTTGTCGAAACTAAGTCATGTACAGCAATACCCGGGTCTAGACGAGACTGTCCCTTTTCTCATCTTATTCACACCTTGGACGAACTCACAGTTGCGTTATGGCGCGTTTGGTATATTAACTTTTGCCATCATCGCGCAGCTTTTGTTGGTAGAGCGCGTATTAGGACGAGAATGGCAGCCAAGATCTAAAAACAGGATTAATATTGCGACGTCCACGGCTCTTCAAGCGCTGAGGATTATTGACCAGACCTGAAGACAAGTGCGTCTATCAACAACTTCCAACTCGGACCCCGCAAACTGTGCCGAATTCTAATCTTAAATCACTGAGGCTGTGTCATTTTCCGTCAATCAGTCATCCGCTTCCCGAACGGCGAATCCCCACCCTCCGCTAAACTATCAGTCTTTGATCTTCAAGCTTCCAGTCCCGTTGACATCTACAACAGCGCCATTTAAGATGTCATCGACAGTAGGGTAAATGAGGATGCCTTCGTAGTAGACAGGAAGGCGTTTGGTCTGTTGCATTCTCAGCAGCTTGTCCACGAGGCGAGTTAGCTATGATGTCGTCCTAATGTCAGTCAGGTATTTGGAACCTTGTCACGAAAGTGACAAAGAACACTAATCGAATCGAGCGAAGATAACTGGACGAAACTATGGATTTCTTTGGAGATTATGGACGAGTAGATAGTAGTAGGTCGGAGACCCGAGTCTGCGTCAAGCAATACAGAACGCGACATATATATATATGGAGCAAGTGTCATGTGATGTGATGTCGTAAGCCGATCAGCTTACAGTATTACACCTTTAGGTAAAGAGGGGCTTGATTTTGCAGAGTTATCAAGGTGTTGATGACGATCTGCAGTAAGTGAGAGTAATGAAGAGACAAGCCTCCCATACCAAAGTCATCATGTAAGTCATCCAACACTCGCGGTTCTGCACGTCTCTCTGCTGGTGATATCCGCAGGTTGAAGAATCTACTAACGGAGCAGGTGGTGCTGGTATCTCAGATGTGGGATGCTCCTGTGCCTCGTCGGGGTAGTAAAAAGGCTGCCTAGGTATTTTAAATCCTGGTTTGTTTGCCTATTCTGACTATTGATTTTAGTCGCACAGATTTCAACGCTGTCACTCACTACATTACACTCAATAATCTCGTGCCCATGCTGTATATTACTCTTGCACTCACGACTCCATTTGCGCTTACAATGTCTCGCACTTGATGTCTCTCGTATGCTCTCATCACACCCTTGATCCTGCTTTCGGATGGTGTCGGACTCGCATAGACACCTGTGCAGTTTTGCTACTTGCACTGTTTTGTATTGTACGATCATGAAATTCATTGGATTCCATTTATTGCATTGCAGCGTGCTATCTGTCTGGTGCGAGCCATGTAAGCTATGAACAGCCTGCTTGGAACTGGCAAGGCTGGATCAACATTGCAAGGCGCCTCAAGACCTTTTTAAATACGCGATTATGATGGCTTTAGACCAGCCTGGTGCCCATCTGGCACGACGGAGAGGTTGTCTGCAAGCCGTGTTCAGTCTTGGCGAAGTTCGTCAGACTGGGGGTATTTTGCCATGCCTGGAAAGGGCTTACCAGGCTGCGCCACTTTTGCTGATCGGCGGCGGAAATGCGTGCTTATACATGTTGGATAGTAGTATAGGACTCATGTACGAAGTGCAATAGCTTGGTGAATCACAAAAGCTCTTTGTCTCCGAGTAGTCCCTGATTTTGAAACAGGCACACTGTTAGCATCACCGGGTATCGAGTCATCTGAGCTATAATATATTGACATTGTCATACTGTGGCATTATGCGCCAGTGTTGGAGACGAAGTAGAACTTGATCAAGGTTGCTCAGCGGTTGGAAGTGGAGCATGCTGCAATCACTGGGCTGGTGAGCGAGTTCAGGTAGTGCTTAGTGTCACCATTGCAAGCGAGTGGACTGAACTAACTCACATACCTGCTAGTCATCATATCGAATCAGCAAGCCCTTACAAACAATGTGGAGTAGATTTTGTAGCACAACAACATGCTCGAATTTAGAAATAATTGACGTCGCAATCAGGGTGGGCGGGGAGGCGGTTGTTTGTTTCGCTCCAAAACTAATCAAAGATGGTGGGTGGATATCGATTTAGAGATAGCTGGAATAAACGGGAGCAAGCACTGAGCGCTGAGTATCCTGTCCTGAGCCTCACTCACCCCTCGCTTGCCTCAATACCCCCCTTGCAAGCTCTACAAACTCTCCCTCCTTCCCAACCAGCGCAGCCTCAACCAGTCCCCACGCATCCTCTTGTCTGTGCTCTTCCGTCCATCGCACATACTCCGCTTCCTGCCATCCATGGGTTATGTGCGGCATCGGCAGTAGGGACCGTACAAGAATATGGTGTAGCACTACGAGCGGAGGCAGGTTCGCGGTGTGCGTTGGACTTGCAAGCGAAGCTGTGTCAATGAAGAGGAGGGGTCTACGACAAGTGAATGAGCGCGCATCAGGTAGCATCAAGAATAGAACGAACCGCATGGCTCTGAGCATTTTGTACTCCTCTCCAGCCATTTCAAGACCACGCTTGCTTGAGGGCCCAAGGAACGCACTCAACGCAAATTCGAGCTCCATCATATCTGTCGTGAGCTGCAGCTTCCCGCTCTCACCCAACGGTTTTGCGATACTGGCGTGGAGCACGAAGTTTCGGATGACATATCTTACGATGGAGAGCGCCCTGGGTGTTTCACTTAGCGCGACAGGTCAACAACAAATGACTAAAGAACATACCAGGACTGGGTCATATCACTTGCAAAATTGGTAAAGATCTGAGTCTTGACGTAGTTGATTTTATCGGCGAGGTCTTTCATGTACAGGCTTGGCCCCGCCATGCCTGCCATCGGGTTCGTGGCCTTCTGTAGGTCAACCCTATGAAGCTTCGAGACGATGGAAGCGAGCTCCCTTCGGATCGCCATTAGGAGCGGGTCAACAATACCGTCGTAAGTGAGGTGCAGTCTCTGTGCAGCGGGGTGAGTTCAAGACTTGGTATTCTTGGGAATAAATACCTTTACACCAGCTTTTACAAGCGTGGCAGCGCTCTCGGGATGTTCTTCAGCTACTTTCTCCAAATTCGTCCAGCAATAATAAAGGCACGTCGCAACCTGACCATTCAAGACTTGTTGTGGAGTCGCCATCGGCCCAAGAAGTGTAACCGCTAAGCGATCTGAAGAGATCTAGTTTCAACATATGAGCTATATGGTACCTATTCAAAGCCGAAAAAGACTCACCAGGCCCTCGGCCCTCATGATCACACCGTCGAGAGCTGCGCCAACATTTCTCGCCACCGCAAGTATTAACAAAGGATCAAACCTAGCAGAATCAAGTTCATTCATCACCACCCGCGCAATTGTGACTCCTTCGTTAGAGCCTGGAGGTGCGCGAGAGCCACCAGCAAAAGCCTGGGAAACAGATTCATTCAAACGGGTCGCTGAACGAGAGAGGTAGAGATCCTCGAATGTAGAGAGAGCGCGGAGGACGATAACAGTTTCTGGTCTAAAAAATTGCGTATAAGGCTATATTTCACAAGAAGGGGAAGACATACGATTGCTGAGATTGGGTATAGACTGTGTCAGTATGCACTGCAATTTTGGCAAACAATTTGTGGAAGATACGTAGGAGTTTGGGGTAACCAACGCTGAGAGTCTGTTGAAAGAAAAGTGATCCTAGTCATGACACATTAGTGGTGATGTACATGGCACAGATGAAAACGAACCTTTGGTAGCATCGCGAACATTCTTCTCGAGAGAGCGTCCTAGCGAAGTCCAGACTGTAGAACTAGGTTTGTTCTCTAGAACCTTCAAGTAGTTAGTTAGTCATAGATTTGATGCTTGGATGTACAAAAAAACGTACCTTCATTACATCGGCAATGAATGATCTTTGCGTTACCGGGTCCTTCTTCAATTTTAGGGCCTTCTCGAGCGTATACACCTAAAACTAAGTAGTAAGTCGTCGACATGATGTAGAATAGGGTTCAGGTTGCTACCTTGATGCAGCATGCCGCCATCTCCTCAACGAGAGACTCGAGGCGGGCCCAAAGCGCACCTGTCCATTGTGGTGCCGTGATGTTTGTTGGTTCTGTTCGTACACGCGACTTATATGAGAGGCCTTGAGACGAAGGTATATTTTCTTGAGAACAAGAATATCAGTCAAAGAAGGATAGTCTCAGTACGACGTACCCTTCGAAACAAGTTCCTTTGAAATACATGAGAGATCAAAAGTACTTCGTATCCGTTCCTCGACGGCGTCACAAAGATCTTTTGACAAACGCTGTACGAGCGTTGGGAGTACACATAGGTTGTGCGCTGTCTGTAACGAGGATGCCAGTAGTGACTGGTCCTTAAAATCAAAAGTCATGTTAATGATTCACGCTAGAATACGGAATGACAAACCAAAGTGGAAAGACCGGTCATGATCATGGATTCCATCTCACGCGTGACCTTGCACCGCGCTTCTTCGATAAATGGTATGTGAGCTACTGCCGCCTTCACAGATCGAAGCGGGACCAGTGCGTCCATCGTTGGAGTAGTCCTATGGCCAGTTTCTGGCAAGCAATTCTTGAGGGTATCCCCAGTATCTTCAGGTCCATCCAACAAGGCGCCTTGACAAAAGTAAACAATTAAATACCTGCGAGGTAATAAATAAGCGAACCTAGCTCAGTGATTATCAATGCCGCTTTGGCAATTGTGCGCTCCTTGTTGTCTTGCTGATCTGTGAATAGGCGTTTTGAATTATTGAGGTTCTTTTCAGCAGTGCTCGGCTTGTCGAACGTCGCGAACTTGGACATTTGAGTATCTAGACGTCGTGAGAGCACGATGAAACGTGAAATACGCCGCAACACATCTGAGGCTTGACGAGTGCGCTGAAGCCTAGCGGCGCTCGTTTCCAAGGTCCGGTATGGAACACGAATCTTCTCGCGAAGTCTGATTCGGTCGCGTAAGTTGCAAGGTAACGACAGAACGTAGCTACGTACTTCTCCGAGGAAGCATCGACGTCGTTTAAGCTACGTCGAACTGAAGTCAGCGATCCTGAGAGGTGATTGATCTCCACCGCTCGTTGAAGCAGTTCTTCATGGTGGGTAGTAACCTGCAATCAATACGTGATCAACAGTATCTCAGTGCGATAATATAATTACATACCAGGCTTTTTATTTGCTTTCCAACATTCTCGATGCTCGAGTCCAGCTTGGATATTGTGACCGATATATTGTCCTTGTATGCTGCCCCCGTTCGGGGCTTTGCGAATTGCGTTTGGTGCTGTGGATACGGCTCGCCAGCAAGAATGGCGTTGGCGTAATCATTGATATCAAAATTGGCGATCACGAACGATGAGTAGTCTAGCGTGATTTAGCATTAGACGACATATCTGAGAGAAAAGTACTTACCCATCATCGAGATATGGATTAAGACATAACACTCGAAAGTACTGCCAGTTGTAAGTAGTGAACACCAATTAACCCGGATCGGATAATATTTGTCATCAATAGAAACAAGAAATTAAGGGTTTTCTCGAATTCTGCTCAAGACAATAATGAACGTCCTGCGACGACCGTCGGGCTTGTCCAAGTTTCGGTTTTACTCGACACAGACCACGAGGCCGTTTGTCCCACCCGCCTCTCTGAACCACTTTGACTTCCGCCAACGCCAACGCGAAAAACCGCGTCCTACGAGTCCAGCCTTCTATACCGCTCGTCCCGAATTCTACGATCAGCTCTCGTCGTTAGAGTCGGCTCTGCAACACGCCAAGACTGCGCTTACATCATGCCACCTCCTTCCCCTTCCCCAATTTGCTCGGGAGGCCCTCCCGCCGCGTGTCAATGCTTGGGTAGACAAGCGCGAGCTCGGTCTAAAGCTTAGAAGCACCCTCACGACGAGTCGGTACAGACGAGTGGTTCTCGTGCTCAATGAGCTAGAGACACATAGGGCCATTGCGGAAAAGGCTGGGATTGCAGAGTTGCAGGAAGGTATCAGAGGTATCACAGAACTGTTCGAGCGTGCAGACGCTGCGACGATGCTGGCGAGGGGAAAGGCCAAACTCGTCAAGTTCGATGAGTATGGGCGAAGCTATACTCTTGGAAAACGGAAAACGAGCTCTGCGCGGGTGTGGATCGTGCCCGTCCAGCAACCTCCCTCAGACAAATCCACCGCCTCCCAGTTAATACCAGCGGCAACGGAAACAGACACCGCGCTTACGGCTCTTCTTGACCCCATTTCTTCGTCGAAGAGCAATGAGCCTGTATCCGTCTCTCAGATTCTGGTGAACAATACTCCTCTCTCAACTTATTTCCCTATTCCCGCTGACCGTGCTCGCGTGATCCATCCAATCAAACTCGCGGGTTTATTGGGAGCATATAATATCTTCGCCATCGTACGTGGCGGAGGTACGTCTGGACAAAGCGGTGCGGTTGCGCATGGTATCGCAAAGGGTCTGGCAGCACACGAACCAGCCATCGCAACGATTTTGAGGAAGGGTAAGTGTTGCGCATCATTTTCATTCCAGCCGTCCTCCACTTAACAACCTTGACTAACATCTCTGTTCATAGCGAAACTTTTGCGTCGTGATCCGCGTATGGTTGAGCGGAAAAAGCCTGGTCTTGCGAAGGCACGCAAGCGGGTATGTGTATTTTTCGTTGTATTCTCTCTGTCATTTGCTCACCTTGTCTACAGTATGCCTGGGTCAAGCGGTAGCTATTCTCAGTATATTGCGCAGTACCTACTTCTCGTTCCGTCGCTTTTATTGTGTCACCAATGCTTCATCGGCTTGACAATTCTGCGTGAACTACATAAGTGAATATTGTTTTCACCTCCATCACTTGATATGATAACGGCTTGGGACGCTAACCGGAATGATTCTTCGTGGGGTTGCGGATATCGAGAGATTCAGTGACGCTCGAGTCAGGTTGTCAGCTACAAACACACCTCGAATAGTTGTCGAATTTTAATCGACCTCTGGACATATTTAGTAGTCTATCGATTGAATCTCAATTACTGGTCCGTCATAAAGCGGTTCCGTCTTGCTGTGTAGTGGTTCATGTGGAACGATATCTGTGCTCACTTGGCTGTCCTCCTGCAAAGAGTTGCACAGACGGGCGGCCCATTCGTCCTGCATTTCACCACCATCCAGCGAAGGAATCATGCCTCGCAATCTCCGCATCGTTTCACAGTTTGACCATTTCACAATTTTCATTCACTAGCGTAGACGCCAAAGATAAAATGATATCATCATTACATTACCTGGCACGAGTGCTCCATAAAAAAGCATAAAATATGCTACAATACATCGCCGCATGACTGAAGATTCGGTCCAATAAAAGAGACGCCAAGCAGCGAAGATTACCAGAAGTCTACGTTTGAGCAGGGATGGATAGAAACGGAGAAACAGTCATTGGAAGAGGACGTTCACTACCTCGCTCTGTGCAAAGCCTGAATTACAGTGTGGGCACCGCCGCTGACGCGTGGATATCCTCGCGTCGATGCATTGCTTGCAGAATGCTGGAAAGAAAGAAATTAGTTCACTCAGGTTATTGATTTCTAGCAGTGATACGTACTGTGTGAGCACTTGGTGAGAGCAACTCCACGCATATGTTCTTTGCATGTCGAACATTTAATGAGTCTCTGTGAACCCATTCAACAATCACTTCCAAACACCGAGAAGGGTACGACGTACCCAGACAGACGCAGCCTCTTCCATAAGTTCTGCTTCCTTTTCGCTTGCTGAAGCAGATTTCAACTTCTTCGCCTCAACACGGAGTTTATCAACCTCGGCTTTCATACGAGTAAGGTCGTCGTCCCTCTTGAATAGACAGCCCTTGAGGTGGTGGATGTGAGCATATTTTTCATCAGCGATCTTTCGAACCTAGGTAGAGAATTTATAAATATGGACCAGACAAGGATGTGAAATCGTACATTCATCATCATCTCTTCGGTACTTTCGGCCTGCCTCTTGTACATCAGAATATCGGATTCAAGAGCAGTGAATCTTGTTTCTGCTTCATCCATCACTCGATGCAGACGCTGGTTGGCTGCTTCGAGATGACCCTGAGTCAAAATGACGATGGTAAGAGACGGATGGGTAGAATGCAAAGGAAAAGAACGCACTATTTGTTGTTGCAAGTTTTTCTCGCCGTCAGCCAGTCGTTCAACAACCTTGGCTTGCTTCTCGAGGTTCCGAATGGCAGTTTTCCGCTCAATCTCGACGGACTCTCTGTCGCGCATGGCCGCAAAGTACTTGTTATCCGCCTTCGCTTTCTGGATACCAAGTATACACTCAACCTGCTGGACGGACGAAAAACGGCGACGTACCTCGTGTGCGCTCTTGGCGACCTTTTCCTCTGCCGCTATTAAGCTCACTACCTTACTCTTCAATTGCCCATCCAAAGCCTCCCATGCTCCCGAAAGCCTTTCCACCTCTGCGTAAATCGCATCTTCCGCTTGCTGATGTTGCTCTGCAAGAAGCCGCATTTTCTGGAGCTCATCTTCCTTCGCTTGTAATTGCCTAGCGAGGTCCGAAGAAGGGGGTTTTCCGAGGAGAGATTGATACCGTGATAATTCTGTTGTGACCGCCACGAGCTCTTCCCGGGCAGCTGCTTCTGAGGCAATATGACGTGCAATATCGGGTTGCTCTTCTCGTATAGTGGACATAGATTTCTGAAGTGCGGCAAGCTTTGCTTCGGTTTCACTGTGTGATGTCAATGGTACCGTCTTCGCACTTTAGAATATCATGCTCACATCAGTTTCTTCCGAAGACCGTCCACGTATTGCTGATCATCAACTTTTCCCTCCCAGAAATGCTGCATGAGATCCTCATTACCGGCATGCGCAGCTAATTTGGCCTTATGTCTCCTAACCTCCGACTCAAGTTGCGTTATCCTTTCCTATTTCCAATGTATCAACAACTTGGTATGAATCTGTGTGTAACTGGCGCACCGCTCGTGATTCGGCGAGGGCCTTGAGCTCCCGAGATGACTGATATTTTATATTTTCACGACTTCTAAGTTCATTTAATTCGGCGTGCAGCAGCTCACGTTGGTCGCGAAGGCGAGAGAGATCTGCATCCCGCTTAGCAAGTACGGCTTTGAGTTCTTGATTCATTTGTTGCGCAGAAGTCTGACAAAGATAAAATGAATAAGTAAGAGATCAAGTGTGGAGTGACCTACCCGAGTCTCCTCCTCAAATTGCGTCCGACTTGATTGCAAGTCACGTATCATGACATCCAAGTGTCCTATTCTGCTATCGTTCTCAGCTTTCAGGTGCTCCAGCTGGTCCCTACGCTCAGATAATATCTTGTAATGCACAGTCCCAGAGACCATTTCGACTGTTGGAGCGGCGCGCTTTGGGGTTTCAACTTCAGCATTGTCCTGTGAAAGGTAATAACCGACAAACCTCGACCTCGAGCTTCGCTATGATCTCCGCCTGAGTCCTAATTTCTGCCTCCAGTTTACTTGCACGTTCGGAGGAAATTTTGAGCTCCAATCGAAAAGCTTCGATATCTGACAGGGATGAATCATTATGACCATTTATTTGAGGCGGCTAGAAAATGTGAGTTCTATGCAATAATGAGGGGCACACATGGTTACTGACCGGTGGAGTTGATGATCCGTGATTTGGGGTGCTTCCTTCCGCTGGGCATGGTTGGTCCGAGTTCGCATCTTCTTTTACCCCACCCTTTGTCTTCATGGCCGCAACAGTGCCACTTTGCATACGGTCTAGCTTGATCTCTGCAGCAACGAGGTCGTCGTGTAGTTGCTCTTTCTCTGACTGGACCTCGTCAAGCCTCTGCTGTAAAAGTGCTATCTCAGAGCGAAGAGCAACACACTAGGTCGAGTCAATATAGCATGGTGTAGCCCAGTGGAAATACTGACCTCGGTCTGTGATGTCTGACAGCGTTGATACGCCTTATCATTGAAGGTGGCCGGATTTAGTTTCATGAAGCTTGCAATTAGTTTTTCGGTTGCAAGCATGTTCTTTTCTAGTGCAGCTTTGAGGCCCGAGTCAGCTGAAATGTGTTGTGACAAGTCAAAAATATCTGGTACAATGTTTAACGGAAAACCAAGTGATGAAAGGAGTGTTTGACGCACCTTTCGTATCGACTTCAACAACTGGAAGTTCCTCCGGTGGCGTCAGGGTTTGAACGGTGTCTACCAACTATCCCACCAAAATGTTGATGCCCACTACTAAGATGCCAGCAACATATAGCACATACCTGCTTCCAGCATGCAGCAATAGCTACTAGACCTGCCTCGCACGAGCTTCTTCTCTGCTCCAGTTGAGCAATGCGCGCCTGATTCCGTTCATTCTCTCTGGAGTAATGCTTCATGCGCCTGAAGATAGCTTCCTTGCGAAATAGCTAATAAAGAGTGAGGTGTTCATAGACTGTAAGGTACAAGAGATGTCAAAATCACCTCTAACTGGTGGTTGTCTGCAGGTTCTTCTGCGTCGTGATTAGCACTCAAGCCGTTGACCTCCGGGCTCCCGCTCGTGCTCGTCAACACCCGCTTTTTTGCTTGAGCAACCTCTCCGTCATCTGGCAAGGGCCTCTTCCTTGATTCCAACATGATGACGGATGAAAGAGGCGTTGGTAGGACACAACGAATAGAATAAACACTTTCAAAATGGACCTTAGCAATGAACAGTGTATCTGAGTTTGAAACTCCGATAGTTGTAGCGGGTTGTCGGGTTTATCGCCACCCGCCTAATTTTTGTATGTCCTTCTGACCTGTCATGCAAACATTTGTCCGGAGGCTGCCCAGTTCATGGCAATGGGCGTTATACAGTTCTAGATCATCCAGAACTTCTCCGCAGTGCTTTGTATCATGCTCAGGCAGACGCGCTGCTTCAGCAGCAGCCGCGGTCGCCAAGTCTTCACCAGTGGAATATGAGCCACCAACTTACCCCACATATCAGTTAACAGGGAAAGATGTGCAAAGGCTCAATTTCCAGAGGAACATTGGTGTTTCCGCCCACATTGATTCCGGCAAGACGACTCTCACAGAACGTGTACTGTTCTATACCGGTCGTATTCGGGAAATTCACGAGGTGAGTTGGGCAATCATTTTGGTTTCCAAACAGTATTTGTTTCGCAGTCAAATTTATTTACGTGGGACGCAACTGATTTTTTTTCGACTAAGGTTCGAGGTCGGGATGCTGTTGGTGCCAAGATGGATAGTATGGAGCTTGAACGCGAAAAGGGTATCACTATTCAAAGCGCTGCTACGTTTTGTGATTGGGAAGCAACTTCACCTGTGACAAACGAGAAACAAAAGTATGCTATTAATATCATCGATACCCCAGGTAAAATGGCCACTTAACTATCTCCGTACTGAAATTGACGCGTCTTTACAGGCCACGTCGACTTCACCATAGAGGTTGAGCGTGCCCTCCGTGTCTTGGACGGTGCTATCCTAGTTCTATGTGCTGTGTCCGGTGTACAGGTGTGCACAACACAGTTAAACTTGGTCAAAAACGTCTCATCATTTGTATAGAGCCAAACTACCACAGTAGATCGACAAATGAGACGGTATGGTGTTCCCCGTATTTCCTTTATCAACAAGATGGATAGGTAAGCGTTGATTCATCAATTTGAAGTTCGAATTCTAAATTTCCTCCGCAGGCCTGGCGCCAACCCATGGCGAGTTATCAATCAGATCCGGTCAAAACTTAAGATTGCAGCTGCAGCAGTTCAAGTACCTATAGGCGTTGAAGACGAGCTGAAGGGTGTGGTCGACCTTGTACGTTGGAAAGCCATTTACAACGAAGGAGAAAAGGGGTATGTCTCTGAGAACCTGTCTTCCAAAGCGGTGTTAACCGTATGCTGCAGCATCAATGTCGTAGAGTCTGACGATATTCCTGAATCTGTACTTGATCTCGCCAAGGCCAAGCGTACCGAATTGCTCGAACAACTTGCTGAAGTGGACGACGAAATAGGTGAACTTCTGATCATGGACGAGACCCCCACAACTGCCCAGCTTGTTGCGGCCATTCGTCGTGCCACCGTCGGCCTCAAGTTCTCGCCAGTCTTTATTGGCTCTGCAATCAAGAACACCGCTGTCCAACCTATGCTCGATGGTGTATGCGCATACCTCGCGAACCCCGCTGAGGTAGCCGTGACAGCCCATGATACAACCCAACCTGCATCTGCCCCACCTGTTCCGCTTGTCCCTGCCTCGGATGCACCTCTCGTCGGCCTGGCTTTCAAACTTGAGGAGGGACGGTTTGGCCAGTTGACATACATGCGGGTTTACCAAGGTACTCTGAAGAAGAGCGGTATCATTTACAATGCCCGCACTGGCAAGAAGGTTAAGGTCCCTCGACTAGTCCGTATGCACAGTAACGAGATGGAGGTACGCGTCTTTGTAGTTTACGCAGTTCTAGACCTCTTACCCTTATGAAATTAGGATATCGAGTCTATCGGTCCCGGTGAGATCTGCGCTATCTTCGGCGTTGAATGCTCCTCCGGTGACACTTTCACCGATGGTTCGACTAGTTTTTCCATGGTAAGCATTTTATACTCTCCTTCTGGTGCTGATCTTACCCATATCATTCTGAAGACGTCGATGTTCGTTCCCGAACCTGTGATTTCCCTCGCAATCAATCCTGAAGGCAAAGAGACTCCCAACTTTTCTCGTGCCCTAAACAGATTCCAGAAGGAAGATCCAACGTTCAGAGTTCATCTTGACAAAGAGAGCAAAGAGGTATGTATACTTGTATACAATGCCATCCTTTATTCACGTTTCACTGTAGACCATCATTTCTGGCATGGGTGAACTTCACTTGGAGATCTACGTCGAGCGCATGCGTCGTGAGTACAATGTCGCTTGTACGACTGGTAAACCTCGCGTCGCCTTCCGCGAGACTATCACGCAGCGTGCGGAGTTCAACTATACACACAAGAAACAAACTGGTGGTGCAGGGCAATTCGCACGTGTCATCGGAAACATTGAGCCCATGGAATACAGCGAGGACCTTGGCCGTGATGTTGACTTTGTGAATGTTGTCATGGGAGGAAACATCCCCACTAATTTTATTCCTGCTGTGGAGAAGGTACGTCGACGTAGTTACTCGAAGATCGATCGTGTCTTCATGTTGTCGTACAGGGCTTTTATGAGGCGCTTGAGAAGGGTTCACTGTCGGGTAACCCCATCACTGGCTGCTGCTTCGTGCTCAAGGATGGCGCTTTCCATGCTGTGGATTCGTCTGAACTTGCTTTCCGAAACGCCACTATTGGTGCATTCCGCGAAGCTTATAAAAATACAAAGCCGGTCATTCTTGAGCCTATCATGACTGTCGAGGTCGTCGCCCCATCCGAATTCCAGAGTACGTCATAACAACCCTTTTGACTGCATGGATGAACTCACTTCTCATATAGGCGCTGTCATCGGTGGACTGAATCAACGGCGAGGTACTATCATTGACAGTGAAGTCCGCGATGAAGAGTTCGTTTGCACTGCAGAAGTCGCTCTGAATGACATGTTTGGCTACTCGAGTCAGCTCCGTGGTGCGACGCAGGGCAAGGGCGAGTTTACCATGGAGTATAAGGTATGTTATGCACGTCGATTGAAGAGTAGGAGCTGATGTTGTCCTTGTAGAACCACATGCCTGTGCTACCCAACGTTCAGAAGGAACTGGAAGAGGCCTACCGCAAGACGATGCCGCAGGCAAAGAAGTAGATTTATTACACTAATAGACACATCACTGACCTACATAGAGCTGACAAGCCTGGATTGTGGCTTGATCTCGAACACTAGAGCCTAACTAATACACATCACTCCGATCTGATATCACGCTTTGTCGATCAATCGTTGTGTCGAGCAGGAAGGTAACCTAGTGACGCGGAAGCGCCAAAATGACCACTTCGCTAGCTTCCAAGTCCAATATTTCACAATCCGCCTTGTCGCCATTCCCGATTTGCGTCTCCACGCAAGTGAAGTCCATTGGCTTCCAGAAAGCTGGTGAGCTTGTGCATCCCAGAACAGATTAAAGAGGCCCGTTACCTTGTACAAAACCGTCATCGGTTGATCTGAAACATGTTGTAAAAACTGGTAACGCAAATGTGGGTGGGTCACTTACGCCAAATTGCGGTGTTATACATGATTCCTTGCCCTGCACTCGCTACGAATGCACGAAGAGTACTGAAGTCGGGTTTGTCGTCGGCTCCATTGTGGGCGACCACCACAAGGTATGCATTTCCTGGCTCCTTCAGCGCCTCGTCACCCTGTATACCTCCCCCTCCCATAGGAATGAAGGCCTGGTTTGTATATGGGTGACGCTCGACAACCTTGAGCTCCACACCACCATTGACAACTTTTGTCGGATTGCAGCGATAGACGGACAGTCCACTGCTAGCCCCCAGATCAGCCGGATACGACGATTTTAAAAGTGAAAGTTTATGGAATTTGGTTGCAGAACCCTGATTCGCAGGCGTGATCTTGGTCCCTGGGGGAGCCGCGGCATGGTCACCATATGCTTGAATGACTTGGCCAAAGGGCGAAAAGGCTTCTGGTGTAAGGGGGAGAACAGGTATGGTTTTGACCTGTTTCATTGCCACAGGCGCCGACTCAAGTGGTGTAGCAGCATCGTTTTCTGCTGTGTCAGTAGGTCTGACCGCAAGGTCTGCTGTAGGACAGGGACCCTTCGTGCCATGGATTCGTACGCGTTTGATACCACCATCAGGATATATGGTAAGCTTTACGTGCGTGTAGGCGACAGAGACATCTGCATCCAGTGCAAAGAAGTGCCTCCGATGCGGGCCAAGCTTGACCGGGGACAAAATTTGTGTCCAATCGACGGCATCGCTATCTGGTATCTCGTCTTCGCTACATAAAGCGTGGAGTTCACAGCTCTCTGGGAAGTTGCCCTTAAAATGTGCCGTGTCAATCTCGACTGTTCCTAGATGGCCTGGTGCGCCCCTAGATAGTCGCCTATAAGCTCAATTCATGGGCATCTGGGAGGTTTCGGTGACTTGCAATTTAATGATCACCCAATCCTTGTGACCCTTTTGCCGGCTCCGCTTTGTCTCCCAACCATCGCCCATATCTTTACCTGCACAGATATAGTAACTCAAACTGCCGAGATGCACGAGACGTCGAGACCTACCACGTCCTGGGAGAATCAGATTGGCGCCAACACCAAAATGCTGATCGGACATGAATGTCACGCGACCTCCAGCGAAAACATGGGCGAGATCGAACACTTCTTGAGGGCTGTCAGGCTGCACAGGAGCGACGTTACCGTAGACTCGGAAACGCGCCTATAATTAAACACGTGAGTTTCACATCCGAGCAGTTGTTCACGAGTCTTACGATACCACCGTCCGGATACATGTTTAACTTTACAAACTTCACTTGTTCAGTCTCTGGTATCTTGAAAAGATGCCGCTTAGACGGGCCGAGGGAGACACGAGGTAATATCTCCGTCCACTGGAGCATTATATTTCGGTTTAGGAAAAGCGGACGCGAGGTACAGACACGAACCTTTGCGTTGTCCACGTTATGTTCGTCCAATGATGAGTCAATGATGCCATCTACGGACACTTCGGGAGCTTCATTACCTACTCATTACAACGAGCTTATCAATATCATTTATTGTGTAAAGATAAGCCTGAGACAAACCGCTGAAGTGGGATGTGTCGATGTCGAACCCGACGACCGTGCCCAACGTGCCAAGTTTAATGATACACCTGTGCAGAGAACACTTTGGGGACATATTATGCAGATCATACCTCGTCAACATACCAGTCGTAGGAAGGATTGTGTCTCCGTGACTCCCAGCCGCTGTACAACGCGCCATTAGGGCCAAACTGCCCTTTGAGGCTGGGAGCTGGCTGTTGAGAGGGATTTGATACATTGCAAATTCACACTGGCTGTGGAACTTACTTCAACTTCAAGTAGATGAAATGCCTCAGCGAAGAACTCGTCTGAGACTTTCACAATCTTTCCTCCTAGTGCGACACTGGAGAGCTCTGAATTCGACGAGTTGTGTCGGGATTGAACAAAGAGCAATCCAAATATAATGTGACGCACCTGTATTAGATTTGAATGTTTCATGGAAGGCTTCGAGTGGGATGCTCTCGTATGCCATGCTAAGCTTTGCGTATGAGATGGTGGATGTATGAAGAGACTCCTCTGTCGGCTCCCCCCGTAGTAAATGACTGCCTTATCTTGCCCTTGGTACAGATCCAGGTAGATCCAATCACGCGAACCGTAGTGGCGCCACGGGCAGTGGTCGGTTTCCAGATAGCGGGCCGCAGAACCAACATGCATTGGCTCATACCAGTAGTAGTCCGAATAATAATTAATCTCGTGAATTCAATCATGCGAGCAGCGTGGCCACTGGCAAAGGTATGCAGAACCAACATCCATCGGCTTGTACAAGTAGTAGTCCATAGTAATTAATGATCAAGATCCAATCTAGTGGAGCTTAAAATTTGGATACGTCTGGGCCGCCGGTTGAAGGCGGTGCGCCGATCGTCAGGCATAGTTGAAAACTTCACGGCCGGTGAGGGACTTCCGCTACTTGGCCAGATGTTTCATGCTTGCAGGGTAGGTTTTCAGGAGTCGTTTAGGAGGGTTACGTGATGTACATGCTAGAACTTGACGCAAGTTTCAGCGCACATTAATATTCCAAGTGTTCTAATCTCTCGATGCGAGCATAGTTACACATTTGCTAAAGCACGATTATTGTTCATTTTGAGGTAATCCACCATGTAATTCGGTTGACTATAATGTGGTCAACACCCTTTGAGGTGTAAGCTTGGAGTGTGCACTTCATTGTTAGAAGAGCGCCCATACACCAGCTCGCCCCGTTGGAAGTAAATCTCACCAATATCCCTAGGATGCGGCTACGACCGCAGGTGAAACTCCCACTGGTTGTCTCCGCCTTATCTCCGACACCGCAGGTTTCAGATCACTTGGGAGATGACGATTCTTCAGACCAAGATGTGCTGCTGGAAGGTTGGGAACACGTATCGTAATCGGGGAAGCGATGCTCTATTTGAGAGTAGACACTTGGTGTGAAGTGATGCATCTGAATTCGACCCCCGCGGAATGCTAGTTGGATGCATGTGCAAAGGCGCGGGAAGCTCAATCACCCGCGTAGGATAATTGAGAAGCACTCAACGAACAGCTTCACGACTTGGGTCCAAACTAGATATAAGAGAGCTTAATCAGTCTGAAAGATAGGCACTAGGCTCGGCAGCTTACAGCAAGACCAGTCTTCCTCAACCCCTGTCAAACACTTCAACATCTAGAGAATGGCGACAGAAGTGGCGCATGCATCATTCCGATCATCATTTTGGAGTGGTTTGGAATGACTGTGGAGCACAAAAAGGCGCCAGTATATCCATTTAAACCAATGAGTTGTCGTCGCCCTCTACCTTCTAAAGTCCATTTGCGCTACTCTGTCATGGCGGTAATGGGGGCGTTAGAAGAGGAAACGGTGCAAGCGGTGGTGAGTACAACAGTGCTCATGTCGCACAAATATCACAGGGGGATTTAAACAATGTCGTAAAGTCGGTGGTCTGAAGCCTAAAATACAACACGTTGTTGGCTGCGTATTGATTCATTATTCCTTGAAGACTCATCTGACATATACTCTGACACACTCTCGTAAGAAACCTCTCGACATCACCACCACCAATCAGGAGAACAGCTAAAAGTAGGCCAGATTTCAGCATCAACTAGAAAATAGACATCTTCAGGCGGAAATGTGGCGCTTGCCGGGGCCTGGGAATGCGATGAGATAAGGTGAGATATAAAGACGGCGGAAATATGCAACGCGAGGGGTCTGCATGGGGTTGATCAAACTTTTCATTAAGCTGCTCACAATGAGATCACTCACATAGAATTACACTTCGGCTTTCTGCGAATGTAACATCAAATCCATTACCTCCTGAGTATTTGGATTGCGGACAACCTTGAAATCAATCACCACGAGCAATCGGCTTTCCTCGCCAATCAAGGTCGGTTGCTCTGCCACATAAGCGCCACGTGCAATTATTGTCATTGTCATGGCGTCTTACCCTTCGCAGTGGGAGATTTCCGTCTGTATTCCCCGCATGTGAGCTGCCACGTATGGTCGCCGCGAAATATCCGGAAAAGAGTTTCCGTTCAGAGAACAAATCAATAGTTTGATCATAGGTCAACCACGTCGTTGTCGAGGGAAGCGGTAGAAACTTCATATCTCGGACGTCATGAGTCACGGCAGAAACGGAGTAAGATTGCTATTATTACGCGCATCTGGAGATTAGAAGAGCGTCGATCACTCGAGGACATGCCACGTGTATGTGAGTATCCTCAAGTGCGTGCAAGGACGACACGTTTGACATTCCATGGGTCTTTCCATACTTGCGTGTTTCGCAAGCCTGCTGACTGCTGGAGTATGCCCTCGACCGCATCTGCTTGAGCTCGGCCCACTTCCAATGCCACGATTGAACCGTCCCGCAACATCCCTTTTTGTCTGAGAAGCTGTGAAATGAGCCGATAGTAAGTGAGGCCATCCTGTTCCTCGGAATCTGGGGGGTCGCCCAGCAATGCGGCAGGATCTTCGTAATCCTTGACTGATATAGGAAGCTCGTCGTACTCTCGTTTTGGAATGTAAGGAGGATTCGCCGTAATAATGTCGAATGGCGGCAGGAGGTATTTGAAGACGTCTGGATCACGGAGATCACCAAGCACTGGAATGAATACGTTTTGACTGTATGGAGCCAGGGACGAGGGCTGGGATGATGGAATGTTGCAACGTGCAGCATTATCCGTGGCTAAGCGGATCGCGTCTTTAGATATGTCTAAACCATAAGCGCGAGTGCTGCCTGGTGGCCAGAGATGACATAATAAAAGAGGTATGCAGCCGGTGCCAGTACATAGATCGAGGACGTTTAGCGGACGGTGGGGGGTCGGCGATAACATATCCGCAAGGCGAAGAGCCCAGTCTTCTGTCTCGGGACGAGGTATTAATGTTGGAGGCCTTGTCAGCAGGTCAAGTGGACCAAATGGCGTAGTACCTAGAGATCTGCATGAGTGATTAGCACGTGGAATTGATGGACTAGTCTGCACACCTAAGATATATTGAAGTGGTTCTCCATTCAACCTGCGCTGGAGCATGGCGGGAAGTGTGAGAGAATGAGATGGGATCAAAGCTTGTTTCATCCATTTGAATTCGCGTGTGGCAGTTGCACGACCGAGTGAAGAAACCAGCCTAGCGAACAGGTGTTTCACACTGTCACTAGTACGCATTCTAACTTTGTTCAAGTTAGAACAGACCTATAGAATTTTTGCCTCATGTTAGTCCGGTGTTTCCGGTCCGTGATCGGCAATGCCGACCGGTTTACGGCTGCTTTATTTATTATGTAATCAAAATAGTAAAAAAATATATTATATGTACTTGGCAATAATTGGAAATGAGAAGGATATCAGTTGCTCATCGGTTTACGGCCGACGTCAAAGTTTCCCTTGCTTGCAACCGACAAGTCATAATCCTTCTTCCTTTTACTTCTTACAAGTCTTTAAACATCTACCTTGTTGATCATTATATGTCTTCATAACAACTCTCATGGGAGTAGATTCCATCCTCACTGCTACATCCTCAGAAATGTCTACTTTGGTCGACACATCCCCTGTGACTACTGCTGCTCCTTCACCATCTAGTGCATACGTGAATCCTTCCCAGATGGTTACTCCAGAACCGCAGGCAGGCCCTTCTCATTACCGCACACAAAAAGACAAAGTCGCATTGAAGAAACGCAGACGCGATGAAGACACTGAAGCTCCTCGCAAAAGCAGGGACGGTCCCAAGAAAAAGAAAGCAAATCGTGCCTGCGCGCACTGTCAGAAAGCGCATTTAACATGTGATGATTGTAGGTCACCTGTTTGTTTCCCGGATCTCGCACATGTCAACTTCTTATTTCCTCTAATAGCTCGTCCTTGTCAACGTTGCGTCAAGCGTGGAATTGCTTCTACCTGTACAGAAGGCCATCGCAAGAAAGCCAAGTATCTTCTCGACGATGACGAACTTCGTGCGTGCTTCTCTGCATCTCCGCTCGCCCGGTTAAGTTTGATCACGTGCCTATGACAGAACAACTTAAGAAAAAGGGCAGAGTTCCTGAATCGAGTTCAGAGCCTGCACCCGCGCTCCAACCGACATGTAACACGTCTTGGCTCTTTTGTCTAGTCGTGTGATATTCTGACACTGCATGTAGCTGACACCTTCCAATCGCACGATCCACTCTTTAATGTGTCGTTCGATCCCAATTTCACGTTCGGCTCCGAGGCCGCCAACTTAGAGTACTCCATACTTTCTGCGATCCTGGGTAATCCAAGTCCTCCAGAATCCGGTACAGCACCATCTCCGTCACAGCAGCAGCAACAGCAACAGGTTTCTCAGCCACTCCCAAATTCGGCGTGGTCTCCTGAGCCACTTCACGCGCAACCCCAGTACATTCAGGGAGCGCCAAGTAATTTTGGCTCCCCGTTCGGAGATCCGCCTCAGTTGTCAATGCCGCAACCGGATAGCTTGTCTGCCTCTCAACCGTCGCCAACCTTCCTTTCAAGCTATCCCGCGCCACTATGTCGAACATCGTCACCAGCGCTCCAATACTCCTACGCTCAACCACAGCCGCAATTATCAGCTCCGTATCACCTTGCTCCACACTATGCGCGTGGTGTCGTCAGTCTCGGTTCCTCAAGTGTAATACGCACGCCATCGAGGGATACTCATTCTCACTCTTACGAGTCTTCTTCGCGGACGTCACCATCACCTACGATCCAAAGCGGTGATCACCATTCTGTTCGTGTCTACTTTCTCATGCTGTATCTGGCTCATCTTCCCATTCAGGCCATCAACGTAACAACGCCTTATGATTATACCGAAGGTTACCACTTCCTCATGAAGCATCTCCCGAGTCGGTGCGTATACTCTGTGTGCTGAGAAGTCGAGAGCTCCTGGCCTGTGTGGTCAAATCCTAATATTATCTTGGGTTGGATTGCCCCCTGGAACCCTGGACCGTTCAGTTTTGAAAAGAATGACATATTACGCATCGTTCGAGCACTCGCCATCTTTCGACCATCACTTATTGCTCTGCAAATGCCCATGACGGATGAGGACGAAGTATTCGTCGAGAAATGTTTCCAAAGATCACTACTCGTACGCATATTACTTCGTTCTCACATGATACTGGTCTTGATTTCCCATGTAGGAACTGGAAAAGCTTATCTCGTACAGTGGCACACCAACGGTGGTCTGGAGGCGAACCGGCGAAATCTGTCTCGTCGCACCCGAATTTTGCATGCTCACTGAGTGGCGTCTGGAAGATCTCGTTGGAAAACGCAAGTACATATACGAAGTTCGTATACTTGGTCTCTTTCTTGAAATCACGTTGACTCGGTGCCAGCTTTTCGAAAACCAATCCGTCGTCGAATACTGGGAAAACTTCGCCTCTCATGCCTTTGAGAATACGACCAAATCAGTATACTCGCACTGCGTTCTCCTCAAGCCCTCCGGCGCGCCGATACCCTCGACCTTTTGTTTCTCGATACGAAGGGACATCTTTGATCTTCCCAGCATAGTCATCGGTAAGTGATATCCTGACTCCCATCAATACGTTAACTATAAGCGCCCAAAAGGCCAGTGGTTACCGCTCCTATGACCCGATGACCCACCCGGATGATATTGTGATTCGCTTATCTATCTATCTACATTTGTACCGAGATACTGCATTCCTTGGAGAGGATGGCTTAACTCTGTACATTACTTTATGAGCTTCTTATATTGCACATGATTTCGCTTGCACTGCCGTTGCAATCATAGAATCATTCATTATCCTAGTACTGATATTCTAAACGTAGACAATGAAACTGACTTTCGGACCATCCCATTCCGATTTGTACAATCTATGTACGTAAACGAAATACGCGCCTATACATTGAAGATGAGGTATCAACGAATAAGAACGAGCGACCGGAATTGGGATTCACAAGAAACAAAAGACAGTCCAATCTCGAAACAGTACAACAACCACATGCACACTGAGTCCTCATTCTCTTTCCCCATGTCATTTTACACTGCTCCTTCGATATTTGCATATTCGCTCTCCACTCCTGGTTCAATCAGGCATGCGTGGGTGAGAATGAGACACGCGGATGCTCCGATGAGCCAGAACAAAGTCATGAATGGAGAGGAGAACCACAGGAGGGGGATGCCGATCACGAAGAGCCCCGTGTACAGGGTCTTTTGGGTAACGAACTGCCCATAGACTTCCTCTAAATAAAATCCTACGTCAGCACCGAGTCAAGGGGGGAAAGAGATAGAGTAAGTCGCACCAAAACGGTTGATGGCAGCAAAGCCTCCAAAGAGAAAGACGAGGGATAAGAGAAGGAGAGGACTTGCAATACTAGGAGATGACATCAGCTATGGGTTCAGGGTTGAGCGCTAGCTCGTGGCTGGGACTCTACGCACATGGAATATACTGCAAGAGCAGCTACGATGAGAGTGTAGTTCCCCGAGAAATACCGAGTGTTATATGTGAGTCGCTACGAGTTCAGTTCTCAGCATCCGTCCTCAGGGTATGCAAACCACGAAAACGCACCGATACTGCCGTGTTGAAATCTGCAGGTCTTGAAATTCGGTGGATATCAAAGAACTCTGCAGGAGTTCTGAGGGTGCTCAAGCGGGTTTCCTGAATGAGCGTTGGATGTCAAATTTCCCTTTCATGCACACTACTGCTACGTACCCGGAAAGACTTGAGGGCGTCGGTGACACGAAGAACGGCTTCCATGACTGTTTAGTGGATGGTGGTTGGTTGAAAGTTGAAAGTATGGTCTGTGCAGTGTGGGTACAGTATTTGTTCAAGGTTTTTTCTGCTGCGGCTCAGCTGCTGCGTTCCGTTTCGCGTGTCGGGTTTAATAACCAAACAGTTGTGAACACGTATTGTTGTCAGCAAGGGCGCTTATTTGATACCTCATTATCACCGCTCATCATTGTTTACATCGTCAAACTAGCGCTTGCGCTTGCATTATACAGATCATCCAGCTTGTGATTTCTATCGACTACACCATGATCAGACGCACGCCTACCATGATTCCAATGTCAGACGCCGACGTCCAAGAAATTCGAGACCTCGTCGCAGACCAAAAGTCTCGCTTTGAGGCCAAGCAAAAGACCCTCCTCGCAATGAAAAAAGTGGCTGAGCATCCAATTCAGCCAAACGATCCAGAAACCTTGCCGTGGTTCCAGCTATTGGTGGCTGAGAGGAATAGACGGCTCGGTATACCTGCCCCGAGCACAGGTATTCGTGGGAGCGCAGGTATTCCTGGTCCGAGTACAGGTTTGAATCAAACGCTACTGGCCCAAGAACTACTCCGAGCTGATAGCCCCATAGGTTCTAGCGATACAAATGCGAGGTAAAATACAGATGAAGCGGTGCTAGACGCAGTAAATCCAAGTACGAAATCATTCATTACAGCACAGATTGTCGGGGATTTCACGGATCCGCTTGTCAAGGCCCGCTTTCAAACGCATTCCTGAATCCTGTACATCAGCTGTCATCAGCCCCTTATCAGAAACATCAGAAGATGTCCCAAAACATACCATCCAGGTCTCTCTTATCACATAACGCTGCTAGGTCAGGCCTATGAAGGTGTAAACACGTCGTCTTGAGGCTCTCCCATAGTGTGGAGTTTGTTACACCACGCTTGTCGTTCATGCCACCATCGTCCGCCACACCATCACTATCTTGCAAAACTAACGCATCGAGAATGTGTGACTGTGCCTCCTCGTATCGCTGTCAAACCAACGTCAACAACAGCACAGCATCACAGCTTATCGGAATAAGAAAGACCCACCCGAAGATTAATGCAAGAAATACCCAGGTTGAACCTACCGCATGACGTGTCTCACTCAGCATCCACGACAACCAACTATGAGGAAAGGGTCACGATACCTCGCTCGTATATATGCAGGGTTTAGATCCAGTGCCCGATAGTAGAACTGAAGTGCTTCCTCAGCCTGCCCATTGTTTGCCATCGTGGCACCCACTCTGTTATACAGAAGCCAGTCCTGGTAATAATTTGCTTCAGTCTCGCGCCTATGAGCTCAATTTTGGAACACTCACATTTGGGCGAACAGCCAAGGCCGTCAGGAAGCAATCTTGCGCCTTGGCATATTCCTAGTGGGAAAATTGGTAATCAGCCCATCACTCTCGGAACAGATGGAGACAACCCGAAATCACAAGCACGTACATCTGTCGTGTTTAGTAGCACAGCAAGTGCCACTTGTACATCCGCATCCACACTTCCCACTTCATCAGCGTTACGTGCCATGCTGATAAGACATTCTATCAACGCCTCAAAATTACCAGGAGAGGATACATTAATAGCCGATGTCAAAGTGGCGTTCTGAACCATATGCGTGTAGTTGGGATTGCGAATCGCCCATTCTTTGATTGCCTTGTGAACGCCCGTGCGATTGTTTTCATTGGTGTAAGATACCGAGAGGGCAAGCCAAGCACCCAGGTGCGTCGGATCAAGCTCAACAGAACGTTCCAGGGCCTGGATAGCCTTCTTTTCACGTTCGCTTTCTTGATGTTTGACGCCAAGCTCATACCATGCTGCAGCATTGTTTCCATCGCGCTGGACAGCCGCCTCTAGTTCGAGCACGCTCTATTTGAGATGGAGCGCAGTCAGCATACATGTGAAAAACAAGAACGTCTTGTGACTGACATCATAGGCACGTTGGACATCACTCACGTGCATTCCATGATGGTGCGTCCTTGATGAGTCGCCCAGGAGATAAGGATTGTTCGCCTGAAATTGGTAATTTGCCAACGCTTTAATTCCCGTGGAGGTAGCTTCAAAGGCATCCCAATCGCGTTGCAGTTCATGCCATGAACCTTGCTCGCCCGCGGACATAGTGCGAGGCACAGGTCCTGTATAATGAGCATCCCAGTAATCTGAGAACTCCTCGTTTTCTTGTTGAAAATACGCATCGTTTGCGCTATTGTTTTTGTCACGTTGACGGTGATACGCCTCGCTTAATTCGAAGGAACCTTGAAAACCCTGGATGGAACTCGCTGGTACTGAATGGACAAGGACAGGTTCCTGAACTTCTCGCACAGGAATGTCGAGTGCACGCCCCTTTCCCTTGACGTCTACACGAGCAGCAGTGCTGCTTTCACTCGAAACGATCTTGTCTTCTTCAACGATGACTTCGCCGTCCCGAAACTGACGCATGAGGCTCATGAATTGACTCTGGTGGAATTTGGGATTTTGTTCGCCCTGAACAGCATCAATGACGCGTGCTGCTAATTGTGCCATATCGTCTTTCGGTGTAGGCTTTGATGCGGTGTGAACAGTTTCTGCAACTGGGGCAATATGCGCATTCAACATCGTTTCCTGAGACTGAAACTCTTTGTCCCATGACATCTCTTCAGACAATGTATGAGCGTTTGATTGCATTTGATCGAACTATAAACGCACGATCAGTCTGCAAAGCAGATCTTTGCATCAACATCGGCACTGCGGCGGCCATCATGCCCGACATAGGACTCATTCTGTAGCCCACATGCGAGGCGTTCCAGGGCATACTACCTAGCACTTGAACTCCGCATGTACCATATATTCACTGTACCCACCATAAGCACGCACCTTGCAGTCCCGGAGTGATAGGCACAGAAATAGGACTCTGCATTCGATCCTGCTGAGCCTCGACATGATTGATCGCAGATGCAGGCGTCTGCACCTGGTGTACCAAAAAATCACTCGCCCAGCCCGAGGAAAATGGGTTCTGGGTCTGCGGTGATTGAATGGATGCTTGAACTTGCGGAAGAGCATCATGAAATCCAGCCAGATTGAAAGGCTGAGGGACTACAAGCTGGGCCGGGGGCGCATGCGTCGAATTAAAGAAACGTTCCGCATGCTGTTGTAGTTCAGGTGAAGTAGCTTGTTGGGTGCGGAAAACCTGCGTGTGATGTTATCGGGGTTTGTTTGATTGGGAGGTTTTATTATTACCTCTCGAGATGAACTTGCACGCGTGCCACCGATGAGATCCTGCAGTGGGGTAGAATGGTTGGTGACCCTAGGACTTCCCATAACCCCGCACGCACCTGCTGCACTCCGCGGTCTTGGTCGAACCTTTTGGACAGGCTCTGCAGTGGGTTCGATGGGCCGCACTCAGCCCCGCCGACGAGCATCGCAAGGGACATTGTGATGGGAGAGGAAGAGAAGTATTGGATGAGTACCAAGTCATGCAGCGACACCCTATGATAGCCGAGGGTGCACTTCTCACGTGTTTCTCCAAGTTCTCACGGATCGTGGCAATAATGATTGGGGGTAACATTAAGAGCAAAGTATATTAACTGTAAGCCCAAGGAATCGATACAAGAGTGTATACATCAGTGGGAATGAATGATGATGAGCCTATAGCTCAGGTAATCTTACATCCTGAGTGTAAAGAGGAATCATGAAAACATGTAAGAGAAATATCTAAAAGCGTTCTGGGAGTCCGACTGTCCATGGTCTCAACCACTAACTCTAACTGGCGGCAGTGCTTGAGCTGGGTCCTGGTTGATTGCCGGGAGGGTGGTCAGGTAGTGGAGGACCCTGAGATTGTGTGATCGCTTGAGCATGTGCTGCAGCCTGCTGCTGGGCTTCTACAATCTGTCTGCATTCAGAACCACCCTCGGAACGAACTATACCGCGGATAGTAAGCACTCGAGTGTCAATAACGACGGGAATAGTGACTTACGATGTCGCTGGATGAAAGCAAAAGGGGGATGGACGTTAGCTAATGTGAGTTGGTAACGATATAGAGAAGTTACGTTTAGGGCATCCAGGCGACTGAAGGTCTTTTTGCAGCCCTGACAGATGTTGGATTGGGAGCGCGTGGCGTGTAGTGCTTGATGTCGCCTGTGTAGATCATGACGTGAGCATGTCATAGGTGAGTCAATAATGTGGAGAGGATCGGTGACGCGATAAGGAAGAGCGGTCGGCCGAAGACAAACGTATGATCGAAGAGTATTGTGATGGAGTAAGACTCACTTGCAGTCATGCTGTCTTGCAAAGCCTTTCTTACAATCGGGGTACTCGCACACATATGGACGTTCCTCGGTGTGAGATCGAAGATGACCTAGTGAATTGGTTAGAGAATGCAGAGACAATATTGATGTAGTTGTGCACCTCTAAGATTGAATCGACGCGTAAATGTGCTCCCACAACCCGGGACCGGACAGGCGAAATGAGCTTCATTTCTCCGCCTACTTGCACTTGCAGCCTGTGTTGCGGATGTGGTGACCTGCTTCTTCTCTACTTGTAGAATAGGGGGGAGACGAGTTATAGCGGTTTGGGAAGTGTAATGGGCGGAAGCAGACCCCTCTGCTGCACCGGATGCGAGGACCTGAGCATGAGTGTATAACTCTGCGGAGGTTGGGGTGTAGTATGACTCCTGTTTTAGCTCCGGTTGAGGTTGAATTGGTGGAATGTTTGGCTGTGGATACGGTGATGGATGTGTGGTGTGTCGGAACGGAGAGTTTGACTGACTCCTCCTGTACGCGTGACCTGGAGGATATTGGTCTTGAGGAGCGTCATTCGGACCTGCGCCTGGAGGAAAGGATTGCTGTTGCTGAGACATGTTTGTGGGTTCAGTTGAAATAAACTGGTGATTGTTATAAGCTTGAAATTCTTGCTGAGATGTGGGAGATGTCGACCAGTGAACCCGTGTCGAATCCAGGTTCATGATTGATAGGACCTTTTTATTATTTAGGCGAGGGAATAGAGGGCTTCTTTGATTTGAAAGGTTGTACTTAAGATCAACGGAAGTTCTGAACAGAAGCGGATGCTGAGACTTTTCAGGACAACGGGTGGGGAAGCGGATGACTGAATCTGGAGCGCTCTCCTGGCGCTATTTGAAGGAAGATGACACAGCCCCAGTGATTTAAGATTAGAACTAAACAAAAAACCAGTGCAACCCACCTACGTACCGGATTGACAAAGATCTTGAAGCAATTCAAGGGTGGCTGTGTCCCACGCCCCGGTTCCCATTTCTACCCGTGCACAGCAATATTATAATCAACTAACTATGTGGTCCTTCAAAGATATGTGCATCCAATAACCTCCTCCGTCTCAATAACTCACTCTCCGTGATCCGTTGCCCTATCTTCCCGTTCCCTCCACGAGGCGTACCGCTCTGAGGCGTCGTACTACTCGCTGTGTCAACATCCCCACGACGCAACTGCCCATACTTCTGCGCTTCCAACACACTCTCAACAAGCTCACCAGATCCCCTCCGTGAGTTCATCAGAGGCGTCGATCCCACAGAGCTTCCCTGCGTCATCGTAAGCCGCTTTCGAGCCACAAACGTGATACCCGAGTCGTCCGTCTCCGTTTCAGATGTAAACGGGCTAGGGCTACCATCGGCGTGGACGTCCCCATTCACCCGTTTCGGAGTACCAGACGATGATTGCGGCGAGTTTCTCCGTGACCGGATCTTCTTTGTTCCACCATTCTCAACAGGCTTGACCTCAACCCTGCCGCATGGGCTGCCCTTCTCTTTACCGCCGTATCTCACAAACGCATCCTCCATCCAGTCCGCCAAATCTTCCACCACAGCCCGTGCCTCACTCATCAGGGACATCATCTGAAGGTACCCGTGGCTCCAATCAGAGAACAACACCATCTGCACCCAGTCGTCCTCCGTCTCTTTCGCAAGTTGCTCCCTCTCATTCCTCAACTTCTCCAATTCCTCGCTGCTCTCCAGGTGTGCGGAGCTCATTTGGAGCGTTTCCCCAAATCGGGCACTCTTCCCAGAAAGTGCAAGCTCCAATTCAATCTTGCGCGCACGTTTGGCCTCCCGGACACGCCCTGCAAAAATGACGGTATCGTCCACAAATGGATCCTTTTCACCACATTGCATCAGAAGTGGGGGGAATTGTGCTAGAAGTTTCGCGGGCGTGAGGATGGGCGAGATAAAGTAATCAGTGGCAAAATCCGGATTATGGTGGGGACCAATATAGAGGATGGCCATCGCCCGCATCTGTGGAGTTTAATAAATACCCAATGGGATTTGAACACTAATCAAACTTACCATACTGGGAGGTATAATTCTATCCTGGAAATACCCTGTGCGGCTAGTCATCGTCAATCGGGTGCCAATCAGTTCCCGTTTCTTGTCTTCGCCTTTGGTAGATGACGCTTTACTATCAGCCTCCGCTACAGCTGCAGAGAGTTTTTCCTGCTGTTTCTCGAGCCTCTGATGCAAGTGTGCACTGTCGCCGCTGCTGACGCATTCAGGGTACACATAACGCACACGATCCTCAAGTGCCCGGTCCTCCTCTCTCACAGGCTCGTCCTCGTCGCTCTCAGAACCCGCCCAAAAACCACTATCGTCATGTCGCAATGGATTACTTCGCGCGCTATCTCTCCCAGCACGCGTTCCAAACGATACCACGGAGCTTTTTTTCTTCATTCCCAAGGTAGAGTGGTGCCGAGCTGGCACCGGCTTCGACCTGACAGCATCAGCGTCTACCCCTGTAAAATCCAATAGCGCATCTTTCCAGCTCCTGCGTCTATGTAATTTCCGGCGTCCGGACCCATGTTTGCGGTCTCCCACCATACTTAACGGGCTGACGTGTTGCAAGTGGTCTTTCTGCGATGCTAACTCATGTATGCCCGGAAGGTTACCCGAGGATTGCTCGGAGCGCAGGACCTGGAGGTTCTCGGGAGACATCCACGAGGTAAAGTTGAAGTCGAGCGCTGCATAGCTCAGCACGAGTGCGACAGGCGCGGGAAGAGGAGCTGTAGAAGCGGGGAGCGCGGCATTGTGTTGTAGAATCTTGGTCATCACGCCCACCACAAGTGTTGCACCGCTGAATGACCCTGAATGAGCGGTATGCAACTACACATGAATCGACGTACGCAGAGTCTCCCGTTAATATGATGTTAAGCTTCTTACCAGACATGTCAATGCATCGTCCAGCGGACATAGAAATGACCCGATAGACATCGAAGCATTCATCAATCGCAAAAGGATATGGATCTAGAATACGTTAGTGAGGTGAGAACAGGCACATTATGTTGACATTACATTCCGGTGCCTTGCCGTACTCGACGGAGAGGACTGGTTTGCCTGTGCGTAGCGCCCAGGAGCGTAGTCGCTCATCATGATGTTCTGGAGTCATTGCAACAAACCCACCACCCGGGAAATCAAGTATGAGATCCGTGGCTTGCTGAAGCTGAACAACAGGTGGCGCAAAGTACACATGCACCTTTAAAGGACGGTCGTATGTCGACGTGATAGGCCTTGGCAGTAGAAATTTCTTGCACAGAGACATTCGCGGCGTCAGCGCAATTAAACGGAGCTAAAAAGGTTTTGAGACGAGCCTCAAAGTAACGCGAGGATATCTTACATATGGGTTAGTAGTCTTCTCCCAGGTAGTTCTGAGCATCTCGACAGTCGGAACAGCTCTGTGCCTACGGATCTACGGACGTGTTCTGTGAATAGTATTGACATTAGTGGCATGCACAAGAAGTACCTTTTCGTCAGCTTCATTAGCGTAGATGATATAATAGATGGAGAATAAGATAGAGCAGAAGTCTTTAAGCCATTTAGGGCGTATGGACATAGCAGTAGCAAATCCAGCATCAAGTCCAATCGCAATCCATGTGGCACGGTAGTATGAGGGCGAGTACTGCATTACAACGGTTATGACACTGTCAGACACCAACAAAGGTCAGGGACTCACCAAACGAGCCAGAGGTTCCGGCGCTGCGAGATTTCAATCTCATATGAGATGAATCAACGGCTGATAGCATTTCATAGACTTACCTCCAAAACCAGTAATCTTGTCCAAATTTCGAGCAGCATACACCGCAGTGAGTGTACTAACGATGATCTGCCAAGGCGAGAAACGTTCTAAAGGCAGTATGCAATTGGAAACTATAAACAATTATATGTCCCACTCACGCAGATGCCTATTAGCTCTTCTGAGCCACAGAAACCGTGGAGCATTAGGGCTACCGTACACCAACCGCCAAATCCAGAAGATGATGACGAGAAAGACCTTGTATTCACTGATAAGTAGAGGGATGCGCCAGATTATAGTTGTCACTACCTGAGTGCGTTTCCAAGATGGACTTGGCCTGCCTAGAAGATAGTCGATCATGATGAGTCGCGAGTAAGGAGGGGCAGTGGGACAGCATGGACTACCAGACAACACTCTTTGCATGTGATTCTCTAATTACAGCACTTGCCTTATTCGGTGTACAACCATTTCTACTGTCGTGGCTATTATTAGTCATGTTCGTCTGGTCATCATTTGAAAGTATCATCCATGTACTACTACCTTGTTGTCATGTGCGGTGGTCGCACTCATGTTCTCTGAGTCTCTTTATGGACTTCCGCCGATTAAACGTTATCGAGCACCGCAGTCATTACCCTCGAGAAGTAAGTCCCATCTGTGTCGAACACATGATTCGATTACTAGTAGAATTGGACTACACCCTAGTCGAATAAGCTAGATCAGAGCTCGTCATCCAATCTCCGCGGTAAATCAAGGAATATTTACGGCACGTAAATTTACTGCTCTCAAAGTTGTGCTATGGGTCATGTGCACGGATGGTCCATGATCCCAGTCTGACCCACGATGCTCAGGCAAAGGGTTGAAATCATGTTGTAGTACTTGGCCCACCCCGGGCCGCACAGCGGGACAACTGTCAGTGACACCTAATGAGCTAGATTGACTTGCGACGCAGGGGAAAATATTTTTCGTCAACCAACAGTTGCTCCATCGGATACTCGAAAACCGAGTCCGGAGTGTTTTAGTACGGTACTGCCCATTTCTTAAAACAGCTCAACTAGAGAAATTGACGATTAGCCGTGATTTCTAGATATCACTTTGAATAAGGACCGTAATACCGATTTGGAGTATCTCAGAAAAAATTAGCACTAGCGAATTTCTAGCTGAAGTTTTGATCCGTCGCGTGGGTACAAGTACATTTTACTTCTAGTCGGTATCTCGTAAGATCATACAACTCCACCTAGATCGAAACTAGTCTCGCCCTCTTTCCTAGTTGCGACGCCCTTCTCTGTGACAATCGCGGTGATTAATTCAGCTGGGGTAACATCAAAGCTCGGATTGTATATCCCTTCAAGGCCGCTCGGAGTAATCATGACAGTTTCCTGCCTGACCTTTCCTTCGACATCAAATTCAAAGGGATGAACAGCCCCGCGCACGAGGCAAGCTTCGAGCGGCTTGCGATGCTCGATCGGAATGCTTGAACCGTCCGGGGTATCGAGATCGACAGTGCTAATTGGGGCAACAACAATAAATGGGATGTTATGCCGCGCCGCAAGTACGGCCGCATTATAAGTCCCGATCTGCACGGGTAATAATATCCTCTGATGACTCTGAGTTTGGTTAACAAGTATGACGTACTTTGTTCGCAGTGTCACCATTCCTCGCTATCCGGTCGGCACCAACCGCTATGAAGGGGCAGGATCAGGTGATCGAAAGAAATGTTGGATTCAAATGTTCTCACCGACGGCATGGATCTTATGATGTTGAAATAAAGAACCAACCATTGTGTCACAGATCATTACTGAGGGGACCTGCATTGTCTTGAGCTCTAGTGCCGTGAGGCTGTGAGGTATGAGGTATCAGCTAAAGCTTGGCGTTACCACGACCGATCGGCGGCTCACCGGGACCCTTGGTGGTACGGTGCGGTTTGGGTATAGTATGCTTTACCTAGCTTCTTTTGCTCGTGGAGATAGGTAATCAGCCCCAGAGCTGTACCGTAGCCCTGTAACACATTTATCACTGTCAAAAATGGATACATTAGCTAAGAGATGCCATACCGATGTCGCAAGGGATCCTGTGTTGCACACGGTGAGGACATTAAGTTCTTGACCACTGCCTCCAGATCCCCTGTCAAGTTCTGCAAGCCATTCACCGCCATGTTCTGCCATTCTTTTATTGCGGTCGAAATCTTCATCGGCTATGAGTTTTCCTTCGTTGATCAAGTCTGCTGCGATCAGCGGGACAGACTTTCCAGCATCTATAGAAGACTGAAGGACAGCCTTCAGGCGGCGAATTGCTGCGCCTAAATTAACGGCAGTCGGACGTGCGCCGGAGAGATAATCGAGTTTCTGGATCACCTGTGTGGAAAGTGATTCGGATGACAGGAGGAAGGCTGGTGGTTGGGCACTATCGAGACCGGTTTGAATGTAAGCAGCAAAAGCTAGCGATGCCAAAGATGCGATGGCCGGAGCACCACGAATCTATCATTAATCAGAAACCGCGGAGTGGATATGTATTTTTTTCTTTCTGACCTTCATGTCTTTGATGGCATCATAGGCCTGTTCGATAGAGGTGATTTCCACATACTTTGTTGTGTGTGGCAAGAGCAGTTGATCGATGATCTCGATCTTCCCATCTGATGTCCTGATAGATGTTAGCATATGCATGACTGTAGCTTTTCTTGGTCTACAGGCGTAGATCTAGTACTGAATAATAAATATTGACTGAGCAGAAGGAAAGCTTCTATAAGTGGCTGTGTCAATCACTTAGCACGCTGCAGCATGCATAAAGAAATATCCGGATATGATAGCACGGCCTTTTCTCAAACAAAACAAAGTACAAGAGCAATTTAAATTAAGCACTTGTTAACGAAAGGGAACCAACTTGCGGTCCTAGGCAGGCGCAGCTGGATCATACACAGTGGTAATATGAATGAAAACCATCCTCTGCTCGATCGAGCGGCACTTTCTTCTTCAGGGTGCACGTAGCATGTTCAACAGTTTAAGTGTCCGTGAGGCCGCCTTCGTACAGTTCACTATGACACGATCACCCTCCAAATTCTCGAACATCTTCTCGTAGGAAGCTTCCATAACATGTTGTTTCAGGATCGTCGACTACAACGTGCCAACGACCCTCTCACAACTGCAAAACCGAAGACTAACTGCGAGGTGAATGATCTTATCGGGCGTCTCCTCATCGCCGACGGCAGTTTGATAGGCCGATGATAATGCGGACTCGGCGTGCGGAGTATCGTCCTCCATGCCAAGTAGCGTGAGGCGTTTGTCTCCCATAGTAAAACATGAATTGTAAGGTTGCTCAACACGCTATGTTTCGAGGATACCTAATTGAGTGGCTTCATCGCCACACAAGGTAGTAGCGTTGTTCTTTGTCCACGAGAAATATCGAGTTCATCATCATGAAAGACGGGGCAACATGTGTCTTCATCGTCTGTCGAGCTCTGATTACAACCGAAAGCGTCGGCGGGTAAGAACAGATATGGATATCCTCCATGCATGATTCCCGCCCACATCACAGTAAGCCATGGCCATGCAAGCTTCCTGAAGTGACACAAAGCAAAAAAAAAAAAAAGCAAACCAGGCGACGAAGGACAATGAACGGAGAGCTTGATGACAATGTCTGATCCTGAAAGCCTTGAGCAGACGATCTGGATGGTTCCGATTGTCTGCCTTCGAGTCGAAAGTGTATGTCTAGTATCAGCGATACGACAAACCTCAGTCTGCAAACAGGAAGAGGTCGACGTTCTCAACAAAATGAGATGGGTGCTGATTGTTACAATTACTTATCTAAGCAATGTCTAAGCAGGGTTTTCCCGCCAGCCAATTTCATTGTTTGTCGTCATGTGACGACTCCAAAGCGCGCGCCTATTCAATTTATACAAATTCAATCCCCGACTCCCACGTTAGTGGAGGAGGGCTTTGTCGAACACAAACGAATTCCCATGCGTCAGCCGATGTGCAAAGCTGTGCACTTGGACAGAATCTTAACTTTATTATCATCTGCTGAGTGCTCTACAGTTTTCGGCAAATACTCACCATCATACTTTTGTCAGTAGCTAAGCGCTGAGTCTTATTACATGAATCTCACCGCTCTCGGACATCCAAACCTGCGTGACGGCAGTTCTACATCTGTTTTTTTTTTCGTTTTCACTGCGATAAGGAATTTCTTGAAGCCATTGAATAGGTTGGTCCTTGGCTCATTCAATGTCGTCTTCAGCCTGGTCCTTTATTTGTGAGACACTACAGACTTCAAAG
Source organism: Suillus tomentosus (assembly GCA_016647685.1). NCBI lineage: Eukaryota > Fungi > Basidiomycota > Agaricomycetes > Boletales > Suillaceae > Suillus > Suillus tomentosus. Next base: position 112,265 of record JABBWJ010000026.1, on the reverse strand, counting down.
CACGTCGATATATATCCTGAACTTGAAGTACGATGGCACGTTGCAGTGCATGTCATTTTGAGAACGAGCAGGCCGGAATCAGGAGTCGGGGACTGGTGCGCAAGCACCGTTACGATGTTCAAATCGGTTTCATCAATATTTATCGACGGGTTGCCTTGCTACAGTCTACTTGCCATTCCGCCTGCATGCGATCCGACTGGGTTGAGTTACCTCATGAGGGCCTCGCATAAGCAATCGATACAGCAACTTGAAGAGAAGGTATTTGAAGTTCGTACCAGCCGCAATGCCAAGAACAGGCTCGGATCATATCATGACGCCTTGTAAACGAAGAGTCCTGACTATCATAACCCCGGGTATCCTCTCGGTCTTATGATATGTCCGCGTGCAGTTGAGCGCTCATGTGTTGATCGAAGTTGACCTCCTGTTCTCCTCAGGTAGTTCGAAAGAACGTCGCGAGATAAAGTATAAAAGCAGTAAGCCAAGAAAGCTTTCGAATAGCCCTCACTCTCGTTTCCAACCATGCAGCCCTCACTTATTTTCACGATGCTCGTCACCTTTGCCACTATTGTTGTGGCATATCCCACGCCAGAAATGGGGACGGATTGTACTTGTGAGCACTTGCGCGCCACTCTAGTCAGTGGAAGTGATACTGATATGTTATACAGCTTTGGCTCAGCACGGCCTTGGACTCCCCTGACTCTCCCGATTCTCCCGACTCGCCCGACTCGCCTTCTAGGCGTGAGGATGCTGAACCTAACTATGTCCACCAGAGAGGTAAGTCATTATATGCCTGGTGGATTAATCGATCACCCATGTGTAACACTTATCGCAACAGATGCTTCTGGCTACCAGTCCAACACCAAGAGGTGTGACGACTAACATGTATCTAAGAGAGGTATTGCTGCTCTTTGTTTCTACTATTATTTCTTATTGTTTTTCAGCTGTAAAATAGGCAATGATTTGCAAGGGGTGTTAGAACATCGTCAGTCCCAACTTGTACTAGTACTTGATGTAAACTAGAATTCGTATTTATATTGGGTTAGACGCAACGAAAATTCCAGGTACTAGCTACGATGTCTCGTGAAATCTACTTTGGTAAAAAGACGAGCATATTCGAATACCCAACTTAGTGTGTGAGAAACAAACGCAGCGTGATAGTACTTGGGACTATCGTATGAGTAATTTCGAGAAGACTGTTCACCATACATATATAGGATTGTGGAGCTATCGATAGGCAAGACACTAGCCCGCCAGGAAATTACCGAACAAGAACATCAGGAAACCGGCGAGAAGAAGGTTTTCATAGATACTATTGACAGAATCAGATCAAAAATATACGAAAATATTTATATTTATATTCTAAGACAAAGTGATACATAAGTAAGAGCAACATGACTTTGAATGAGAAGAAATTACAAGAAAACTATAAGTCTGATGCTGGTATGCAATATGCTGCAAGGGTGATCCATGGTAGATAAACATCGATAGACCATTGCTAGAGTGTGAATTTGTGATAGTCGACGATACTTGTTTGCAATGGAATCACAATATTATGTAATATTAAGTTGCTCAGAATGCTTACTAAGGTATACTGTGGGAGCTGGGGGTTTGAAATTTTCGTTGAAGTCCTTGTGAGCTTCGTCCTCTACTCTTTTTTGTCCATTCTTCAATGTTCAACGTTCATGGACCCTTGCTCCCTCTCCTCGATGGGCCCTCCTCCCTGGCCATTGGTGGACCCTCCTCCCTTCCTTTTTGGACCCTCCTCTCTGGCCATTGGTGGACCCTCCTCCTTTCTTTTTTGGACCCTCCTCCCTGACCGTTGGTGGACCCTCCCTTCCTTTTTGGACCCTCCTCTCTGGTCGTTGGTGGACCCCTCCTTTCTTCCTTTTCGGACCCTCCTCTCTGGCCATTGGTGGTCCCTCCTCCCTGTCCTCCTTTGTGGTCCCCTCCTCCCTGGCTCCTTTGGGGACCCCTCCTCCCTGGCTCTTTGGTGGTCCCTCCTTCGTAGTCCCTCTGAGTATTACTTTCCTTGTTTCTTGTTTCATAGCCTACTGTATACTAGTATGTAGCACATGTATACATTTGTCAATAAAATTGGATTTTGAAAATAAATTATCACAATCATTTACAATATTCAGCACCTTTGAGTCTTAGGTGAGTTTGTTCAAAGCACTCTAGGCTTCTAAAGCTTTATCACAATTTGTGGATATCTGTCAACTTGATAGGTAATTGCAAACTGACTGCCAAGATTGTACCTTTGGTAGGTTCCATCCGACTTAGTCCAGGTATTTAAAGCTTTCTCATTCAAACTACAATTGTGATAGATATTATATGTATTTTAGAATAGATAAAGCTTTACATGGTTTTGTCATTTTCGAGTCGGTTACCTGATGAATATGAACTATACGCAGTCACGTGGGAACGCGTTTCATTGACTTACTACACTGAGAATCGCCGATGTCACTTCAGCAAGCTTTTGTTTTGCACACGCCAGCCTCACTCAAATGGACTGCAGCCCAAGAAAAGAGTCTGAGCAGAGACTACCCGTTTCAAGACCATGATGCAGCAGACCCAGCCCTCTTTGTCCAGCGCACCTATCTTCACTTTCTATGGCTTCCTCATGTACGTCCTTCTCTAACCGTTCTATATATTTACTAACAACACTATAGTCAATCATGCCGCTCTCTCTCTTTATTCCATCTCTTCTCCGCATTCGAGGTACTCCGGATCTCGCAGAAGACCAGCCACACCCTCTTCACACCTTTATCGAACCTCTTCTTCTCTCTCTTCGCGCAGCCGCGAACAAGTACCATAACGAGCTTCCTCAGATTCTCGCAGACGGAGGCGGTGCAGGCGAAGCAGAAGAGAGCATGATGTGGTATGCTTTGGGGTACGAGAAAGTCGATGGCAGCGCGGAGCGTAACGAACACCTCACCAGAGAAGACAACGCGATGCTAGAAGAGAAATGGAGGTCAGGTTGGCTCGAGTGCATGGAGCAGCGTGAGTAAGTGCTTTTATCTCGCTTTTGAGCGCATCGTAACGACTTTGTAGAGTTCAGATTCAGATCCTGCTTTATTTCCTCAAACTCTCTCTTCCTGGACCTTGCACCCCATTACCGCCTGTCGAAGTACCACCCACGGATAATATTTCATTTATTTCGCCCATCAAACCCAGCCGTTTACGGAAAAAGAAAAAGGAAAAACCAAACTTGATCATCCCGTCTTCTATCGAGCGTCTCGAGTCCTTCATGGACAAACTCTCAATGTGGCAGCTCGTATCACTTATGGATACTTCTCGCACTGAGATTGCGAATGAACGCGACTGGATGCAAAAGTTTTGCGAGGACGTGGTTGAACCACTGTGAGTGACCGCTTTACGTATATATAAATCATGATACTAATCACCCAATCATCACAGGTTCAAATCAAAGCTCCCGGAACAATGTGCCCTCCTCCATTCCAAACTCTTCCCAAACTCTCCCTTCTCCGACGAACCACCTTCTCCTGGACCATCTACAGGGAAATCACTTCATGGGTCTCGTTCTCAACATTCATCATCTACTACTGCAACAGGCTCACAAAGTGGTGTGACGACAAGGGCCCCTGCTCGCACTCGCTCGCTGTCGATTTCGCTCGCCCAGGAAAAAGAAAAGGAACGTGCAGCAAGCGTAGGCGCAACGCAGGACAAGGCACTTCAGCGTGCGCTAACCCGGCAGATCAGCATGTCTCGTACATGGAAGGGGAAAGATCGGTCGACAGCTACGGTGTCACAGAAAGATACGAAGATGCCTGCTGCAACCGCTAAGCGTATCATCGGGCGCACCGATTCCCAATCCCAATCCTCCCAATCTCGCGCAGCGCCAGCGATCACCCTCGTAACAGCAACGCCTGTGAAGAAACCGCCTCCCCGTGCCAAGTCAAATGCGTCAGCTCGGAGTTCGAGTCCACACCTCACAGGGCGATCTTCGAGTCCTCTGATTGCACGGAGCTCGAGTCTTACGCTGCTCGACACAGATGACAACGAGCTTCCTTGCGCATCTGTCCCTTTACTTGATTTATCCTCTGACAGCCTGGGCAATGTAATGGAGGAAGACGAAGATGCTGAGGACGAAATATGGCTCCCAAACTCTTCACCTGACCTGTTGCTGCTTGGAAAGAGCGGGTGGGGCATAAGTGCCAAGAAACGCGTCCCGTCAGCTGCATCACAGGTTCTGCATCCGGATACCCCTGTTAGGAAGCGGATGAAACTTGGGAAGTAGGAGCGTTAGTTTGTGCTGCGAGAGGTGAAATGCGAGGTAGGTAATATGATTTATGTCTATCGATTTCTGGGTACATCGCCTCCTTTGGACCGCAGCATAGCCGCATCCAACGGATGTACGCATGACCTCACGTGGTTCTTATCCGCACAGCACCTTTGACGGCCATGGGACAACTAGGGCGCATCACTTATCCTTGGAATGATCTACACTTGTATCTAGGGATCTGCACGGGTATCCACGGGTATCTCACGGGTATCTCACGGGTCATCACCGTCTATCATCCACTCCACCAACAACCACACGTATATCTCTCAAACGACACTCAATTTTAGCACACGAAGTAGAGCACAGAATGAACTGAACGTCAAAAGCACGTCATGGCACTACAAGACTGGAGATATCTATGGGTGTCAACTTCTTTTTCGTTTCCTACACTCACTCCGAGCCGACTCCCAGTAACTCCCAGCGCAGCAGGAATAGATAGCCGCAATTATTAACGGATCAAACACACCACCCGATATCTTCCTTTGCATGTCACCCACCCGGCCCCTAGTGGCAGACTGTAGCAGAATGATTATCATACACAGGTGCAGCCTGCCGCAATATCCCAGCACCAATGCACGGTAGCGCCGCTGCAATTTTTTCCCTCTATATATCGTCGAGTTCGTCGCACCTGCTAATGATACTGCTCCCCACTCGAGTGGACATTCGTTCTTTTACCCACCCACCACTCCCTGTAGTTCCACAATGCCTTCGTTTGCCAGTACTCCATAGTTTCGTCCATCACTTCGTACTACTGATCTTTTAATTGTCATCCCATCGTTGCGTCTGTTCTAACTCCTTAGTGTGAAGCTAACTAGCGAGTCATTAGGCATAATCGAATCCGTAAGCAGTTGTCCCGCCCTCCCAGCGGATCCATCTCCTTGCGTCCCACCCTGAGCTAACGCTCGGTCCAGCCCAACCCATGATGAGATCATGTCACCGACTCGAGCTAGACGAAGTTGGATTAGTTGGATTCGAATGGAACGTGTTCCCATGAACCAGGTCAGCGAATCCCTCGACAGTTGTGTTCACTGTTCACGGACTTGTGTTTCCCCCTAGTACTTCGGAATGCTAACAGGGCACTACACAGTACCAGAAACCGAAGAGAAGAGATTTGAAGTTCGAGTGTGTACTAGTGACTTGTTACCACTCTCGAACTCCGCCACCGTTCGGCTGCCAAGGCTTGTCGGTCCATGTTTGAGATCTTCACCCTCGCTATAGGAGCCGAACAATTTCGGAGTGGTAACAACCTAGGTAAAGTTCGTCTTAGCCAGCCCCGGATCCAAAATATTATACCATGTCCGGTAAGCGTCAAGTCGGAAGGTATCCAATGGACCTAGGTGGTTCTTACGACTAGGTGAAGTTTGTCTTAGCCAGCCACAGATCCGAAATATAACATGTCCGGTAAGCGTCAAATCAGAAGGTATCCGATGAACTTAGGTGGTTCTTACGATACTACATTTTAGTTCGTGGCAAATAAAAGCCCTCGCGATTTTGACTAGAGAGGGTCTCTAGCACCCAAACACCCGTTGTCGATTCCAACCATGCAACTCACACTCATTTTCACCACACTCCTTACATTTGCTGCTATTGCTACATCACATCCGACACCAAATTTGGTCAAAAAACGTACTTGTGAGCACCGAGGATTCGTGCCTTTCTTGTCGGTGCTGATATGCTATGCAGCTTTGGCTAGGCCCCAGGACCTTTCCTCCAACCTAGTTGATCATCTCAAACCCAGGCTTGGGATGTCCGATACACCTGATACACCTGATGCACCTGACTTGGTTGACCTTGGCGATACGCCCGTGTCGCCTGATGTCAAGGTCGACAACGACGGCTTTATGTACAAGAGAAGCCCCGACTCCCATGACTCTGAGTCCTGCATCTCTCATTCAATCGACGAAAGCGGCGACACGGGGCGCGAGGGCCTTGGATCTCACAAGAGAAGCACTAACTCCCATGACTCTGAGTCCTGCATCGCTCATTCAACCGACGAAAGTGACATCAGTGACAGCGGTGAGTTGGGGCGCGAGGATATTGGGTCCCACAAGAGAAGCCCCGACTCCCATGATTCTGAGTCCTGCATCTCTCATTCAACCGACAAAAGCGGCGACACGGAGCGCGAGGATGTTGGGTCTTACAAGAGAAGCACTAACTCCCATGACTCTGAGTCCTGCGTCCCTCATTCAATCGACGAAAGTGACATCAGTGACAGCGGTGATATGGGACGCGAGGATATTGGATCTCACAAGAGAAGCACTAACTCCCATGACTCTGAGTCCTGCGTCTCTCATTCAACCGACGAAAGCGGCGACACGGGGCGCGAGGATATTGGGTCTCGCAAGAGAAACACTAACTCCCATGACTCTGAGTCCTGCATCGCTCATTCAACCGACGAAAGCGGCGACACAGGGCGCGAGGACGTTGGATCCCACCGTGTTCACAAGAGAAGTAAGTCATTACAGGCCTGCTGGATCGCTGTGTATAACACCTGTCACCAGAGGCTTTTGTTTACCGTCTCAAGGACGAGAGGCGCTACAACTAGGCAATATATCCGAGAGAGGTACTGATTTTCTTCTTCTTGCATTACTATGAAATTTTATTGCTATTTGTTCAGCTTTCGAATTAGGAAGAAGGCGTATTGAGTTGCATACATCATATAGCTACAGTTTCAGGACGCAGCCTAGCTCACACGAGAGTAGATAATCGAGTACAGACTCAATCAATAAGCTTAGTGTCTTGGACAAGTATTTGTTGATAGTGGCGTGTTCACTGTTGGTTGGTGGTGGGCACCAAAGGGCCCTCGTCCTTAGAACTTGAAGTCTAAATTTAGATTTTAAATGCGGTTAACTTATAAGAAGCAGGGTTAATATTTGACTCAGACTCAACTCAAGACCACCAACTGCTTGCAAGAAAATGTATCGAAGAAATGACATAACCTCCAAGTATTTACAACAAATGAAGAGAAGAAAAGATAGTAGCAATCGATCGAAATCCGAAATCCACCCATGATACATCCGCTCACTTCCTCACCCGTCCCTTGATCGTCATCTTACGCTGCATAATAGGAATCCCAGACGGCTTCTCAGGACTCACATTCTCGCTCCCGTCACGAGAACCAAAGTTCCGAAGCTTTCGTACGAAGCTCTCAGGGCTCGGCGACAACCGCCTTATGATCCCCCCAGGGTTGCGTATGGAAACTTTGAAGGCATCAGGACTAGCATCAGGACTATGCAAATGTCTCAATACGGGCAGCTTGCTCCCACTAGATAAGGGTGTCCTGCTTTCTGTAGGCGGTGTCTTGCTCGGCGTGGTAGGCCCTGTTGTGGGCGTCTGAGTAGACATGAACAACGAATCCTTGCTTTCCCTGCTGGTGCCAAAGAATCCAGGGGACGTTACGGTGGTGGAAGCCGTAGTGTTGAGCACAGCAAGTGAGCCAGTAGAGTTCATCAATCCTAAGGAATCTGCAGATTCAAGGATAGCAAGAGATCCGGTCGAGTACTCGTTGATATGCTCGAGGAAGCGCGAGTTCCTCCTGGTGCTTATAAGTGTATTGGAACATTTGCGCCTGTCTGAGTTCGTCGGAGTGCTGCCAATACAATAAAGCAGACTATGGAATGCGGAATTGTCAAACGGCACGTCGGAACTAAAGCCACAAGAGGACGTGGGTAGGCCAGACGAGGCGCTAAGAGAGGAGACGGCGGGTGTGGAATCAGAGAGGTGGGACGGAATGCTTGACCTTGATACGGCCGAGGAGTTACGACGGTGTCCACGTCCAAGGGCAACGCGATTCAAATTCTGTTGGCGCCGTCATCACTATCTTTTGAATGTAGAATGTGTTTATTTGATATACCTGAATAAGGTCCTGGCTAAGAGTCACTGTTGGGCGTGCATTCTGGTCGTCAGATCCACCGGGTTCTGAATCATCAGGTTCAGGCTCCGCTTCTGGAGGTCCATCCGATGATTGGGAAATGTTGAGATCAATGTCGCCCAAAACCATGGGGGGCGAGCGTCGACGTAGTTCAGATATCGAAAATCGTGCTCTCGAAGGCGGAGTATGTTGCAACTGTATAGTCGATCCAGATGCAGAACTCGCCGCAGATCCAATGTCAGAGGTAGAAACGGGTAGAACCAAACCACCTTGCACAGAAGCCCCACTAAATGCATATCTAGCAGAGCCTGCATTTGCATCTCGCCTACGAGCAATGAGGGAGTCGACAGCGTGTTGACGGGCAGGTGTTAGAGGCTCGCGGACAGAGGATATATTGGACGAGGACGGGGTGACGGTGTCTGTGTGGCGGTCATCTTCCTGAGCGAGGCGTTTCCAGAACTTGGAGACTTTCTTTTGTGCACAGACTTTACGCCGCGCGCTGAGAGTCATGTGCAGTGCGGATTGATACTGTTCTAGGACAGCGTTGCCGATGACCGCTGGCTTCAAACTTGAGAGCAGTGCTTCTGAGTCGTGGACAGCGTCACCTATAGCATTGACCAAGATATGATCTGCGGTGCCGAGATCAGAATCCAGTGCATCAGAGATCCGCTGAACGGTAAAGTATGGAATGCCAATGTCGACGAGAAGGCCCGCAAGACGCTGAAATCTTGACTCAAGCTTCTGGATGTGGTCCATACCACGCGCAAGCTGGTGCTGGAAGCGGGCAAGTTTGGTCATCTCAGTATAGAGTTCGTTGCGGGTCCGCGAAAGATCGTTAGTGACATCGGCAAGGTCAGCTGCGAGTTCGGTGTTGGTCTGACGCAGGCGGAAAACATCGCTTTCGGGCTCGTGGATGCAGTTACCAGTATACGTGTCCAGAGGTGATGGCCGGGGTTGATAAAGTTGAGCGGGGTCGAATGAAGGGAGGGAGGCCTCAAGGGATACAAATACCGGGGCCGCTGATCCGCTGACTAGGCTAGACGATGTAGGCCTGACATATTGTTGGATCTGTCGAGATTCCATCGACCCAGCCGACGATGGTGGAGAGGAAATCATGTGGGACACATCGCCCTCAGACCTTGTACGACGGTGCAGTAATCGAAATGATTTGAAGAACCGCATCCTGATGGTTACCTGGTGGTAGAAGGTGTAGAACAGCTAGAGCTATGGAGTCACAAGTACTAGTGCAGTACCATGTGGCTGACAAAACAATCCAAATTTACCAAATATAGCCTGGCGGATACTGACTACATAGTACTGACCAGCGGTACAGTATGTAGTCAATCGCATCCAGGTATGATGCACTGAATAACGAAGAGAACGAGCACCATGAAGAAAGCAATTGAGATGATCGGCACGAGCTAGACAATCGAAGCTCAGATGCATACTCTCTCAAACGAAGAGAGGCTCGTCGATTGAGAAACTGACAACAACAAATGGTATGAGTGGCACTCATACCTACTACTAGGGACGAAGGGAAGACTACATAGGTGATCAGAAACTGTATGTGATAGTAGACTCGTAAATAAAAGGCCCACCTCAGTCTTCGATTGAAGGACTGAGGGGAGACGACTCAAAAGGAGGTATAATAAAAAGGTATCGTTGAGACGGAGAGCGAAAAGACAATGTCTATGATGAGTGATAAAGTAAGTGCGTACGAAGAACGTGTTGTGATATACTCCATGCACATGATCCATTGACAACTTGTATTCCTCCAGGGTATCTAACGAGTAACGTAAACAATGCAAGGGCTAGATGACAGACTTCTACGATGGTGAAATGATCTTCCGGACTTGTTACATGAATAGCTGGATAGTATGGTATAAGGAAGACAAAAACGAACGCGGGCGTCAAACTAACGCAAAAGACCATGAGGTGTATATATCTTGAGGGAGTTGATTTCCCAATAGGCTTCGGTGAACTCGCTGGGATTATTGTCAACAACTGCGATAGTCATGTGTCAGGATTGCGAGTGATGAAAACAAGGTAGTCTTACAGCTGTTACAGGTAGAGGCTTTGGCCGCACATGTGGACGCATTCCACACCGACTCGGACCCAGCCCAGTCGCCCTGCAAAGTTGATGGATAGGTCACAATGACGCCGCAGAACATAAAAAGGACACTCACACAGAATGTCAGATCAAAAACAATGCTATGTGCATTGAAGTGTTTGGAGTAGTCGCAGTTGTTAACCGTCGGAAAGTACGCATCAGGTGTTGATAGAAGCACCAAATCCAGGACGGGCTCGCCACCGAGAAGCAGCAAGCTGTCGCGAGTGATAAACCAGACTGAGACACCCTTTGTACTGCTTTTCTCCATGATATAAAAGCCACCGCCCACTGCGTTGAAGTTTGTTCCGTAAGAATCTTGATCAGGAAAAGAGACACCGCAACCCTGGTTGGAGTTTACGGATGTGTCGCACGAGGTGGACTTTGTGAACCTACGGACCAACTTGAGCGGATAATACGTATGACGGTTATGAAATAGCGAACCCTCTCTGTGATCGAGCCTTGGGCATAGTGCAGTTCGGTGTAGTGTGAAGGGAGGCAAGATTTCCTTGACCGAGGTTGACGCCTTCGATAATATCAATTTCGCCACCGTAAGGCCAGGGCCCTTCTTCACTCAATGTCCACCACGCAGGCCACGTTGCACAACCCTCGGGCATATGAAATATGTCGAGGACAAACAAGGCGTCGTCGTAAGCATCCAGCGAATGTATGCGTACGCTGTCTCGCCCACGGGCAGATTTTGTAACTTTCTTCGTGTAGTCAGCGCGCATGATAAACTTGTGGTCCGAAACTGCGAAAAATTGAGCGAATAAATTGAGCGCGAAGGAGACACATACCGAAAGTCAGATTATCCTTGAGAGCGGTAGCTTTGTCGACATAGTTGACACGGCCGTTCGTTGGATCGTCCGTTGTCTCCCAAGAGAAATTACCCAGAAAGTCATAACCAATATGTGAGACGATTAAATTGTAGGTCAATGATGGGAACAGTGATTGGGCGTTGACCACCATCAAGGAAGCGAATGCAAGTAAAATGGCACATCTAGTACTATACATCGTCGATAAAGAAAGGACAGGATCTGGTTGTTCTGATTCAGACTTAAAGACAGTAGAAAGTATGCAAAAAGAGCGGGAGTCAGGGGGTTGAAAAGCTGACCTGGTCCTAATGTGAATGGCGCGACCAACGGCCGAGCATGAATTAGTGCCAATGGTATTCAAGTTATATGGCCTTCGGGGGGAATAACGGCATTATCAAAGGTATTCCGTCATTTGAGACTAACATGAGACATAAGTGATGACCAACGTCACGGTCGACTGATAGACAGCTTGGTTCTTCTAACGCCAAAAGTCGACTCGAGCAGATGGTAATTGTGCACATCACGGTGAAAGTGGGGTGTAGTACGTACGAGGGTACGGTGAAATTGAGTCGAGACACCGGAGTTCTCCGGCGAGCTGAGACATTATTCCCTTTTCAGTTCGGAAACGACCGAAAAAGGGACCCTCGGTCTCGATGAGTGCTAAAGTCACGAGACTTGGGTTTTCAAGTCCTCTCCGTAAACTACCCTACTGGTCATGGTGGGTGCCCGGTGGACACAGCTGGTCGGTCGCGGTTGCAGTCGTGCGACGGAATATATACTCAGCTAGAGTGGAAACACGAACTTGTGGGCCCATCTAGAAGGTCATCGCCATACCGATTGCCATCCTCAACCACTGCAAATCAGAGTTTGAAACGATTGATTATCTTCAATGCTAATGGCAAATCGCACATACTCATGATGCTAACAACCGGAGGAGATCAAAGGAAGCCCTGTAATCGCAGGATCTCCGCGACGAATGTTCCAGGGAACAGAAGCTCAAAATGTCACCGGGTGGAATACTACGTCTTTGGGGTGACTTCATTAAGATTCGAGGGCATGGCCAATTAGGTGAATCGGGTGAACCGTGTATGTCGTCTTCCTATCTGCCGCGTAGACCCTTGAAACAGTTACGATCAGGCTCGTTTGCTGATATGGAGAATTGCGGCGACACGACTTGGATGCATGAGCCCATTCGTTTAGATTGTCAAGAAAGGTCCTTATGATAACTGCCTCATGTTTTGGGCGTCTAGTGAGAGAGTAATGCTATAAAGCAGCCTTAAAACGCCCCATCACACGCATCTCTGCAACTTCGAGCAAGACGCCATCCCCATACACCAACTTCACCTCAACTGTACTGCAGCCACTAAGATGGCGACGCTCATTCCAAAAACCACACCCATTCGAGCATTCGAAGATCACGAGGATCGCGTGATCGCACTGGCGGTTTTCCGCGATCGTGATGAACGCATGGTCACGGGCTCGTATGACGGGACGCTTCGTCTGTGGGACTTGAAAACAGGTGTAGTGTTGAAGAAGATGGAGGGGCATCGCAGTCGGGTGCGGGCGTTGGCTGTTTCACCAGATGGGGAATGGATAGCAAGCGGTGATGAGAGCGGAGAGCTCATCATCTGGCATGGAAAAACTGGGGAACCATTCAACCAAGCAATCAATAAAGCTCACGACAGCTGGATATTTTCACTTGTCTTCAGATTCCAGGATGCTGGCCAGTGGATCATCTGACACTACCACGAAGCAATGGAGTACATCATCATGGCAGGTGCACCATACACTTAGTTGTAGTGGAATTGTCCGCTGCGTTCAGTATGCACCGCGGTCGGGCCATTCGCAAGCACTTCTTGCGATTGCAACGGACCGCTATGTCCAAATTTACCGGAACTACACTCCAGACAGATTTAATAGTGGTTACTACAGTTGGGATCGCACACCATCACCATCACCATCACCTCCACCACCTCCATTCCCCACTCAGTTGCTGGCGACGATCTGGGGAGGATTTAACTACTCACTCGCGTGGACGCCAGATGGGACACAGCTTCTTTTGGGGGGCAACGGGGTTGATCCCACCATACGAGTGTGGGATACGTTGACCTGGCAGCAGGTCGATGGTCCCTGGAAGGGCCATTTCAAGACTATCCATGCCATTTCTCTGAACTCTAGCGGCACTCTCCTCGCCTCCGCATCTCATGACAATTGTGTCCGCCTCTGGCGACTCTCAGATCGACGAAACATTGCCATATTCAAACACTCTGGGGAGCTGAACTGCGTAACGTTCTCTGTGGGTGACAAACACATTCTCAGTGGAGGTGTGGATAAAAAGATCTCGGAGTGGCCAATATCCGAGAATGCTTTGTCAGAAGATGGTCCAACTGATGGCCTCATGAAGGAGCAAGCGACGTGCCAGGTAAATTTGTTTTCATTTTCCCGCTCATTCATTATCTAAGTATATTTTTACGTCAAGGTTCAAGCCTACTGTGATTTCAAGGCATGTTCCCACCTTTGGCTCTTATAACGCAGCGTGAACATGATTTACGCAGGTCCTCGCTATGAACTCGGCAGCCCGCAACGCGTGCATAGCTGGGGACTTGCCTATCGCTGAAAATGTGCTAAATCAAGATATTGAATCCGATGCCAGTCACACTGCCTATGCCAATCGCGCATTTGTTATGGCGTGAAAATGCGACTGGGACCGAGCGCTTCAAGATGCAGTTCAGGTGAGATTGACTGGCCCATCATGTGCATGACCTCCTAACAAAAGTTATCCTTGATGATGGCATAGTCCGTCAGCATTCAGCCATCATTGACGGGCCATATCTCCAAGGGCATTGCCCTCTGCGGGAAAAAGCAGGTTTTGGCTGCCAGGATATCATTTGACCTCGCATCCATGTTTACGAATGGTGATTGAAAGACCGATCACATGCTTTTCTTGATCAAGGCAGGTACTAATATTCTTCTCACATACTCCACGCTTCATTGCGATTTTAGACCATTGCATTGTTCAATGCAAATGAACATCAAGAGGCGATGCTGCGCATTGGAGAGCTAACCGCGAGTCCCAATGTCGATCCTGTCGCCTGTCGTATCGTGGAAGTGAGTGTGATGCGCTCGATCATACCAGGTTCACGTACTATCATTTATTTCTTTTACCCCTCGTACACCAGGCCTACCTTCGCGTCTAACTGGGAAACATTGCCTTAAATGATGTACGTCATAACGAAGCTGTTGAACATTTCACTGCCGCCGCCAATGCTAGCACTTTCTTTTACAAATCGTCAATTCATCTGACATACGACGAATTTGTCGCGGTACGCTGATATGACGCAATCAAAAATTCATTTATGTTCAACTACGTGTTTTCCGCAGCTCTTTGGCTGGGACCTCAAGTCCTTGTGGCAAACCGCAAACCAGCAACAGTGTTATGCACTCTTTCGAGCAGGTAGTTTTGGAGCAGCCATCGAATCGTATCAATCCATCATGGATAAGGTTGATGATGATATGAAAGTCGGTTTGCGTGCTTGGTTCATTGGTAAGTATTTCACTAATGTCTTCCTGTCTCTCCGTCTATAATCATCAACTGCACTTCACTCAACTCTCAAGTAAGATAGAAACGCGCTCTATACTTCCCATGGGGATGGTGCGCTCACAGCGAGTGGTTACTCGTAGTTTGAAACACAGAGATCTTTCATTTGTACCTTGACGGTAGTTGTATTGCTCTTGGTTCTTGTGTCATAATATTAGAGTTCATGGTACCCTTATCAGTCGAACCTTGCTCGGTTCTTTCGAGTTACTCCAAACCCTAACACCTTGGGGCAAACCGTTGTCGTTTAGCAGGGTGAACCAAACTGAAAAATTAAGTGAACCTCATATTTTGGCCTCACTTGACCGATGATATTTGCCATGATCGATCGGCATCTTCTGTGCTACTCCCCGAGTGCAACGTTAGTTGATTCAACCAATTAATTGATACTTGTTCAACTATGATCACGCGTTTTTACCTCTGGATTTCGCGGTCATATTGAAAACTCAAGTTCAGTTGAAGCTGGAGATAAGATTACACGGGAAACGTGTCCAGGCCTCGAGAAGATTTAAATAACATGCATGCCTCAAAGAGCGAAAGGGCACTACGATAAATAATGAACATTTACGACTTGTTTATGACTGCGTTCTCGATTCTTGTTGGTGGTAGGTAACGGAACATACAGATCTAGGCAAACAATTCTAGGATGTATAGGAAGATACAGTATAAATCAGGAAAGCTACAAGGAACAAAACAATTGAAAGCTTGGTGTAGCGAGCTCGCGAGATAGAATAAACTGATAAAAAATCCTAGTATCATTTCGTAGATAGTCGTGAAATCAAGATCTGAAAAATCCAAAAGGTAACAAGATAAATACACTTAGAATCCCGTGGCAGATGCAATAGATGGAGCGATAGATTCGTGCCGCTGGCGCTCCCACAATTTGTCCTTTCCGCGGATTTCGATATTCTCAAAGGCAGCGCTCTGCGTCAATTTTACGCAGTCCCGTGTTCCGAGGACAAGAAGCTCGAAGAAGAATGCGGATGCAGCACGCCGAGAAGCTTTCTCCGTCATCCTGCGGAAGCTTATGGCTCGCTCCTCGCCATCCTCGCGGGCTTCGGGTTTCAGCTCCTTGCGGATGATGCCCAGCGCTTTTACCGTGTTCTTGCTATATCCTGTGCCTTCACCGTCACCAGCAGCTTCCTGAGCCTGAGTGGGAGAGGGCCGTACATCGAACGACGCGATGGGGCATGTCATATCAGCGTAGGTCTCGTCACCTTCTTCTCCATCAATGGCTGGCGTGGACGATCGACTTTGCTCTGTTGCGGCACCTTTGCCTTGTTCCAATCCCAATTCGTCATGTGCCACCGGGAATTCACCACCAACATCCATCTGAAACTCGTCCAAACCGCCCGTCATGTCGCCAAAGTCGAAGCCACCGTCAGGAGCCATACTGGCACGACCGCCAAGAGCTTCGCTGGCAAGTGCAATGCTCGGAGCAATACTGGCATCCCGCCGAGCTTGTTCGACCTGCTCATCCTCATGTATGCTCCCCTCAACCCTAGGTTTCTTCCTCCCTGCCTTGTCAGGGGATGCACCCCTCTTTTTCGATGGGAGGCCAGTCTGTAAAGGACGCATGAACAGGTCGGATAATTCGGGCGCTAGTCCAGGGGGCCCGGCAAGGAAGAAAGTGCCTTCGGGCGTAACCTTGGTGGGAAGAAAGTAGGCAAGGGGATCCTCGCGGATCTCCATGAGCCGCATCACCATCGCAGAGCGAGGAAGGGATGGATGTTCTGCAAGGATATTACTGACATCCTTGATAACAGGCGCGCCTAGACCACGACCAGCTCTGGCTCCGGGGCCATCGGTGAGCTCAGTAACAGCATCGATGATTTGCTTTTTTTCTTTGGGCTTGCGCTTGGCCTTTGCAGCAACTGCATCGTCAGCTAATTCTTGTGCAGCTGCTTTTGGTGTGAGGAGAAGTTCGGGCGGTGGTGTTGGTGGAGGCTCGGTGAGCGGAGAGGCTGTTTACTGGGCATCAAAAAAAGTCAAGCAGAAAATATGAAACCACAGCGTACACATTCGAGAAGGAGACCTGGTTTGTCCGGGTGTCTTTTCACGATCGCTTGAGGGGCGGTCCCCGAAATCGATACCCAAATCAATGTCCATATTTCCCATGTCTGGACCAAAACCCATGTCCACATCCATGTCGGCACCAAACGGATGTTCGGAGGGTTCTCTACTTCTGTTCGAGAAGAAATCTTCGCCCTCTCCACCTTGTCCCATCATTCTGGAGTCCAACGACTCTCTGGCACTTCGTGGAGTCGGGGCATCACGACCAACTTCTACGCTTCCGTCGATAACGCTGACCGGTCCGTCTCCAAAGTCGAGACCGAGATCAAGCTCTCCAAAGTCCTGTGAACCGATACCATCTGATGGCCCGAGGTCAAAGCCGTAGCCAGGATCGTCAAGGTCAAATTGTAGGTCGTCGGCTGTTTGAAGGGTAATATCTGCTTGGCGTGCAACATGATGACCCTGAGGTTCAGCAATACGGTCCTCAAAATCGATGTCCCTGGCTCAGCGTGTGAGCCAAGAGGATAAGAAACGAGAGAGTGCATGAGGATCTCACCAATTGATATCTGGAAGTAAAACGTCCAGGTCGAGATTGCTGCTTTGAAGTGTGATTGCATTGCGGTTGACAGCCAGTTGATCTTCCGTCATATCAACAACACCTGGGCGGAATGCCTGGAACGAGGTCAACATTTATGTGACACCAAAAGTACAAGCCATTACCATCTTGATTTTGAGGAGTGCTTCATTACAATCATCCAATAGATATTTCGCTTTTCGACTGTAAATTCGAACAACACCGAGCAATAACTGTCCGCTTAGGCGCAGTGCCATGACTTCAACCTCCTGTCCCATGATGGCATCTGGGATGAGTGTAAAGTGTCATTTAACGCGTCAGAAACGAATCAGATAATGACACACCCGCTGCCTGTTCAATATCCGTCTGTAGTGTCTGTGTTTTGGAGAGTTTTCTCTCCATATGCGCGGCTAGCCATACTTTGGCCAGTGGCCCACGGCGCGATAAAATAGCTTCTGAGTAAAACTTTTCCGAAGTAAGCCACCGCCAAGTAGTTGCAGGAGTAAGGTGTACGAACCATGATAATCCAAGCTTTAGGTGATATACAAGAAATGAAAAGAAAGAGGGTGTTGACCAGGCACCCGGTCGCGGACTCGCGGTTTCGAACAACTTGGTCAGGCGGTGGCTGTGTCACAGTGGAAGGTTATTGAACTGTGTTTGGCCTATTGGCCTAAATTTACGGATTTTTGTGGAAGCGGGCTGGTCAAAGTCAAAGATGCTGGCTTCCACATCGCGAAACTCTCTTAAAAGAGTCTCGAGGAAAGCCGCTTTGTGGTCATCCCAGTCCGAGTGCACTGGAGTGGTGCCTGTGACCTTTTCCCGTGAGTGAATCCGACTATTCGTTCGCAAACGCGGTTTTGAACCCCATATAGGCTGTCAGAGCACCCAACAGGTTGCAGCAAAGCCTGCTCTACACTCGAGCTCGTCTAGAATTCGGAATAAACCATGGTCCTTCGTTCCCGACCAAAGTTTTCAGGGAACTGCACGTGGTAGTGCTATAGCGCGCTACCAGTTCAGGTCTACAGGGTTTGCCAATTCCAAGAGCACCGCAATGGTTCTTAGAATGTGCAAAGAAATGAAGCAGGAGGGCGTAAACCCGGACATTATCATTTATAATAACTTGCTGGCATGTCTTGCGGACGATTGTCATGTGCTAGAGGCTTGGGCTGTTGTCGAAGACATGAGTTCTATGGGGATTGCACCCGACCGAAACACTTTCAATCACCTCATACATGTGCGTTCGTGTTTCTTTGGTCGCTGTACCTTGCCTTATCGTTTCACTGTTGAACCCAGGCATCACGTCGATTGCACTCGGGAGCTATGTGGGATATCCTCGACAAGATGGATGCAGCAAACATCCCTCCGAACGAACGGACATTCCAGTTAATGATCCAACGCCACACAACGCCAGAAAGAAAAAATCTCGAATTTGCACTGCAATGTGTTTATGAGATGGGGACCCGGGGGCTCATCCTTGAGCTCACGATCGCCCAAGATGTGATAGGACTTGCGGCGGAACTCGGCTTTCCCCGACTTGCAATCGACCTGGCGGAGAATTTCGAAGCGACCTCCGTCCGGAGATTAAGTTCGGAAACATGGATAGGATGTCTAGCATCATCTGCTGAAGCTCTTTACGTGCGTGGTATTTATATCTAGTATCGTTTCCACCTGACATTCGATCGGAAGGCTAAAGGTGTTCAACGATGCTGGGAAAAGGTTATTGGCGACCTTAATGTTACTCCAGACGAAGGACTCTGCCTCGATGTTCTCCATACTGCTGGACGTCATGGACTCTCCGACCTTGCAACAGATGTCATTCGGGTCCTCAGAATCCTGGGCGCTGACTGGCAAGAGTACCACTTTGCACCCCTCGTGGAAGCAATGTGTAACGCCGGAAATCTAAAAGATGCCTTTGGCACACTCGACTTGATGCGAAGTAGTAACATCTTCCCTACTGCGGTAACGACCCAGCCGATATACGAAGTCCTGAAGCAGGATGTTGACAAGGTGGACGGTGCTTGGGAACTGCTTGACAAGCTACGAAGTGAAGGGAAGACGATCGACAGGACCGCCATCAATGCCATCATCCGCGCTGCCATATCACTTTCAGATCTGCAGCGTGCCGTGGGCGCCTACAAGGCTTTCCCCGACTACAAATGCGTCCCCGACATTGACACCTTCAACTCACTTCTTTCTGGCTGTATCATCGCCAGTCACCGTGGACTCGGAGATAGACTGCTCCTGGATCTGAAGGAGTTGGGTATCAAGCCAGATGCAACGACATATGAGCGGATCATCGTTCTTTGCCTAACACAGGCTACATATGAAGACGCGTTCTTCTATCTAGAGGAAATGAAAGCGCAAAAATACGTGCCGCCACGGAGCGTTTACGACGCTATCATTCGCACTTGCATCGCTGCTGGTGATTCGCGGTACACGCTAGCATTGGACGAGCTGAAGCAGTGTGGATACACTGTTTCGGATAACTTGCAGACCTTCATTGATACTGGAGGACGAGAGTCACGGCCGAGGTCATAGTGGTCGTGTGTCGAGTTACATTCATCATCGATAGGTAGCTTAGCTATATCTACATAATTTACCTCAGGTTTAGAATTGATGCTTGTACCACTCTTCGGGCCTACGCGCGATTCTGAATACGTTGACCATTATGATATATGAATCACTCCACTCTTGTACGACTGCCTTCCCTTGTGAAATCAGATTTGGTCGAAGACCCTATGCGGGACATAGCCCTATCCGAGTGCAGGGCTCACTCCCGGCTTGCTATCGTGGTTTGTATATATGTGCTTTGGTTGATGTGATACTTCCTGGTGGGCGTTTCGGATTTTGATCAAGAGCACACGCCATAGCAATTGCACATCTACATCAATCCCAGAAATAGATCCCTTGGGCCTTGGCTAAGTAGCAATTGGATATTAAACCCGAGGGATCAGGGCTCTGTCGAGAACAAGATTGTACGCGCGCTGACAATGATCCGTCGGGCTACCGGTTCGAGACTCAGGCCTCCTGATCGCCCTGACTGGTTGTGGCTACCTGCCATGTGAAACGATTCAACAAATTCGTGCATTGCGATATATATATCAGACGAGCAGGTAATTGAAAAGCAAATACAGCTACCCCACCCACCCCTTTTTCTCTATTGCGAACACCTTCCTCGTCATGCCAGGACGACTAGACACCATTCCATGGTTTGTACAATGTTTCCCCCCACTCCCCCGTTCCGCTTGCTACACACCATCTACTTTCTCTTGGCCTCCCCGCCTGTGCTCGCAGAGACAGGTTCTTCGTCATCCCACGGGCTGAAGTTGGGCTTCCGAATCAACGGCAGCGACTGTAGCCACGCAGGTAAAACAGCCCCCTTCCCCCCAAACGCCGGCAGCGGCTGCACCTCAGCGTGAACGTGCACTGGAGAAGATGGAATACTTCCGACATCGCTGAGGCTTGGCAGACGCTCGAGGCTCGTATTAGTCGAACCACCAAGCGCGCGCTGAAGTACCTCACGTTCCGCTCGAGAGGGAGCAAAGGCGCGAAGGAGAGCAGATGGAGTCGAGAAATTGCTGGACATGAGCCCGTTTGGATTCAGGGCGTCATAGCAAGCCATAGGAGCGGCGCTGGTGGATTCGGACATAGCCGGGGCTTGTCGTCGCGGAAGTCTGAAAACCTTGGCATCAGGATTGAGGCCCTTGCGTTGCTTGTCCTTGGCAGATGTCGAGAACCACCTGCGTGGTCCAGAATCCAACTCCATGATAGCGGCATCATTGACAAGAGTGTCGTCCAGTGCGCGTACGGCGGAGGGATCAGAGTTCGTGCGGTGAGGCATGCTCATTTTGTCATACATGGCCTGAGTGTGGTGGCGAACTTCGAAAGGATCATACTCAACATTCATTTCCTGTGCGGGTGAAGGTCCAGTGAGGGACACAGGTGACACACTAAGCGTGTTTCCAGCTCTTCCAATGCCTCGGCAGTCTCCAGAAGGGGAGTCTAGCACGCTAATGAGGCTACTTGGGATGAATGCTGAAGACGGTGTTTGAACATCAAAGGGAGAGAACGCCAAATTCGTGTGGGGGGAGAAATGACCGTGAGCGATTTTACCAGATTGTGATGGTTGCGCGAGGGAAGCGATATCGTCATCAAAGATGGTGTACCCCTTGGAGCGACGCGAAACAGCACTCGTTTCACTTGCATTAGGGCTGAAATTTGACAGTGATCCCAACGAAAGTCGTGGAGGTCTCGGAGAGCGTGAAAATTCTCCTGAATCAAGACCGCTTTGTGCGCGTTCCGAAGACCCCGGTGAAGAATGGATGTCTAACGGCTCATCAAAGGGACTGAAAGTTGAAGACCAGGATGGTGCATCTGCTTGACCCATGTCATAATCATTTGCATTGCCGTGACCGTTGATGTGACCGTATTGCTCTTGCGTGGAGGAATGGCTGCTGTTCAAAACCTGCATAGGGACAAACAACGGCTCCTGTTTCAGAACCTCCGTTCGCTCCCTAGCGGCTTCAAGTCGCTCGCGTGCCTCTGTGATTTTAACCTCGAGCTCCTTCGCACGTGTGTTGAGCGCGGCGACAACATCCTCGGCAATCCGAACTTCCTTCTTCTTCGTCTCAAGTTCCAGTTCCAGTTCCTGTGTTAGGTTGGCGTCCTCGACCTCAGCTTCTTCAAGCAAAGTCGCTCGGTCTGTCCCGATTTGATCCCTTAGCCTGCCAATTTCGTTCTCCAATTCCTCAATGCGCCTTACAGCGCCCTCCTTCACACCGCGGGCGGCCTTCAGCTTCTTCTCGGCGTCTCTTCTTCCCGTTTCAGCAGAACGTCGTGCATCCTCGAGCATTTTGGCACGAGCTTTCCCTTCGGCTTTGCGTTGATCTTCATCGCGCTTACGTATGCGCAGCTCAGCCAATTCAGCTTCCAGCGCATCATGGGACATAGTAGCGGCTGTTTGGGCCTCGCAAATTTGGGTATCTAGTTCTGCCACAAAAGCCTGCTGAGCAGCGATTTGCCTCAAGACTTCCGCGACCATCGGGGAGTCATCGATGGATACAGATCTCGAAGGGCCACATGAGATGGTTTGAGCAACAGGTGGGACGTAGACGCCGATACAGGTCTGGTCGGAAACTGGTTGGGATATTTGAAGATTATGCTCGTGCGTTCGGTGATCTGTGTGCAGGGGAAGTGAAGCCGACTTGGGAAGTGGCGGAGGCGTCGAGTTACGACGAGGAATGATTCCAAGGCGCGGTGCAAAACGTTCACGATTACGTAACCTAGGTGGGGTACCACGCGATGGAAGCCTGGGACAGGGAACCGACTTTGCAAATGGGCGACCTTCTTTCTACATTAAGATGGAAGGACGAATGAGATCGAAAAAACATACTGTTGAATTCGTTGAGTTTGTCGAGAGCCTTGAAGCCAAGTATACCAGAGCTCCAGCCTTCAGCGTCCTTTGATCCGATCATGGCATCGTGATACCACGAATCAACAAGACCGCCACGCCACCAGTGACCAAATGCTCCAATAAACCAAGAATCTGAAACTACCGATCCATCATGATAAACACCTGACAAGTTCCCGTTACCATGTAGACTAGTTGTGCTTGAACTACGTCCAGAAACGCCAGCAGCTCCACGGGTAGTGGCGATCGTGCAAATGCCGATGCTATGGAAGATATGCTTGGGGGTGCGTAGAGATACTGAAGCACGGTTTGCAAAGTGAAATGGAAGTGGCGTGCGGTCAGTCAGTGTATTGCGGTCCACAGGACGCGAAGAGTATTGGGCATCAGTATCAGAAGATTCGTCCGTGGTATCATCAAGATGGCTGAGGTGTTGGCGGAAGGATTGTTCGGTTAGATAAGCACGAAATGATGTCTCTGAGGGGTTCGTGAGATACGCTTGATGTTTTTAGGTTCAATAAGGATGCCAATTAGATGGACGATCAAATGCAGTGAACAATGATAGTATGCAAGAGTGAGAGACAAGGAGAAATAAAATGGTCAATGTGTGCAATAAAAGAGCTTGAACCACATTGCTCACCAAGTATGAGCACTACAGCAACAAATACAAGAAGAAAGACGAAAGACCTGAATTCACTGCGAACACGGGCGGAGTCATCCCAGAAATACAAGGGAGTCCATAGGGAGATCAAGCCAAGGCCGCCGAAAGATAGGCTCATTAGCAAGATAGTCGATGGTCTTGATGACTTTGCGAGCTTATGCACGTTGGGATGAAGATTATGAGTAGGGTGGGTGCGATTAATGGCAGACACTGTTGCAAAGGGACAACGACGTCCCCGCAGTTAAATTGAAATGTACCTGTAGTAAGTGAGTTGAGTGAATGAGTTTAAGGATTAAAATGATGAACTCACCGTCGTTTTAGGGATAGAGAACGTCGCCAACGATGATCACGTTGAGGAACGTTGAGAGTTTAGGAAGAAGAACAGCGCCCGCAATCAAAATGCCGGAGTCGGAATTTTCGTACGTAAATCAGTGCCACAGTTTTACAACAAAACTAAATTCGCTACTAATCTTAATCCACGATCATGTCATCCACACAGCTTGCTATATAGGTTTCCTTGACAAATGCACTGTCGTTTAAACGTGCCACGGCACCGGAAATCTTTTGGCTGAACTCTTTGTACTTTTTTTTTATCGATCTAAGCCAACGTTATCCATCGATAGTCGCATCAGTCATCCGAGGACGGAGAACAATGCGCCAAGAATTTTGCGCCTTACTTACCTTGGTTTTACATATTTGATAGAACATGCTGCCGACCACGAGCTGGACAACGTGTCTTATCATTTATACACGCAGGAAATTTACCCTGTAGTGGTCTAAGTATGTCCATTGTCCAGACTGTTCGCATGTCTTTCATTCACACATACGAGTCCACCCTGCAGGAGACTGTGACATGATCGATGGACGTACGATGTCATTTCATTATTCTGCTAGTACATAACCATCACAACGTTCATCCCCTAGGCTGGCTAATATCGTCATTGACTGGCAGTCGTGGTATGTGGCCGGGTCGTAGGTTGATATCCCTTCGGCTTCCTGCAAACGATGCTATATTTATGCACATTCCGTACTACTGCTGAGAAGGAAATAATGCGCCAAGAACAATAAAAATTTCCCATGAACTATTTTGTGGTGCACCCGGGACCGCATCCCGAATCATTTTCTTTTTACAGTAACACCTGCAACCAACTTCCGCCGTGATCTAGGAGAAAACTATATCTGCGACTTCGATTCGAATCTCGTTGGCAATATTGGAAGGAGCATGCTTATTTAATGAGTTGGAGCGGAAGGCCTCTCCTGGGGCCCGAGTCCTAAACAGTCGAGTACTTCCGTGCTGAAGTGAGTAGTTTCCATTACCCCACTAGGCATGTACTTCGGGCATGTGCTAAGGGGGATGCTTTTCGATAGACTTTAGTTGCTTTTAGCTTTTTTACCCTTTGTTACGAGTGTTCGGTGACATCCGGCCGAGCGACTCCGCTGGAAGCTCTGGTTAACTACCAAGGGGCCGTTAGGTTGTTGCATAGTCCTGCGTATCATGATGTTCCTAGCCTTCCCCATGACCCAACTACATAACGCATCTCGTGTACCGGTATAAATGCCGTCCGCACCTGTCTTTCAAGAATAGTTTCCATGGATTCCAAACTTGGAGGTGATGATCGACGTAGTTTGTTTTCAAATTCAGCTCTTCCTTTGCCTCGAGGGGTCTGCATGTACGAGAAGTTGCCTCCCACAACAACCTATTCGCTTTCTCATTACTCCAGAAAATGGCCCATTGGAACAAGGATCAGTGGGGAGTGCAACAGGGACAGGGGTATCCGCCATTCTACACTACCCTCGGCGCAGAGCCGACGCCTGGACACTCTCAGCCATATGCCCAACCAGTCGTTCAGCCACAGTACGATCCACAATCATCTGCAAACCAAACAACACCCTTCGACGACGGTCGGTTTGAGCCGAAGAAGCAGGTCAACGACATTCTCTTCCTGGTCATTTTCATTCTGCAGGTCAGTCTACGTTATCTCTTGGTGCACTCCTTCTAATGCCATGGTAGTTTGCCGGGTTTGTCGCGCTTTCAGGAATTGCTCTCTCAGGATACGTGTCGAATAACGGACTCGGGGGTGGTGTAGGCAATGGCTCCCAGGTTGGCTCGTCGGTGACCCTCAATCGGTATGTTGACTGTAGGCATTCATCGACATATTTAATTGACTGCGTTAGGCACACTGCCTACCTTCTGTTGTTTGTCACTGCGGCAGCTCTTGTCTTATCTATAGCCTACTTGATCCTCGCACGCATGTTTACACAGGCCTTGATGCACATCACTCTCGTTTTGTCTATAATACTCAACATGTAAGCCCCCTAACGCCCTAGATCGATCATCATGGTGATCGTAACTCTAGCGCCATTTGCGTTTATTACTGGATTACTGGCTACTATTGTGAGCGATACCAACTTATCGGCCACCCCTTTATTGACTACGAAGCTACAGCTGGTGCCATCATATTCACTATTATTGCCTTGATTTCGATCTTTGCCTATTTTGGCTTTAGGTCCCGCATTCCATTGGCGTCCCTTCTCCTGCAAGTAGTAATGGATATCTCCAAACATCACAAGAGCGTCTACGTCGTCGTCTTCATCGCCTTGATTTTGCAAGCTGCTCTAACCGTGTAAGTCGTCGCTGTTGTCACCCTCAAAGAAGTCTTTTGATATGCTTTTAATTGCAGGTGGTTTTCCTATACACTGATTGCGATGCAAGTGTTTCAATTTGCTGTGCAATCTTTAGTTTCTCTAACATATTTTGTAGATACACGAAATGGACACCTGGCAACCCAAGTAAGTTTGCGTTACTAGTCAATTTAGTCAAGTTTGAACGATCACTCAGGTTGCGTTAACGGAACGTCTTGTTCTGGAAGTACTGTGGCAGGCCTAGTATTCTATGCAATATTTTCGTACCTCTGGACATCTCAAGTCATCGGTAACGTCGCCTTAGCCACTCTTGCTGGTGGACCGTATGGAAGTGAGCCTAGCTAGATGACTTGATCGGTTTCATCATCTCATATACACATCACAGGTTGGTATTACTTCGGACCTCGAGAGCAGCAACTGATGGTAAATGTCTGTTCTATGCGCCCTCAGTTGCTTATACATTGATTTCAGCCAAAACACCCAACCTTTAACGCATTTGGACGTGCTTCGACGCTTTCTCTTGGGTCAATAGCATTTGGATCCCTGATTGTCACTATTTTGGAAATTGTTCGCCTTATCCTAAATGCTGCAAGGAACAATGCAAATGCGCAAGGAAGCTGTGAGTATCAATTTGATTTTTTCAATGCCATTTTGAAGCCTTTGATAAGTCGTAGAAGCATGTCTTGCTTGCTGCGCAGAGTTCTTCGTTGGATGTATCGAAGGACTGGTAAGGTACTTCAATAGATATGCCTACATCGAGATTGGTAAGCTATCTGAGTTAATCCGGTTGTACTTATCAGTCATTCGGTATCATTAGCGCTGTATGGAAAACCTTACATTAAAGCAGCAAAAGACACTTGGACCATGTTTATGGATCGTGGTACGCTCCGTTATCGTTTGTTTTCCCGTAAGCACTCTCAGGGTGCTAATATTGTAGGAATTGATGCGCTTGTCAACGACTCATTGGTTGGCATGAGTGAGTCACTAGTGGGGGATACTGACGTCATCTGATGATGTTCGACAGCTTTGACGTGGGGAGCGTATGCCATTGGGCTTCTATGCTCACTCTTTGGGTATCTCTACCTACGCCGTGCGTGCTGAATTAATGTGCTTGAGAAATCGGTACCATCGTTACCGCACAGTGACACATCCTGCATATAACGCTGATGGACAGTACACAGCGCCGGTTGTCTTGTTTGGATTCATCATTGGACTGCAATGCTGTGCGTGCTTCTTTTTGATTCCATCGATAGTTCTGTATGATTATCAATATCTTGCAGCGATGACAATGTCCGCTGCCATAGAGGCTGGAGTGTCTACTATGTATGTGCAAACCTCAGTGTATGGGAATACCAGTTGCTGATTTTCTCGATTTCCAGCTTCGTAGGTCTCGGAGAAGATCCACAGGTATTAGCTGCACGCGCGCCTGACCTATTTAGGGTGAGAGCTTCAAAGTCGCAGCATATCTGTACCTGATCAGCTTTGCAGCTCATTGCTCTTACTTATCCTCGTGTCGTTCAAGGGGTACCGAGGGTTTGATGCTCTCGATGTGGCGATGTCCGGATATTTTGTGTGGCCGGATCCGGCTCTATAGGTCCCTGCCTCAAAATTCAACATGAACATATGTTACTGTATAGAACCTCAAGTATGATCGTGAACCGAACTACAGATTTTCGAGTCATACGGCTATGACAGTCACCGGTCCGAGATGAATGGAATGTCACGGTTGGAACCATCATTTCAAACAGACGTGAATATTACCTCACAACGTGAAACCTTTTAACGGGGATCACCAGATTTGAAGTGTCTCCATGATGCTTAGCTATTGTCAGTGCAGGTTGATTGGTCACTCACGACGATTGTCTTCTTTGCGATCGTATGGCTCCCCAGGAACGGTGGTTTGCTGCACCTTTGCAGCCATTGGATCAGACTCAAAAAATGATGCTGTACTGATTCAATTGTCAATTACCCTCATTTGGTCGACCGGTACGTTCAGGTCCACAAAGCCGGTAAGCAGCCGTAAGCCAGGCCCTTTCCCCAGTTTCTTGAAACCACCGACTAGCTGGTTTCAGTTATTATGATATGACCAGTGCGTACGACGTGTCCTACGACGAACGAATCCAGTGAGTCGTGCTGTCAATGTACAATTTTGCGCTCACCTGTCTTCGCTTTCATAGAGAGAGCATGAATGATGTTTGCGGATAATCAGTCTGAAGGCCCGTGTTATTCGCGCAATTTACGCAAATATCCACTCTTCCATGCAAGCTGTCAGCTCACCCGATAGGCTCCCTCACGAACGGCCTGCACCTGACCAGAACTTTATTTCTTACACTTGTGGAAGCGAGTGGAATGGAAGCACAACATCTTGAGGCGCTATTCGCTTAACTTGCGCAATTGTGCTCTACTCTATGCAAGTTGTCGGGTCATTTGATATCTCTTTAGCAATGGAAGGCGGTTAGCGCGTTTGTACTTCGGGTTGAAAACGGGCAGAGTGCAGTATAAAAGCTCTCAAATTATCATCGTAGGGTGTCCCCATCTTCTTCGAAAGCCTTCTACGTCAAAGCCTTTTACTTCAAATCACTATCATGAGTTCCGTCGTTCCATGGGATGGAGTCTACCGCATCCAGAATGTCGCCTATCCCGAGCAAAAGATAGGACTCAAGGATACTAGGGATATCGTCGTCGTCGGCCGTCACGAGGATTCGTTCAATCCACGCATCAAGGTAAGTTGTTGAACAAAAGTCTACTGTTCAGTTCTCATGGCCTTTGCAGTGGGAAATCCAGGCCACCACTGTAGGCGAGAATAGCAGGATAATCATCAAGTCGGACTCTAGCTCCATCTCATACTTCATCGGTGCTGGCGTCAGTTTTACTTCTCCTTTATTTTGAAGCTGAATGCTAACTTTGTAAAAGTCTGAGAAAGTGGTTTATAGTGGCACGCCCTATGAATGGAATGTATCGTACCGCGAGGTAGGGAGGTGGATGTGAGTATGCCATATATGATCACGCGTCTTCAGGGAGTAACGTGGCTCTTCTCTTCAGTATCCAGGACCCTGCTTCAGGCTTGTTGTTGCAGTTGCCTCATAGTGATGATGGAACAGAGGTACGACACTTCATTTTGCGCTGTTGCATAACATTTTACGTTGTGATTAGGTCCGACTCGTGAGGGATGGTGCGGGCGACGCGTCATACTGGAGGTTCATTCCTATCAGGCCCCCCTCGAATTGATTGAGTGCAGCGCACTGAGATAGCTAGTGTTGATGTGCTTTCTGTGTCGGTGATTAACGTGTACGTTAGTGGAATTCAAGTGCTCTCAGATGAGCGGGCAATGAAAGGCAACGAGTAATATTCAGTGAGTGATTTGTTGAGACCAGTGCTATTCGAGGCAAAGGTCCAGCACGTTCGACTCGCCTCACGAACGTTTCAACTACCCCAACACACGGGTGAAAAAGGGATTTATCCAGCGCTCCACAACACCACTGGCAATAGCGACTGGTTTGGATAAACGAATCTTAAGCTAGAGCGTCCAGTAGAGCGTCGCAAGGCAGACCACATTCTTAGCACCCGCCCGACTCCTTTGAGAATGAGAGTCTGTTAGCTAGGGCAGGAGGAACGCTAGAATAGTAGAGGCGGCAGCGGATGCGAACAGTTCTCATCAGGGGCTACCGCTACCCCAGCCGTGCCAACCTTTTCGTTCTGTTTAGGCTGAACCTATATACCTACTAGTGGGAGTACAGGTTCTGTCGCAGGATTGCAACCGCGTCCGATGACCATGACCATGACCCACGGTAGGGTAGTTTACGATTGGGAGAGGGTTAGTGGGGGGGAGTAGGAAGCTTCATACTCCAAGCAAACTCCAAATCTCGTCATGTCGAGAACCTAAACCTAACTCTCCAATAGTGACTTCTGTTTCGGCCGATTCCGAGCCAGAAGACGATACAGCCCTCACATGTGACGTCAACTATGATAATAATGATAAGTTATCATTTGGCTATCATCGATGCCATCATTTGCGGGCATGATGAGTTATTCGTATCTTGTTCGTATCTGGGTGCGGGGAAGCTGAGGTAGACATAAATGTGCTTGTGACGTGGAGCAAAAAGGCCATTTGTCCCAGGGAGGATTCGAACTTCCGGCTTCGCAGATTGGAGTAGCCACAATGCGATGATTTAACCACTAATCGACAAGGACTTTGCCCACTGGCCACTATAGGAGCAACAAGACTTGTCGGGCCGACGGTGTCGTACGCGTGCCTAGCTCAGGGCGCTCGGGCCTCAGCGACTCGATAATCTGCACTCAAACGAGCAAATTTAAAGAATGACGTATGAGATTTTGCGAAACCTACTAAATATATAGTGTAGCGGTTTTATATATCTCCTGATTTCAGCAAGTACTGTTTAGAATACCTTTTAATAGCACTGTTGAAAACCCCCGGCTCCCCCCACCGCCAGCTTCGCCCAACCTACGTCATCAATACCCTGGATCACTCGCCCCTGCCGAGTTCCGGCCCGGGAGTGTGCTTGAATGGGTATTGCTGCAAAATCTGCCACCTGCCTTGCCTGCTTTCAATTCTTGTCGATACTACTGATGCTGTACCGGAAGCGACGATGAGGCCTTAGATAAACAAGATCTCCGGATGAACGCCCGAACAACGGGGATCACGAGCATCTAAAATTGTGGCAACTCGGAGAAGACTCAGAAGAGTGGTATAGTGAATTGTTCAATACCGTTAGGCATACTCTGGTATATGTGTTGGTGGTTAATTCAACCAAGGTCGATCATGCAGCGACTGCGGAAACTACAAACTTTAGTGTACAAAGAAGTACAAGAAGTGATACCGGTGCGTTGGCGGCGCGTCACAGATTTCCAATATGCTATGAATATACTACATGTTCCTCATATTTTGGGATCCGAGCCTCAAACATAGAAATGATGCACCAGATCGGCTTGGAAACAACAACAGAATGGTTAGTTGACGCGAGATATACGCACTTCCTTCCACGGTTGTCTCTCTCACCGGAGCATCAGGGCATTGCATTGTCACATATGGTTGAGATATTTGCGCGAATGGTCGCAGATATCGCGCGGCACCAAACTCCCGGCCCATCCGGTAATCGATTGATGGTTACATAATACTAACAATAAAAGGCCATGACAAGACATATCCAACCAGCTGTGGAGCATCTCGAATATTACTACTTTACCCTCCCGCTATCTCCTTCAAAACTTCCCCTGCAATGAGGAAAACATCATACGCAGCGACATTTGTCGCTGTTCTTGCCATTCTTATCATCGTACGCCGTTCACGTCCCATTTCATGAATGACCACTCATCCAGGGGGTTTCTAGAATATTTTATCTTCACGTCTCCCGGATTGGTTCGCCTAGAGAACTTTTCACCATCAAATACCCTGACATTGTATTTGAAGGCTTATTGCTAAATACGACATCGCCAACACCCACATCACGGTTCGCTATGGCTTAATGCAACGTTGCGAGTCTTCTACCATCAGCATTCCCGGTCCCAGCAAAGGACGTCTGGAATACGCCGACTACGAATGCCGTCAGTTTCCGCTCCGCGTACAAGATAAATGTGAAAAAGAAAACCGCGTGTTCTGTGCTCTGTGGACCTCTGCTCAATACTTCACCGAGCTTGGCATTGGTTTCGCAGGAATGGGTCTCGTTGCTTTGGTCATTGGCGTGAGCACGCATTCCAGAAGGAGAAGGGTTTGGAGAGCGGTGGCTGGGCTAGTCATATTACACGGTAAGTCTTTATGAAGCACATGGCTTCATCAGACGTCATCTTGATATATTCCGCAGCTGTGTTCCAACTGGTGACGTTCATCCTCGTCACTGAGCTGTATCGCAAAGACCGTTTCCCGGGATTCGAACACGCTAAGCCTGGTTAGTTCTTACGATACCTTCTCTTGTCGACTCTAATATAGTCCTCAAAGGTGTTGGGTACGTCTTAAACGCTGTTTCTTGGGTTTCAGGTTTTGCCGTGGGCGCTGGCGTCATCATAACCGGCGTAGCTGCGGACCGCGGCCAGAAGTGGGCTGCCGGTAACAGATCAAACACACCAGTCCAGGGTTCTCGTCGCAGATTATACAAACCCGTTCAAAATTATGGTTCAAATGCATAGTTTGTTTCTTACTCTCTACGAACACACGATGAATCGGACTCGGTTTCGGTTTTACTTGTACCATATTTGGATATCTTGGCGCACTTTACTGTATGCACGCATTTTGTAAATATGTTCATTGAACGAGCCGCTCTCTCACTTAATCATAGAGGTGTAATTGTGTGAAAGTTGTATGCAAAATGAAATACCAAATATCGGTTGTCTAGATGTGCCATCTGATATACATAGCCCTTCTTCACCCATCATCTTCGGGATAATCTACCTGGTCATACAGCCTCAGCGTCTCATTCCAGTCCCTCTTCCGCCTCCTTCTGACCGAGAAGTACTTAGCTCCACTGTCCCATGTGCTTCTCACACGACCCTTCTGTTTGCCCCCACGTTCGACGAAAAACTTCTCGGGATCATCCGGTAAACCCAAAGTCCCCACAGCAAGATTCATCAATCGCGAATGCAGATCCCGCCTTGTCACTCGTATCTCGTTCAGCGTCTTCTTCCCGACACACAGAAGCCTCGCCAGTGCCATAAAGGCGCGGAAAGCCGATATCGCGTCTTCTGTCCATCTCAGGGTCATCCACATCATTGCAGGGACGAGAAATGTTGTGAATGCGGCGGAGGGAAGCGTCAATAGAATACAAGCAGCCCAGACGGATAGACCCGAAAAAAGCCCATAGACAAGTTTATATTGCGCTATCTCGTCAAAGGTGTCCCAGACTGGCCCAGTTCTTTTGAAGTTTCGGACGGCGATGAATGTGGTAATGAATACTGGGGTCCAGAGCACCAGGCCTGGAAGAGATATGGTAAAGAGACATATGAACCACGTCAGTCGAATAACCATCCGCATGGTAATCGTTCCCAAGGAGAGAGGACGCGCGATGCGGTCGTCTTTGATACCCCAATGAACAAGCCGGTCTTGATAATACTTTTGACGATAGTTTAGAAACAGGTACATTCATTAAAAACTGTATTACCTTGAGGTCACGACGTAATTGGTTGAACTCAATGTCCTCCTTGGTGAAGTCGATAGACTGATCCTCAACAATACGTTTGCTCTTTTGAGTGTCGTCGGAAGCTTTGAACGCCTCGACAAATGTTCTGGTGATTCGCACATATTCTCCTAGGCTCATAAGAGTCCCAAGAGGTGCATACATGCGTGTCGCCATCTTTGCGGATCTCACAAATTCCCAAGATGGCGAGTCAATCGTCCGGGAACTAATTTGTTGTTGCATCCGTGTAGTCAGAGCCCGAATTTCGTCATACTGTACGGGAGCGAGGAGCTCTGGATTGTCCTGAACCACAGGACACTAAATGAAATGCTCTCTATAGATAGATATATATGCACGCACCTTGGGAGTCAACGTCATCGGGGGGTTGAATGTCACTAGAACATCTGATCTGAAATGTTGTCGATGCCTATAATTTTACGCCGTCAGTAACTAGGCGAAAATATCAGAATAGTTTGATTACATGTAAGTGATTGAGCATGTCAGAATGGATACAGAAAAGTTTGGATCATCACGATTACGACTCAGGACATCCGAAACAATACGAGCCACTAAAAGATAGGTGAAGCAAACATTAGCAGATACTAATCAGTCGACAAACCTCCAGTCTTAAGGGGGGCAATGGTGGGGTGATAACGACTTGCCCCCTCCGGAAATAAACAAACTGCATCTCCCAGTTCGATTGCCTGTCAGGTTTGATTGGACTTTCAGATCCCCTATATGTATATTATAAGCGCATCTTACATCCATAAGCTTATCCATGGCTTGGCTGTTATCAACCTCGCTGTCATTGTAGTCTTTACGCCGCTTAATAGGTACAGTGCCTGCGGATTCGATCAGCCAACTGGTGAATGTCCGATGGCCGAATTGAGTGGATTTTGCCGTAAGCCGCAGCATATTACGGGTCTATGCGGCAATGGGTCAATGATAACGTCAGGTTCAAGGTCGTGGTTGCTTACTTTGGACGGCATAGAAGTTACCAGAAGACTGACGTACACAAACTATGAGTTAACACGCTTGGCCAAGGCAGATGTATTCTCACAGTGCATCCGTCAAGGAATTAGGATGGTTGGCACAGACAATGCTGACTCGCAAAACCATTTAGCTAATGGAGAATAACCCGACTGAAAACGGACCATGGTTGCCCGGTTTTCGGTATGATATCAGCATTCTCGACGACGATGGTCCCATAGAATATCTTCAGCACAAACTTGAAGAGCAACCTAGCACCACCGTCAAATTCTGTCGACCTTTGGTATGTCGCTGACCTCACCGAATTAAGATGTAAGACCAAGGTGTAGTAGAACCTTTCGCCATATTTATGCGAGTTTCGTCGTGAAGGTCGTGTACATGAACTGTTGCGTATGAGGAGGATTTAGGAAAGAAAAGGTTTAGTACATGTCACTACTAGTCACTTCAAAGTAGTCTTGTGTATTACGTAATCAATTTTTTGATCAATGCTGCCAGTGCATATCAGCAGGACGGCTATTCACAAGTGATCGTCATGGAGGAAGCATTGGCCAAAATACGGCCTCATACGACATCAAATCTTGCCCACCAGAAAGCACCAGCCAACCTACTTCAGGCTTTAGAATCTACGTTTCAGGAAAAGCATGCGGACAGGACACCTACGGCTTATTTTGCTGCATTGATCACAACTCTCGATGGAAGCATTCAAAAGAAGGAGACTTCACTTGGAGATGGAGACGTACTACCCGCAGAACTGTATCTTCTTGCTCTGGTGGCTCCCTTCGTCCCCTCGCCAGTTATCCAGACCAATCTCAATACGCTTCTCTCTTTGACTGCACCACTTTTTCCTGCCTTGATGGCACATGCTCCTCCAATGAGGTCACAGTTGACTCTGTACAATGCTGTGTTCAGAGCCCTTGACAAATCGCAACTGGACGTTTCTGCGGTCCGCCAATCATTTGCATCTATACTACAATTGTGTCTGGATCCTCGACCAAAAGTGCGCAAAAAAGCAGCTGACATTGTAAAAGACGTTCTTTCCTTCCCACCGAGTCCTTTAATCCGGCATCCGTACGCTCAGCGGGTGGCTGAATGGGCTCATATCGCGCTCCAGCAAGCAAGCACCGGTGCCCTACCGAAATCAAAATCATCAGGAAAAGGGTCTGATACCTCAGCTGCAGAAACAGCTATCCATCTCCTTGCATTCTTACGCCCAGTGCTTCCAAATCTTCCCCTCGAAGTATGTTAAATAATCTTTGAAATGCCATATACTAATACACATATTTGCAAGGCCATTCCACCCATCACCACTACGCTCTTGACCCTTCCACGATTAGGAAACCCATACCTCTCCCAGGCTGCATACTCGATTCTTTCCGATCTTTTTACTGCATCTACTACGACCGGCACTGCCAGTGCAATCGAACAAATTCCAGCCGTTTTACATGCCGTCCTTGAATCCCCACCAGCAAAAGGCGATAATTCCATCTCTCCATCTTGGATCCGTGTTCTAGGAGATGCAATGCTTGCATATCATGTCGCGGACGCATCGGCCTGTGCCACTGAATTTCACAGAGTGTGGAAAACGGTGTGGTCGTACTTCGAGACGAAGAACCCACAAACCCGTAAAGCTGTCGCGGAATCTCTGGATTTATTGACACGGTGTATCACGTCGTCTCTCGTGAAAGACTCCATTTCAGACGGTGAAGCTGGCAAATCGCCTTTGCGAAGCATCATCTCGCAAACAACGAAAGCCCTCGACTCCCTGTCCTTCGCATCTGCTATGCAGGAACTGCTCTCGGTTATTTCAGCTCTGGTCTCAAATTTGGGCGTTCGTGTGGACCCTGCAAAGTCTACTACTGCTACAGAGGCTTTGCTCATGCCTCTAGTATCGAAAATCGCCGATCTGCGGGTCCAAAAAGGCTTTGAGCACAAGGAAGCCGCTGACGCTGTGCTCTCGACGGCTATGCGAGTAGTGGGTCCCGCTGTACTTCTTGAAGCCATTCCCCTGAATCTAGAGCCCTCGGATCGGTGAGTTATTTTGGAACGGGGGAAAGGACTAGAGCTGAATTGTATTCTAGTCAAGCAGGCAAAGAACCACGCGCATTCCTTTTACCTATGCTCAACCAACCCCACCCATCTCTCCTCGGCCATTTTGTCTCATACTTTGTGCCCATGAGCGAGCGGATGTTCAATTTGCAGCAGAAGGCTGATAGCGAAGGAAGGCAATCGGAGGCGAAAGTGTGGAGTGTGCTTGTCACTCAGATATGGTCTGGATTTGCGGGCTATTGCCATGCACCTTCTGATATCAAGACAGTACGTGCGGTGCTCGTATACAAGCTTTTATATTGATGGATATCATTTTAGGCCCTTTCACCGGCATTCTCGCAACTCCTTTCTCAACTACTTTACAGCCAACCTGATCTCCGGCCACCTGTACTAAGGGGTCTGAAGGCTTTGATAGAGTCCAACAAGACTATCGCATCCCAGGTCGACACAGACATGGGAGAGTCCTCAGGATCTGACAACGTAATTACCCCTGAACAAGCTTCCGAGAACCTTACTTTCCTCAAGACCCAAGTAGAGAGTTGGTTTGCTGTCTTCTTCAACGTTTTCGGTAGCGTGGATAGGGATAATCGTGGCATGGTGGGCGACGTGATCGGTGTTTGGGCTGGACTCGCAGAGAAGCAAGACATTGCAAAAGCCTATCGCAAAGTCGTTGACCTTTTCCGTCAAAGCCTTCAACAATCAGACAACGGGAATACCACTGCAATGATGCAAGATCTTTTAATTCTCCTCCTTCCCTTCCTTGACACGCAAGACGTCGCCGCTCTGTTCTCGACGTGCCTCGCGCAGGAAGTACTGTGCCACAAGGACAACGGCGTACAAAAACGTGGTTACAAGATTCTAGCGAAGCTTCTAGAGCACGGTAAAGTAGAAGAGGATGCGCTCCAGACTTTTCAACGTCTGGACGAGCTTTCTGTTGGGCTTTCACCTGCTGCAAAGAAAGATCGATTCATCTTACTCTCTCTGCTGATACTTCGGGTGCCTAGCGAGTCTTTGCATATCATTCCTTCGCTTATCCCAGAAGCTGTCTTGGGCACGAAGGAGCCATCAGAGAAAGCCCGGTTAGCGGCTTTCGAGCTCATCGTTGCTATGGGTCAAAAGATGAGTAACGGCGGTATAGTGAAGAGGAGCATGGTGGATGGAATGGATGAGGACGGTGCGGAAGGTGAGCCATGATTGCATTGCAGATCTCAGCTATTGACATACTCTTTGCAGCACAAGCAAGCATCAACGAGTACATGACTATGGTTGCAGGAGGCTTAGCAGGAGCTTCACCGCACATGATCAGTGCCACTGTAACCGCCGTCTCCCGTCTCGTCTTTGAGTTCAGAGGTATGTAAACAGACGCCGCGACCGCAACTTATCTAATAATTCGGGTAGAATCCATCGATACCCAGATGCAGACGGAGGTCTTCACGACCCTTCTTGTTTTCCTCTCCTCTGCCAACCGTGAAATTATCAAATCCACGCTTGGGTACATAAAACTTGCGATTCATACTTTACCTATTGAATTGCTACGACCGCATCTAAAAGACCTCGTTCCTGCACTCCTCGCCTGGTCTCACGATCACAAGAACCATTTCAAGGCAAAGGTCCGCCATATCTTCGAGCGGATGATCAGGAGGTTTGGGTGGAATGACGTGTATCAAGCGGCAGGTGAGGATCAGGCCGCGAAGGTGTTGGTGAATATCAAGAAAAGGAAGGAAAGAGCTAAGAGGAAGAAAGCTCGAGAGGACGATGATGATGAAGAGGAGGTTGGTTTTTTTCTTGAACATCTATCGTTTACTATTGCTGATGACCTTATCCAGGCGACTAAAGGAAAGGTTCCCACAGGCGATGCCTTTGAGGACGTTTTGTATGGCAGTGAAAGCGAGTTGGACGACAGCGACGAAGATGAGCAGGCATCTCGACCCACGGCGGGACCGAAACGGAAGGGAGTTGAACAGGGGGTGCGTCTGCGGGTGGATGATGATGAACCGATGGACCTCTTGCAGGGTGTTGCATCACGATTGACCAGTGGGTGTTCTTCATGCGCTCGCAAGTACATCATTTACCTCTTTACAGATGCCCAAGCCAACCGACGCCGCAAGCCGGGTCAAGATGCAGGTCACTTCAAAACTGACACTGACACTGGAAAGATTGTTATCAACGAGGACGAGGAGTCTGATATTGAAGTCAGCTCTCGGAAGGCTGCCAAAGACGTTGCTGGCAGTGCATATCGGGAGAGTATGACCTCGGTGGATGGCTTTACCCGCGGACCCAATGGGCGCATCAAGTTCAACAAAGATACTAAAAAGAGACGCCGGGAGAATGAGGACGAAGATGGAGATGTTGAGATGGCTGATGGTGCTGCCACTACTCCGAAGAAGCACAAGCGACCCGCCGAGCCAAAATTCGGCCACGAGTTCAAGGCAAAGGTTGGTGGTCTGCTGTGTTTATTTTCGCAGGGTCTGATGTCCTATCACAGAAAGCTGGTGGTGACGTCAAGAAAGGCGGTGTGGATCCATATGCTTATGTGTCGTTGTCTCAAGCCGCCAAGAAAAAAGGCCGAAACCGTACTGGCATTGCTGGAAAACATCGATGAAGTTCAGCGCAGACTATCAAAAAGCGCGTGTAGATTTGTTTTTGGATCATTACTTGATAGTTTTATGAAAATCCGCACCAGGCTGTAGAATACACTTGTCAACCATACAATGTTTGATCATGAGGGGTACCGAAAAGACCATGACCCCAACTGCTAGGCTGCTTCCAGTAAGGAACGTCTACTTGCAACACCTTGGATACTACAGCTGCCATGAGCTGGGCGTCCGCTCGGTTGTCCCCCTCCATGACATATTGCAACAGGCATGCAGTTGGGATTTGCCATGTGTCGGAAAGTGAGGAGAGTATTCGACGAGATAACCCTCCGCCTGGTATGAAAGGTATGATTGTCCTTTCTGCATCAGCATGCAAGAACTGGGAGACGGGTGAAGTGTAGACGGGTATTGGCAGAGTTGTGAGGGCGGCCAGTGGACCAGAACTCAGATCAGGTGTTCCAGGTGGAACGATCTGACAAGTAGGTGTACTGGAGGCATCGGAAGAACATCAATTCACAGCTCAGGTATCGAATCATTTCAACTCAACAGCATCTGAGGATCAGTCCTGTTGGACATGTCTACTCCGCCGATGACCAGAACAGCCGATGCTCCTGACGTACGGATGAATTCCAACAGGGACTCAACAAATTCCTGCTTCGAGGACTGGTAGGATGCAGGATCAGCACAGGAAATATCAGGTCTGAGTGATGACTTTATTACCTTTAATGCGGGAGAACGTTGCTGTATGACTGCAATATTGGCATCGTCGCGACCAAAAACTAGCCTAACTGTTAGTCCGGTCTCTGATAAAACAAGTACTGAAACATACGCTCGAGTGGTGTTGTGACGCCAGGAAGATCATCTTCGCGAGCTCCGACGACAGGGACTAAGCTCCTAGGGTCGAATATGCCTACGCGATGCAAGGAAAGTGAAGCAATCAGAAGATCAGCCGCAAGCTGTGCAACGTTCGCGACAGAAACAACTGGCTGCCTTGGGAAGTTTGTCTTCAGTGAGCTGTTTTGAATCGGATGTCGGCATACGCACAACAATGAGGACTTTGCCCTTTGTACTGAAATGGTCAATCGGGTGATAGAATGCCATGGCCTGCGAGTTTGTACAATAAGAAAGTTAGTGAAAGCTGAGAGTATACTGCTACACGACGCGCGTCGATTTGGGCTTATGTGCGATGACAATTGGTGGTCGGACCTAGTAGTACATAGCAGTGACTGACGGATAGGGAAGAGAAAAAGAAAGCACAAAAAACTCTCTGGCGGGGAGTCGAACCCCGCTCTCCCGCGGTCGTGTTTCTTTCATGACAGGCGGGTGTACTATCCGATATACTACCAGAGACATGTTGCGGCTCTTGCCTTTTACTATGCGATCAGGAATCGTTCTACGAATACTACTCAGCAGATCGCCGAACACCGTCGGAAATTTAACCTCATCACATTGTCAACAACCCCTGGCTCTTCGCGAGTAGGCATGGGATAAAACATCGCGTCTGGAATCTCGATACGAATTTCACTCGGGCCAACTACATACCCAATTTTGTGAAATATGTGGCTTAGCATCTGGACACGAACCCGAAGACGTTGTGGATTGTGGAAGTTTCGTTGCTGAGTCGGTGCCGAGTCGAGAGTGATGTGGGACAACCAGGAATATCTTCTTCAGCGTGCTTCAATCGCTAGAGTCTGATGATTTCTCTGCTGGCGTTGTATGTTGCTCCACGGTCGGAATATTCACGCACTCCCACCATCCTGTTGGCACTACTGCAAGTCACAACCTCAGGCGTCATCACACTTTCAGCCTGCTGCCACCTCGAGTTCCACGTCACCGACGCCTACTGCACTTGATACGAGTAGTACAGCGCCAGGTGCAGCAAATGCGCGGCCACGACATACTGCATTGGGGACTCGTTTCGTGCCCTTTCTTTGCTGTACATCTCCCCGACACGACGGTGGTTGTTGATAGTAATACGTTGGTGTACAACTATCAATGTCTAGTTCTCTGAATAGAGTTCCGATAGAAATGCCATATGATGATTGCACACAAACTAAAAAAAGAGCAAGGTGAGGTGGGTGATATGATGAGGGCAAATGACATTTAAAGCATTAACGATATCAACTTGTTAACAAGGAGCGTGATCAATAGCAGTGACTAGTGGAGCAGGGCAGAGGACAGATCAGATCGGGAGTGGCAGGAGTCATGGCGCAGGGGCAGGAGTCCTAGCTCGTAGTCGGTCCTGGAGAGCTGCTGAGCCTCCCGCCATAGAGGTTTGGTCTTTGGTTTCCCTTGCAGTCTGTGCCCGGTCTACTAGTCCAAAGGGTAATATGACCCTATCGAAGGTTTCTAGTTCGAGAGGGTACAGAGTTTGAGAGCATCCAGTCTTGTTGCAACTCGAAGCGGGTAGACAACGTGCATGAAGCCCAATTCTGTGATAGGATTTTCCCCTCAGAAAGTGGAGATAAAGGCTATCACAAGCAACGTGTTACTACGGGGATGCGCAATGCATTAATGGGCCCATATGCTTTGATCTAGAAGTGAGGCAACGATTAATCTTCCTTAAGCAGACCTTGAACTTAGTACTTGTAAGTCATTACATCCAATGATGGGTGTGTTGAATAAGAAAGTGCTTCAGAAATAGCTCCTGGCAATAATGAAATCTCCTCGAGGCTGCCAACGAGGCCAACTAGCTCAGTGACTGGACTGAGACGTTACCGTTAAGGCAGAGTGGTGGCTTATCCCAAGTAACATGCTGTGGAAACGCGTAAGTAATACATTACTAAATGTGCAGCATGCTCGAATAACTTAATCTAGAATTGAGGCTGATGCTGATCCAGTTGGTAGACAATTGAACTTTGTAGGTCCAGGCAATTACCAATGATCCCTTCTATGTTGAACTTCCAAATTCTTTGGGAATAGCTCCCGGCATTCTCCATAACCCTGACACTCGTCTCCTCGAGGCTACTTGAAACGAGGCCAGTGACTTGACTGAGATGAAGGGGGAACAGTGGAGATTCCTGTGGTGAGTCACGTCGCTGACAGTGCGAGGGCCGCTGATCAAATGGGGTGGTTGAAAATTATATCTCCGCCGATTCGCTGAATCTTGGGGTTGTCTCGTAATGTTGACTCCTGTCACCTACTACTGCGTCTGCCATTGTTCAAACTAGCGTGCGTATATCACGACAACATTAATTTCATTGCATGCGAATAACCCTCATCAACTTCAGGTTAGAAAGACCAGGCCAGGTTGCATCAGTAACAGATCTCACACGACATTGCCTTCAAAGGATGCGTATCAGCTGGCAATCGGCCAATTGAACACATCCTGTGAAGCCTCGTGCCGGAAGAGCTCTATTAGTACTACTGAATTAGTTCATCGCATCGGTTGCGTCTGTAGGTCCCCCAGGCACCTCATAGATAATCCTTTCACTTAAAAGGCGCCACAGCTAGAAGCTGTGGTACTTACCTACTAGTAACCCAACATGTCTCAACGCCAAAGTTGTAGATTTTTTAACGGGCCAGGCGGTTGCCGCCGTGGCAAATCTTGTACTTTTGAACACAGTCAACCAAATGCACAGCATCGTGGAGGAGACGGAAGACCGTCGTCACCGAGCGCGTCTTCTAGCGGATCTCCTTCACGACGCAATGCTCAAGGCCCTCAGCGCCAAATGTCACCGTCAAGCCCACCTCCTCGAGGAGTGTGCCGAATCTTCTGGGAGACGGGTCGATGTTATCGAGAGTTCGGCTGCCGTGGTGCACATACCCTCCCGCAGGGTCAGGATGGCAGGCGAACTCCGCAGCCTTTTGTAATCCCCACACAGGCTGCGCAAGCTTTCATTGCCCCATTCCTTACAGAGAAAGGTCTATCAAAACTCGTAGGAGGTGGTACCGACGGTTATTTCCCTCAGGATGCTACAACGTCTCTGACTCCGTCGGAGACCCAAAGCCGTTTGAGAAGATTCTTCAGAGAAGACTTTCGATTCAAGACTGCACCTGAGATTTACGGCTTTCTCATCCCACTGTCGAGTGCCAATATTCAAAATGATTCATGGGTGGGTTTTTAGACATGTCGTGCAACTCGTCTTGATTAAATCTTGGATCCAGACTCAAGAAGAAGGACAGGTATGCTGCTGCTACCCGATCCAATCTCTGTTGACGATGTTTATTCTAGTTACTACTCGAAGCCTTGACTTCGGTGCGTTCATTGAGAGTCTTGTGATGCATACTTATCCGAAATTCGCAGAACACTGGTCGACTTCGGGTCGCCGAGATAGTGACTTGGCCCAGTATTTCCCCAAAAACAGCAATGAGTCGCGAAATTCTTTCATTCCAGAGAGGGCTTATCCCCCTGCTTAGAGTATGTCGACATATTAAACGCCTGTGCTAATGTTGACGTTGTTGCAGTATATGTCTTCTGACTTCGTTGTTCAGAGCACTTTAAGGACTCAAGCAAAGTATGTATCTTTGATTCGTCGTGATGCATCGCACTGAGCTGCCATTAGTCAACTGTACATGACAGTTTTACAGAACCTTCCAAGTTTTGCAGATGCTGTCGAGAAGTCTATGGACAGCATCATTGCTTCCCGTTCCTTTAGCGACCCGGGTGCTTCTGGAAAAGACACTGTTGACGCACAGGCGTTCGCATCCATTGCTGGTGTTCTGCACGAGTAAGGAACTGTCATCATCTTCATTATCATTACTGCAATTTGCATTAGGTTTCTGATTCGCTTCAAGAACGCCGTTGCGACATATCCTCGGCTGGCACCCTTGGTCATGAACTTGCAGAAATGGTTTGTAGAGTGGAAGACTGGTATCCACGCCAATCCGCCTTTGTTCAATAATTTTCTTGGAGGCCTTCAGCCTACCGTACGAGACCTGATCGTTCAAAATCTCAACGAGAAGATCCACAAGCTGGTTTCCATTGTTGAACGGGAACAAGGAAAAGAAATACGTCCTGATCGTCAACAAAAGTCTGCCCCCTCCAATGAGGGCATCCTTGCTGCTCTTCATAGTACATATCAAGGCCCGGGTGCCTTACGTGAAGGTGGACCTCGTCATGATAATGACCTTGAGAATATCAGCGACATTCGCGTTGCTCCCACTCATGACGAACTCATGTGCCGTATCCCCCCGTTCCTACCTGTGAACTTCTTTGGTGCTCCTCATCCAGCACCTATGGAGAGCATAGAACGCTTGCTCGACATCCAGTTCAGGCTTTTGCGAGAAGAGTTGACGTATGTTGTTGTCTGGTTACTCTCAGTTGGGCGCTGACTGAAATTTGTGCAGTGCCCCTTTACGCCAAGCTGTTCAGCTCGTCCATGATGACCTCAAAACACAGTCGCGCAAGAAGACGAAAATCGCAGAGCTTCTAAAGAACAAAGGAGGAAAGTACCGTGGCCAGGCGGACACACAAGACAGTCTCATGTTTAACGTCTACACTGGCGTTGATTTTGTGTCGCTCGTACCTGACTGGAAAGGTATCTCTGCAAGCATCGTTGTTGACGCGCCCCCGGGCCGTGCGCGCTCCAATAACTCTCATATGCGAACTTCATTCTGGGAGAGTGGCAAGCGCCTTTCCCAGGGCGGCTTGATCGCCCTTGTGTGGCAATCTGGCAATGACGTCTCTGTACACCTTGGGGTGATCGCCAGCTCCCTCAAAGACATCACTGAGTGTGTGAAGCGCGATCCAGATCGCGTGAAGCTTCGCATCGTCTTCTTCGACACGAAGTTGGAGTTGCGTATTCTGCAAG
This sequence comes from Suillus tomentosus, assembly GCA_016647685.1. Classification (NCBI taxonomy): domain Eukaryota; kingdom Fungi; phylum Basidiomycota; class Agaricomycetes; order Boletales; family Suillaceae; genus Suillus; species Suillus tomentosus. The sequence goes on along the minus strand of JABBWJ010000026.1, from coordinate 67,769 downwards.
AACTCAGGAACACTCAGACGTTTGGACAAAACATCAAGATGTTGGTCGAATCCTCCGTCATGTATGAAGCCATCCGACCATTCCTCGAAGCTCTGAAAGGCGAACCCGAGGAAGTCCCATTCCCCCGCTATCTAGTTCACCGACCACCGGGATTCCTAAATACTTGCAAAGTGGACCCTCCACGTTACTCAACGATGCCTGGCTTCGCGTTCAATCTTTCATGTCTCTTCCCCGACAAGACAGACGTAGAGGACTTGACGCTCTCAGCGACAGATAATCAATCTATCGAAAATGCGCGTGCTGAGCTGCGACGGGGTAGCCGCCTTGACCCGAGCCAGGCGGATGCAGTTGTTGATGCACTGACGAGAGAGGTGTCTTTAATTCAGGGGTGAGTGTGTCGCACCCAATGAGTATGAATGATGGCCTGACGGTATGTTTAGTCCTCCAGGGACAGGAAAGGTAACGCTTTTCACCCAACCTATTGAATTGCTCTGATTCGCACATCCTAGAGTTATACCGGTGTTGAGTTGCTCCGTGTCCTACGAGCCAATGGTATCGGCCCCATCTTGATGATTGCATTCACGAATCACGCACTGGATCACATGCTTGGCTCCGTGTTGGATGCAGACATCACCAAGAAGGTTGTTCGTTTGGGTTCTCGCTCGGCAGATGAAAGAATTTCGCAATATTCGATCGAGACACTGGAAAAGGTGAACAATGAGTCTCGCCTCAACAGAACATTTTCCAGCAAGCGCAGGGAACTCAAGGAGATCCAAGAAAGTATCAGGAACTTGATGTCCAAGGTCCTGATAGATGACCTGGAATCGAACTCCACCGAAATTATGAAGTATATCTCAGTCTTGCATCCGGAGCATTCCGGATACCTAAATGCTCCGCCAATGTGGATTCAGAACATCAAGTCCCTTTCCAGCGACAACGACGACGACGGTGCGGGTGAATGGCAGCAACAGGGCCGACGAGGCAAGACCTTTGCCAAGGACATGTCATTCTATGCCTTTTGGAGGGACGGATCTGACTTGGATTTCATCGAAGCTTTGAATAACGGCTCATACGCACCTTGGAAAACCGCGCCTCCGCCTGAAGAAACGACAAGTAATAGGTTCAATCTTTTAGAACAGGATTCTTTACCCGAATCGGATGATGAATACGTGACGAGCGAGGAGCAAGATGACGAATCGCCCCCTGAAGACGTGCCGGTTGAGGACGCTTGGATGAACGTTAAGGTCAAGCCGCCACCTCCCGAACCTGCTAGTTCGAAAGAAGTCCCTGTTGCTCCCCCCAAAGCTCCCGATGCCCCCACTCTATATCTCGAGCCTGAACCTCGTGACGATGCTGGCCTGGGACAGGGGGACTTCAAGGACCCTGAAGGATTTCTCGATGCCCTCGGATGCTCGCAATGGCCTGTCGTTCCTACTTCCAGTCGCCCCTTGAATGAACTTCTTGAAGATGTCGGCGACGTTTGGACGATGAGCAGGGCAGAACGGCAGAACTTACATCATTTCTGGGTTGAAAATACGCGCATAGAGTTGGCTGAGACACAGACAGGCGAGTTTGCGCGCCTTCGCGAGCTTCATGAGGGTATACTGCGAGAATGTAACGAAGGCCAAGAAGAGGTGCGTGGCTGTTTCACTTTAGCCATCAGCTGATTCAAATAGTTGTTTAGGTGCGTCGAAATTTACTACGCAACATCGATATCATTGGTTGCACCACGACTGGTATGTGTGTTTTCTACATTCAGCCAAGCATCTCCACTTACAACGTGATATTTACTAGGCGCAGCAAAGTTGGCCACGCTCTTAAAGGTCAGCGAATGAGATTGGCGTTGCGTCGGTCTAATCTGAGCTCTCATAGTGTCTGGGTCCTCGAGTCTTGCTCGTTGAAGAAGCTGGTCAGGTTCTGGAGGCTCACGTGCTCGGAAGTTTGGTGCCCTCGATTGAACACCTAATTATGATTGGTGACCCCTTACAACTGCGGCCGACACTCAATAATTTCTGTGAGTACTTTATGATGAACATAATATATGTTCCCTGACATCCAACTAGCGATGTCCATGGATAGCCAGCGAGGGCGAGATCTCTACAGGTTTGACATGTCTTTGATGGAACGTCTTTCGAGCTCCGGACTTGCGATGTCTCGGATTGATGTACAGCGCCGAATGCGGCCTGAAATTTCGAGTTTGATTAGGTCCGTTTCTTCTTACATATCAGGCGCATGCTGATTCTCTATCAGGAACACGCTCTACCCCAGTCTTGATGATCACGAGCTCGTCCGCCACTATCCCTCCGTCCGAGGCATTCCGAAGAATCTGTTCTTCGTCAGTCACAACCATAGGGAAAATGAGGGTGCAGAAGACTCCGCCAGCAAGTACAATTTATACGAGGCAAGGGTCCTTATCACCCTGATGACTTAGCTGTTCGCTGATCCATAACAGGTGAAAATGATTCGCGAACTAGTACTGTATCTATTGAGGTCTGAGCACACAAACCTCTTCGTAGTTTGATGATTAACCTGTTTTATTCAGGCAAGGCTGCTACTCTGAGGAAGGTGACATCGTGGTTCTTTGTGCCTACCTTGGTCAGCTTGCCAAGCTACGAGATGCCCTTGCTAACGAGGTGGCGATTGTGATTGATGAACGCGACCAAGCTGCTCTTGCTGACCACGAGGGAGATGATGAAAATGATTTGGGTGGTGGGACCACGATTGAACATGTAAAAGTCACGAAAAGGGTATGCATTATTGCTGCGGGGGAGTCTCTTTGTGTGCTCAATCAGTTTCTAGGTTCGATTGCGTACCGTGGACAACTATCAAGGCGAAGAGGGGAGAGTAAGTATCTACATCAGTCTTACTCCATTTCCTGAATGTTTCCTCCTAGATCGTGATCTTGTCATTGGTTCGAAATTCTGGAGAACTGGACGATGAAATTGGGTACTCGAACGGAATCAGACCTAGCATCGGTTTCCTAAAGGTGAGTAAACAGGGATATAACTTCGAGGTGCGCTCTAAAATCCGATTTCACGGACAGTCTGAGAACCGCACGAATGGTAAGCTGCTTAGTGATACAATGGTGTGGCACGCTGATAATCGTGCTCTTAGTGGCTTTGTCTCGTGCACGCGAAGGTCTTTTCATTTTTGGAAATGCTGCCAACCTGTCCTCCAAGAGTAAAATGTGGCGGCATATCATTGAGGAACTGGAAACGAACGAAGCCCTTGGTACAGCGCTTCCTATCGCTTGTCATCTGCACCCGGAGACAATCGAGTACGTCTGCGAACCAGGTCAACTACCCCAAATAGCCCCTGATGGTGTGTATGATCGCTCCTCCAACTCGAGTAATGCATTGAATCACATTTTCAGGAGGATGCATGCGATCCTGCGACTTCCGTTTGAACTGCGGTCACATGTGCCCATTCAAGGTGACGTTCTCCTGTTCAGTGTGGCATATGATATTGACATTTCTTTTAGTGTCACAGCGATGATCAGAAACATGCTTCCGTAACGTGCGTGCAATCATGCACGAGGCTTTGCACAAGAGGTCATCCATGCACTAAGCAATGCTCTTCCGCATGTGGCGATTGTTTCTTCCCGGAAGCCAATGTCGAACTTCCGTGCGGACACTTGAAGACTTCTGTTCCATGGTGTGTCCTAACCATATTCAGCGGAAAATCTAATATCAATGCTTTATTTCTAGCCACGAGATCAGCGCATTGGAGAAGGTCTACTGTAATTCTATGGTTGACAAGCAACTGCCTCGTTGCGAGCATACTGCTCGTATGGCATGTGCAAGTGATCCAGCCACTTATCTCTGCAAGGCTCCATGTAACGGGATTATGAGTTGCTGTGGAAGATCATGCAACGCAAAGTGCCACCAGTGTCAGGAGAAAAATACACCTTCCGAAGGAGAACGTACACCGAGGACACAGCATACTGCTCACCCTTGCGAGAAACCACTTTTCTGCGAACATTTGTGTCAGGATGCTTGTTCTGACGACCACAAGCACACCATCGCCTGTAAGAAACCATGTAGACAAGCCTGCTTTCATGCCCGGTGTAAATTGCCGTGTTCGATGCCTTGTGCGCCGTGTCAAGAGTCGTGCACGTGGTAATTGACACCTTTCTAATTGGTTTTCGTATTTTAGCTGATTGACATCCTTAGGAGCTGCCCACACCATTCCTGTCCTGTACCATGCGGCTCTGTCAGTGTGCTAGCTTCAGCCGTTTCGTGCTTTCCTGATACTCCATTTTTAGGTCTGCGCAAGGTTGCCCTGTGACGTACCTTGCAATAGAATCTTGCATTGTGGACACAAGTGTCCTTCTGGTGAGTGACAAATCGCTTCCTCGAAACCTCGTGCTCACATCGTGGAAAGTTTGCGGGGAAGACTGCGATATTCAAATTTGCCCGCAGTGTGCTTCCGATGACAAGAAACGCCATGTCGTTGATTTCATCTTGCAGCGCACACTATCCGAAGTTACACCGGAGTTGAACACTCTCGACGAGATGTTGATTACCATTCCCTCATGCAAGCACACGTTCACCGTAGAAACTCTAGATGGTCACTGCAGTATGAATGATTTCTACGTCCAGAACGATTTCGGACAGTGGCTTCGCATGCTTTCCCCCATCGGATTCAGAAAACCTCCTACATGTCCAACGTGTCGTTCACCCATTACAGCTCCTAGATATGGTCGCATCTTCAAGCGAGCTGATCTAGATATCTTGGAGCACAATGTTGCCGCCCGTATGTCTCGAGCGCTTCACCAGGTCCAAACTGCCATTCTCGGTATTTCTGAAGACGAGATGAAGGCTGCGGTCATCCGTGATGCAGCTACCATCAAAATTCGCCCCTCAAAGCTCAAGGGGTCCCATTCGCAGGCAAAGGCTCGTTCTGAAGAGTTGATGTCAAAGAAGGAGGCCCCCACCTCAGAACGCGCCCTCAACTTGGCCAACACGTCTTTGCATGCTATTGATTCAGCGGTTGGCCGAGTTTGGGGTAAGATTACCCACAGGCTATTCAGTGCCTACAAGGAGGCAATTATAGTTGCCGAGACACGCTCTGCCCACCTACATGCTTGGGAGTCTGCATTTTCATCCCTGTACCACCGTGAATTAGCGGCTCTTGTCGACAATCCAGCTCGTACGCCTGTTAGGCCGCAGGAAAATGCGATGAGGCTTGCGAGACTGCAGGTTGGCCAGCCGCGTCCGCGAGCTGATAGGCGGTTCATCGTAGAAGCCTTCTGGTGTACGTTGCATATTCGCCTGACTCTGATTGCTCTGGGTCGCACGTGGCTAGAGGAGGTGGGCAAGCGCGAAGCCAACTATCCGCTGTACCATTTCCAGCTATGGGCGAGCTACATCAAGTTTATGCTGCAGAGTTGTTCTCTCGATGTGACCAAGGCTCTTGAGCTCGCAAGGAGCTCTGAATCACACCGACAGGTCACCAAGACTTCTCTTCTCTACATGCGTATCGAGCTGGAGAACTTCCGGTTTGGCCTATACATGTCCAACAAACTTGGGACCATCAAGGATCAACGACCAAAGATGGTAGAGGCTGCGGAACAGTACGGCCATGAGGCGCAGAAATTCATGAGGGATGTAATCAGAGATCATTTCGCAAACAAGATCACGCCATCGCGAGAGGAAGAGGCTTCCTGGCTTGCAAAGAACTTTTCTGGTGCTGCGCAGACGATTGTGGACGAATGGGAGGCCATTAAGAGGGCCGTTGGTAGATTCACGTTTTATCAGGAAGTCTCGTTAAACGAGCGGATGGAAATAGTGCAAGCCTTCAACTTCGGTAAGGTTGTTGTTCTTGAAACTGTAGATCCTTTTTCACGGTGTTACAGGCAGCACCGGACACTTCTACAACTGTGCAAATGGTCATACATTTGTTATTACCGAGGTGACGCCATTTGAGTATTTGGTTATTGCAATGCTAATTCATGTCCCGCAGTGCGGAGGAGCCATGCAACGTAGTGTTTGTCCGGAGTGCGGCTCTCCTATAGGAGGACAGAGCCACACTCTCGATAGTACAAACACCAGAGCAGCTCAGTATGACGAGCTTGCTCGGCAAGTGAACCCCCGTATAGCACCAACCCCTTGGGCCAATCCTTATTAAAGAGCGTTTATGACATTGACCACCGCAGAATGCATACGTACAAACAGGTATCTTGAATGTAATCGACTGGCTAAATAGCTTTTTGTATAGGGTGTAACACTTACTCGGAGAAATGCACGATCTAACTAGATTATCTTCTGCATTTGTATTTTGACGCATGAAAAGTTCACAACTAGTGATATATGGTTGAGAAGTATCCTATGGTGTAAGTTTGAATCATGTCCATTTGTTCGGCCGTGCCGAAGGGCTCGTCGGTAGAGTGAATGACGGTGTTGAAATAGGAGAACCACCAAATCAGATGGAAATGTTTCAAGATTGTCATCCCTCACGAGGACAGTCTCATTCTGTACACTAGAAAATCTCGACGAGAATATCGGAAGAATATTTATTGTCGGACATGTGGTGCATAATAAAAAGTAGTCTATAGAAGTGGAGCAGCTACAGTAGTGGAACGTTGCATGAAAGGAAATGACGAGTTACTCAGCTTCAACAACATCATATCATAATGTCAGAACTGTCAAGTGGTATGATGGAAGTCTTGTATCAAGTGGAATCCCGTCGAATGAAGGACAGAAAATCATCCTTGAAAGTTTCCCAGGAACTGGCAATCTCAGTATCGAACCTTCATAGACGAACCGAAGTCAAACTTCATAAAGCATAAGCGACAATAGTGCCAACGCACCACGGCCAGCTCTCCTTGTCCAGCAAATTATTTTGCAGTAGTATGCGACTCAAAAAGCCCTGTTCGATTGCAAACAACCAAAGCTTGAAGTTCAGCTTGTAGTTGGTAGTCGTGTAGTTGTACCGGAAAACCGATGATTTGATTGCCTTGTAGACGGTGCCCATTCCGTGTTGTACTCGTTCCAGAGCCCAGCCGTTGTAGATAACAGGATCGCACTGGAAAATGGGAGAAGAAGGGTTCATTTGTGGACGCAAAGCAACCCCGCGCGTATCCAGAGGTAATTTCCAAGTATAACGGTCTCCGACGGTGCGGTCTGTGAAAGGATAGAAGACAGAATTTCGTGGGGAAGTGCCGGCTGGTAGTGTGGAAATCCATGCGAAGCCGCGTTCGCCGTACTTGATCACCACAGTAAGGTCATGCAGCGGTCTCGCCCTCCAAACTGAAAGAGTCTCCCTCTTTTCAAAAGTCGCCACTGGATACAGAGAATAAGCGGCATCGAAGGTTATGAAGTTCATAACGCAGGCTGTATGCACATGTGCAAGTCCGTCGTAATCAGAAATCAGCAGACTAATCTTTATAATGTTTTGGGACTTACTAGAATGAAAATTTATAATGGCATCGAATGGGCTCGTCTCGCATGCTATAATTTGGATCTTCAAAAGGCCATCTGGACCACGTTTCTCGATTGTCAGTACAGATTCGACTCCTCTGATTTGGTAGTATAGTAAGAGCTCGTCATCTTCGAGGGACTCGTCGCGGATTCGAGTACCATCCCATTCATCAGACACGATTTCACGGTAATCCTGGGGTTGAGTCGAGTCCGGCTTGAACCTATATCCTTCTCTTTCAACAAGATAGTCCAACACCTCTCTCACGTGCCCTGGATGCACGTAAAGGTCCATGTCAGATTTGGGATAAAACGTCCGATCCAGAAACTGAAGTGCGTTGGAGCCCGCAATAAGCGTCCCGGTACGGGCCTGTAAGCTGCGAAAATTGAGAGGTTCGGAAAGATACCGAGAAAGATGCCGGTGGATGTTGTAGGCACGATGAGAGAAGTCCTTGGATGCAACATACGCAGCACGACAACAGCGACCAATGCGCACAAGCGTGTGGGGTGAGATGCAAGAGAAGATGGCGTCATAGATTGGAGCGCGACCGAATAATTCGCCTACTGCACATTCGTGAGCAAGTCGAGGTTGTCGTTGATTGGTGGGTTTGACTGTGATTTGCGACATATCGCTGTAGAGTCAACTGAAGACTACAGTCAGTATCTGAATCATTCGCAACTGGATAGAAGATAACGCACCCTCGAGTAATATTTTGCAAAGTGGGTTGTGGTGGGTAGATGAAGGTGGACGAAGCTGTGAAACTTTTGATAGAACGTACTTTGTAGTCAGCAGCCTTGCGCCACGGCAGCTCTGATACGTATGATGTCCACATCATGTTTGTTTACGAATTCGCGAAGTAGCTATGGAGCCTTGAGGCTTGAGATGAGCGATATATCGAGTGCTGAACTCCGCGCCACGGTGGTTGTTTACAAGTAGTTACGTATCCCCGACTCCCACGTATGATATACTGTGAATTCGGCGTTCCGAGTTGCCGCAAGCGCTACTGCTCACAGTAAGCACAAGCAAAGCGTCAAAGCCGCATTTATCTCCCATATTTCCACATCGTTTGAGGATCCATGTCTCTGCAGGGTTTGATTTCTGGATCTGAGTGTGCTGTACCACTGAACCCGCTGTCGCAAGTTCTGAAACACACAGAAGGAGACAGAAGTTTGCAGCAGGTCTGTCAAAAGTGCCAAAATCCATAGTTCATATTCATCTGACAACAACTGCGAACAGGATCGTGTAGCTGGTCCTTCATCCTCCCGAGTTAGCTTTCACTACATTTTACCGTGAGATGTATTCATGTCATTGATCAGCTCCAACACCTTCCGGGATCTGCTCCAGCCCAAGCCGCAGAACAAGATGTCGCAATGGCACGTCAGTTCTTCGAAGGACAGCAAAGATCAGGTGGCCCTGCACTTGTTGCACCTCCGTATCTTCATCCGGCAGAACTCGCTCGCATGGCGGAAATGAATAGACTTCCGGAACTCAACGAAGCATGGAGCAGGGAAAGATATCAGCCTCTGATGCAGAACAATGTTACCCAAAGCTCATGGGCAAATGAATTTAGCGGCGCTCAGCAACAGCCCATCAACGGTTCCGTCATGCAACATTCTGTTGCCATGCAGATGCCTGAAAGTGAGTTGTCCTGCGTAAACTTTTGGATTTTGAGTCAACATTAGGCATACAGCTCAGAGGCAGCAATTCGTTGGTTCACATGGGATGTATGGAACATCCATGGGTTTGTATGGGAATATGGGACAGCCGTTCTTCCAGGGGTTCAATGCTACTCCCCTGAGTGCAGATGCGAGTAAAGGGAAGGGTAAAGCCCGCGAAGCTGATTATGAAGCTGCATTTGCCCAGTACGCTGCTTCGTTGCAAAATCAATCAGAATCCACCTCTAGGATTGTCGAATTGGACGATAATGCGGCCACTTTAGAGCAGGCCATGGAGAACGTCAAACTTGGAGATGCTGAACTGAAGACTAACGGGGATTTCAAGGAGTTTGTCATCCTATTGTTATTATTACGTGCCTACTTAGTTTTCTGTAGCGTTTGGGATCACCTGCAGAACTCGGATATACCACCTCCCGCACAAGATATCGGCAAATGGGAAGCACAATTCAACCAGCTCATGAATCGTGATCGCGAGGAGCTGGACCAAGATTACTCTACAGCCATGCAAGAAGCTTGGAATGACGGATTGGGAAATCTTAATGAAAGTGCCCTCCAATCCAGGTATAACGATGATGGGATGCCCATTCTGGACGAATATGTGTTCGGTGAGTCCGATCCGATACATCACGCCCTTGTTTGTCAAACTGTACAGAGTCAAACAACAAATATCTTGATCCATCTTCGTCCCCTCGGTCACCACTGAGCGAAGCAAAAGCTTTTTTGGAGCAGGGTGGTTCGTTATCTGAAGCTGCCCTTCTACTCGAAGCTGCTATCCAGAAAGGAGAGCTTGGCGAGGGCGGATATGAAGCCTGGATACTTCTAGGCGAAACCAGGAACATGGATGAACACGAAGACCTCGGTTTGCGTGCGTTGACCGAAGGTGTCCGCTTATCAGAAGCTGCCAATGCCAACGGAGCAGGCATGCTGGTGTGTATTTTATCTGGAAACTTCTTCCAGCCCCCTCTCATGACACAATGTCTGCAGTCCTTGGCGATCTCATACACCAATGAGTCATATGACCGGGCTGCGTATAATATGTTATTGCGATGGTTAGGAGCACGTTTTCCCGATTTTCCGATATCAGATGAGACCCGAAGAGCTGTCTCCTTGCATTCGACATGGGACTCGCATGATAAGCTTACGGAAACCTTCCTTACCCTGGCACGACAGCAGTATAACCAAGGGATTGTCGATCCTGATACCCAGACTGCTCTTGGTGTGCTCTTTTATGCAACCTTGGACTACGAACGTGCGAAGGATTGCTTCGAGAGTGCCTTATCACAGCGTCCTGGGGTACGAAAGTTCGGACCGCTGACATTTTATTGTGACTGATAAATAACGATCAGGATTACGTACTCTGGAACCGATTGGGATCCTGTCTTTCCAACGGGAGCAAACCTGAGGAAGCCCTTGGAGCGTACAGGGAAGCTTTGAATTTGCGCCCTACTTACACTCGTGTTATTTATAACGTTGGGGTGGCATGTGTGTCCTCTGGTTAACCCCTTGCACATGTTTCGAGCTAATCTCACACGTAGGTCTTAACATAGGAGCGCACAAAGAGGCGGCCGAACACTTTCTAAGTGCACTTAGTATGCAGGAAACCACAGGCGGTGGTCAAACTAGTGATCAGTTGTGGTTGACCCTGAGGCGTGCCTTTATCGCGATGGTGGTTATATCCAGTTCTATCTTTTAGATGACATGCTGAATGTTGCCGTTCCAGGAGCGCAATGATCTTGCGGAGTTGGCTAAGCCTGAGAACAAGTCAAACTTGGATTTCTTCCGACAGCAAGGATTTGATTTCTAGTGATTGGGCCGCAGATGATTTGATGCATAGACGCCACACGTAGACCGAAATCGGAGTTTTTGTTTGCTCCTTGTATTCAATCAATGGCACATAACGCCATAGTGCTGTGTTCGTTGGCTCAAGTGCTCAAGTGCTCAAATGTTCAGATCTCGCTGAGTCTCTCTGGCACATATCAGCATGGAGGTCCGCTCTTGTACGATAAGTGTTGGTCCACGCTTGCTTCGCATGTTAAGTTCGCTCCATGCTCATCCACAAACACGTTGGTACCCTATATAGGGGCTCTGTCGCCGTTGTCCTTCTGCCGAACACTGATACGGCTGTCTCCGGCCGGATCTATGCTATCAGATTGCGAGAAATGAAGAAGTCGATCTCATGTTGATCTTGTCGAGTTACTAGTGCCGTGTGACGTTGGGAACCCTGGATGGCATACATGTGCCATAAGTTTTTTTATCATCTCGGGCTGGGAAAAATAGCCGCACTTCTTTTAGTTACCTCCCCTGCTGCGCCTTGTGGGATTTTGGGGACGTCTTGGCTCCATCTATCCATTTTGGTCACTCCGACTCACAGCGCTAATGTTGGTTTAGCGATATAAAATGGCCCCTCTTCAGCTGCTTTTCCTCCAGCAATCTGCTATCATCAACTACTTCACATACAAGGTGAGCTGTCTCATCTGAGCTTCCTGACCACGACACGACTGACACCCTCCTGCAGCTTAACCGCAATCACCATCATCACCACCATGTACAACACCAACACCGAGCAATGCACCTGCGGCGTCGCCAAGTGAGTCCCGCCCCGTGACACTCCAATGACCGGATCCTGACTTGTCTGTCAACAGCTGCACTTGCCAGGCTGGTAGCTGCAGCTGCAAGAACTAAACACCACGCGCATGTGCACTTGCCTTGCCGTGTATATAAACATAAACATATTTTCTGTTCGACGTGATTTGTACTGTTTGTTGTATTGAAATGCCAAAGTTGCTTTAGTTTCTCGATAGAGTTGACGTCCGAAATTCCGAATAGCCCTCGAACTCGAACTTGTCACCTGCACACTCACGTCAAGCGCAACAGGCAGGACTGACTCTACTATGTAGCTCTCTCCAAATTCCGAAGCCTGCATACGACGCTCCATTTTTCTTTGCGATCGCGTTCTTCGTTGTCCTATAGTCTCCGTTGATTTCAACATTGAAGGAAGCAGAAAGTGCGGATTTAGTTGGTCGGTCTGCGTGAGGTCCATGACTCTATGCAGACTGGATGCAAAACTGTGTATTGTCAGTGGGTTACTCGGATCCAGAACGTGCAGGGAAGTCTGGCTGAGTCAAGGCTGCTGCATGATGTCCGAGTCACGATCACCCCGCCCAACCTCCATCCCGTCTGCCTGCCATCAGGATCTTTACCTCCATCTCTTCTTATCTCTATCTCTTCTTATCCCTGCGAGTCTCTCACGCTTGCCTGTCTGCTACCATTTCCTCTGTGTTCGCCTCTTTCCTACCCGCCTGCCGATATCACGTTGTTGTCTGCAGCTCCCAGTCTGCGGCTACCATGTCCTCCCTCCAGGCAACTAGGACCGTGACAGCAAGCTGACAAGGATGACGAGATTGGCTTGACGGTTGACATAGATGGCGGGATGCGTAACGGTGACTGATCATGTAGACGGAAAGGTGGTTGCAATATTGATGCGGCAGACAGAACTTTGACCCCCGGAACTTTCCGATCATAGACCAGACGTTGCCCAGACGGCCCATTCTGGCAGTATCCCCAGACTTTATACAGGCTAGCCTCAAAGGGAGTACATTGAACAATATCTAGATCTGAACCAGCCAGCCGGTAACGTTCGTTGAAATGAGTGCTTTCTAGTAGGCTTTGAATTTCTGACCTCAATTGACCCTGATGTAGATATTCGGTACAACGGATTTAGCGGGCTTTCTTGCATAGTATCCTTTTGCTCCCATTGAACATTCATGTAGGACCCAGGTCCACATGCGCGAGCATGACGCGCTCGTCCTTTAACTCCTCGTTTATGTACGTCGCGTGGTCTCCTGCTGTCTGTGATCTAGTCCTTCGTACCACCTCCGAGTCAAACGCCTCTCTTCCGAATCCAATCGCGCTTCCTCGTCACTGACTCGGACTTCTTGGACAACAAGACTCCCGCCTTCTGCGATGTATCTACACTCATCTGCGACCATGGGACCTACTGCAACTGCGATAGTACCTGCTTCTGCTACTGCAACGAGCCTCCGCCCACTATTTACTCTCGGCGGTCCCTCATCCGCTATTAGCTGCTTTGCAGAGGATCATTGCTGTCATGAAAGCCTCTGTTACACCCTCAACCGTGACCAGAGGTACAGAGCGATGAGAGATTACAGGCGATACTCGTAACCATATCTTCGCGGTCAAGGTTTTAGCCACGAACTTGAACGACCTCTACAGCCTCAAAAGAGATCAAGCATAAGAAGGCGACTACGATGCCACGAATCTTCTTCTCTGGAAGGTTTCCCTACCCTGCGATGATAGGCTGGAGGGCAATATCAAAAGTCTTGACCTTGATGAGAACCAACTACTATTACGTGTTGGCCACTATTCTGGCGACAGATCATGTATGTACATAGTCTTCATTGCAGTATATAAACGTGAGTTGTCTGTTAATATCACCCCACTCTCCCGCATACTGATTATCATCTGGATGCAGATCAGCCCCGCTAGAGGCTAACAACGCTCGGGCTTTGTAGGTGTTAATATGCGCCGGGAGCCTAAAAAGCAGGATGAGAAAGAACATCCTTGCTGTGATCCTCGCAGATGGAAAGCCATGTCCATGGAGATCCTGCCGTGTGACGGAAAGCCGTTCGCACCCTCTGCAAAGCAGGATGAGGACGGGCGCCCCCGCGGTGATTATCGCAAAGCCACGGTCGCAAAGAACCTGCTGTCTGGCGAAAAGCCGATCACATTCTCTACATAATGGATGAGATCGTGGGTATTTATCAAGGGACTCTGCTATTCATTGTTGCAATCTCCACGATGGGGATAGGATCGTTGTGGAACAAAAGATGCTGACTTATGCATCAGGAGTTAATGCGGAGCGCTCATGGCCTCAAAGAGGGGAGCAGCTGGCTCCAGGTAGGCTCGTGACCAGCCTGGCATGTACTACCACATATGAAATCTCACCATCTCAAGTTGATGCATAGTCAGACTGGTCACGAGTCTGCCATCGCTTTTGTGACGCTGTATTTATAATTTCAACTATAGCATATATTTGCAACTAAAGTTTGAAATTCGAACTTGAATATCCTGTTACTAATTGACAAATATTTTGGGGCTTTGACGGCTGGCGTTCACATAAACGTTGCTCGATGACAGATCAATCAACCACCCATAACACAATACGCCGGGTGCCAATATGCTCAAACTATCCTGAAAGTGCTCGCAACTAGTTGAGTCGTTTGGTTTAAACCCGGGGGATACCACACCCGACAGTCACAATATTGCAGAAATCACTGGAGTGGCGGGTTCGCCGAGGCCATTCGTAATTCCGGACGACGTGCCGTGCAGTCTTTACTGTCAGCTTTATCAAGACTCGACGTCGCTTTACTAGAACAACTCTGGCATTTCAACAGTACAAACGGTACAAATCACGTCAGACGGCAGACTCGGAAATATTTATGTTTATATACACGGCAAGGCAAGTGCACATGCGCGTGGTGTTTAGTTCTTGCAGCTGCAGCTACCAGCCTGACAGTTGCAGCTGTTGACAGACAGTCAGAATCAGGTCATTGAAACGGCTCGAGGTAAAACTCACTTGGCGACGCCGCAGGTGCATTGCTCGGTGTTGGTGTTGTACATGGTGGTTATGGTGGTGAGTGCGGTTAAGCTGCAGGAGGGTGTCAGTCGTGTCGTGGTCAGGGAGCTCAGAGCAGACAGCTCACCTTGTATGTGAGGCGGTTGATGATTAGCAGATTGCTGGAGGAAAAGCCAGCTGAAGAGGGGCCATTTTATATTGCTGACTATCAGCGGCGCCGCAAGTCGGAGTGACCAAAATGGCTAGATGATAAGCAGACAGTGCATTCGTTTCCGTCAATCCCAGGATTGTCAACACTATCATGATATGATTACAGGGCCCCAGGGCGCAGGGAGGTAACTAAAAGAGTCAGTTTTCGCTCCAGTCTGACAAGATAAAAACGTATAATCTGAAGAGCTGTGGCACGTGCATGCCACCATCCAGGGTTATCAATGCTGCAGGGCACCACTGAAGTGAGAGATCGACTTCTACTCCAAATCCGATAAAATAAATGTATACCTGCCGGCAACAGCTGCATCAGAATACGGCGACGGAGCCCTTGTATAGGCTACTTCCTTGTCCAACATGCCGCTGGCCTATTGTAATCTTGATTTCTTCAAGGCACGAAACACGCGTGTGGGTGAGCTTCAATGGAGTGGAGTTGACTTGTAAGCTCAGGCTAAGTACATCGATGGCTCAAGTGCAATGCAACAGTAAGTAATCAAAGCAATAATCGCAGACTGTCTGGCAGTACATACTTACACGAGCCCGTGCCTTGTCTGATCACGTGCAGCAATTCCTGTGGACAAGTCACGAGATCGCGACCAGCATGTGCAAACCTGTTATAATCATCTCATAAAATCTCTCATCCTCAGATTTCGCTCATGTTGTTCCTTCCGTACCACTGCGCAAGCCTCTGTAGTATAAGCTACTGTTTCTCTAATCAATAGATTGTCGCTCACCTGTCGACGAGAACTTTGTTCTAACAACTTCTCCATCCTTCTTTGTACTGGCACCAAGTATACTTTAATGCCTCCCACCCCTTGAGAAATTCCCTGACAAGTTCCTTGACAGTGATATATTGGTCACTTGGTCTTTGCATGTGCCATGTCTTCTGGCCCGACCCCGGGCCGCTGGCCAGACACCAAAACACACCACGCTGGGATTACTTTTGCAGGTAACCTGTTTTCTGGAGTGCTCAGTGTTCAGGCACCAAATAACCAAATAATTAGACTGCCTTACTGCGAGCATGTGGAGTCAAGTGGTGCAGAAGCACATAATAGTTATAACCCGATGTCTGAAACTCACTTATACGGAAGCAAGTCACCTAGTGCTAGGTGCGGTATTGCGGATGATAGACTGCATCATAGTATATGGGGTAATCAGATACGCCATGGGTAATCAGTGGTGGACACACGAGTGGTACAGCATACTGAAAGCAGTGTAAGATAACCGATATATGAAATGTAGTGGTGGCGCATGCCCAGGCTGGGAGGAACAGCTGAACTGGAAGTTGCAGGACGTTCTGGTGGCAATTTGCATTTGGCTTGAAGTTGAAGCTGCTGACGCTGTAGCGGCACTCATTCGTTTGCCCCCATGCAGTCTCGCGAATTTTGGCTGGCTGCAGTCAGGACTTCCTGCAATCGGATGTGTTCTGTGATTCGTGTATTCAGTTCAATCATTGTCCCATCTCGAGGTAGCAAAAGAGCGCCGGCAATAGTGATAAGGTCGTCCTTGCGCTTGTATGATAATAACAAGCCATCGAATGTCTTCGTTTTGATGTCTTCCTCAATGCGCAAAAGCCGAATTCATGAGTTAGTCGATCCTTGCAGTTTTCTCTTCAGAGAGCCGGAGGAGCTGCTGTGACTTGACAATATCCCTGCGAGACACATGCAGACTCTTGTTCCAGTCTTTGAGAGTCTGCCGCGCATCCTGTACTATCACATTAGCGGCATTGCAGGAATTCGAAGAATATATAATCATACCTTGTGTGAGCTTGCAGCTACTGAAATATACTTGCTGAAATATACTTGCAGGTGACATTCGAGTGCAGCCTAGATCTGGACTCATAGTAGACGCTCTATGTCACATGAGCCCAGCTCACCGCTCAATGTTACTTCATCAGAGATCTGGCCGGCGAAGCGAAGGAGGCGAGAACATTAAATGATTAATGTTGATGCATTACGTAAGGTCTACATCAAATGCAATAGGGCTTTGACGGCTAGCGTTCACAAACGTTGCTCGATGACAAATCACGTGACGCCGGGTGCCCACTGCCAATATGCTCAAATCTCGAAAGTGCTCGCAACTAGTGAAGTTATTTGGTTTAGACCCGGGGATGCCGCACCATGCACATTAAACGACAGTTAAATATTGCTGAAACCTCTGGAGGGGCGGGTTCGTCGAGGCCATTCAGAATTCCGGACGACATGTTGTGCAGTCGTTTCTGTCAGCTTTATGAAGACTCGACGTTGCTTTACTAGAACAACTCTGGCATTTCAATACAAACGGTACAAATCACGTCAAACGGCAGACTCGGAAATATTTATGTTTATATTCACGACAAGGCAAGTGCACATGCGCGTGGTGTTTAGTTCTTGCAGCTGCAGCTACCAGCCTGGCAGTTGCAGCTGTTGACAGACAGTCAGAATCAGGTCATTGAAATGCCTCGAGGTAAGACTCACTTGGCGACGCCGCAGTTGCATTGCTCGGTGTTGTTGTTGTACATGGTGGTTATGGTGGTGATTGCGGTTAAGCTGCAGGAGGGTGTCAGTCGCGTCACGGTCAGGGAGTTCAGATCAGACAGCTCACCTTGTATGTGAGGCAGTTGATGATAGTAGATTGCTGGAGGAAAAGCCGGCTGAAGAGGGGCCATTTTATATTGCTGACTATCAGCGGCGCCGCAAGTCAGAGTGACCAAAATGGCCAGATGATAAGCAGACAGTGCATTCGTTTCCGTCAATCCCAGGATTGTCAACACTATCATGATATGATTACGGGGCCCCAGGGCGCAGGGATGTAACTAAAAGAGTCAGTTTTTGCTCCAGTTCGACAAGATAATCTGAAGAGCTGTGGCATGTGCATGCCACCATCCAGGGTTATCAATGCTGCAGGGCACCACTGAAGTGAGAGATCAACTTCTACTTCAAATGCAATAAGATAAAAGTATACCTGCCGGAAACAGCTGCATCAGAATACGGGGACGGAGCCCTTGTACAGGCTACTTACTTGACCAACGTGCTGGCCTATTGTAATCTTGATTTCTTCAAGGCACGAAACACGTGTGTGGGTGAGCTTCAATGGAGTGAAGCTGACTTCTAAGCTCAAGTACCTAAGTGCCTCGACGGCTCGAATGCAATACAAAAGTAAGTGACCAAAGTAGCAATATTAATCACAAACCGTCTGGCAATACATACTTACACCGTAACAGCGCAAGCCCGCACCTCGTCTGATCACGTGTAGCGATGCCATGTCTTCTGGCCCGACCCCGGGCCGCTGGCCAGACACCAAAACACACCACACTCCGATTACTTTTGCAGGTGACCTGTTTTCTGGGGTGCTCAGTGTTCAGGCACTGAATAATTGGACTGCCTTGTTGCGAGCATGTGGAGTCAAGCGGTGCAAAAGCACACAGTATAGTTATAACCCGATGTCTGAAACTTACTTATACGGAAGCAAGTCACCATGTGCTAGGTGCGATATTGCGGATGATTGTGCATCATAGTATATGCGGCAATCAGATGTGCCATGTGTAATCAGTGGTGAACACACGAGTGGTACAGCATACTGAAAGCAATGTAAGATAACGGATATATGAATTGAAATGTGGTGGTGGCGTATGCCCAGGCTCGGAGGAGCTGGAAGTTGCAGGACGTGCTGGTGGCAATTTCTGCATTTGGTTTGAAGTTGAAGCTGCTGACGCTGTGGCGGCACTCATTCGTTTGCCCCCATGCAGTCTCGCGAACCTTGGCTGGCTGCAGTCAGGAATTCCCACAAGATGTGTTCTTTTATTCGTGCATTCAGTACAATCACCATCTCGAGGTAGCAAAAGAGCGCCGGTAATAGTGATAAGGTCGTCCTTGCGCTTGTATGATGATAGCAATCCCTCGAATGTCTTCGTTTGAATGTCTGCCTCGATGCGCGAGAGTCGAATTCATGAGCTAGTCAATCCTTGACAGCTTCCTCTTCAGAGAACTGCAGGAGCTGCTGTGAGTTGGGAAAATCCCTGCGTGACACCCTGTTCCTGTCTTTAAAAGTCCGCCGCGCGACCTGTACTATGAAATCACCATTGCAGGAACTCGAAAAATGCACAATCATACCGTGTGTACCCTTGCAGCTACTGAATATTCTTGCAGGTGACATTCGATTGCAACCTGGATCCTGGACTCGTAGTTGGAGTCGGTAGACGCCCTATGTCACATGAGCCCAGCTCACTACTCAATGTTGCTTTGACATTGAATGCTGTAGACAAAGTGGACCCTTGCCACAAATAGAGATGGTAACAAGGGACGGTAGCCTCCATCAGAAATCCGACCGGCGGAGCGAACGAGGCAAGAACATTAATGATGACACATCGGGGGTTTCAATCAAAAGCAGATCTGGACCTGGCTAGACCATTCCAGACCTAACCTAGAGCGTTCCAGAGCACTCTGGATTACCTTTAGAATGTCATTTCACTGGCGGCAAAAGGTGGTAAAATGTCAGTTTCCCCGCTTGTGTGAACGACGTTGAACAGTCGGAATTAGTCATCCAAATTGCTTCCGAGTCTATGTTTACCAAGTACTGTACGGTCTACAGACATCGTGATGGGTCCGACCAAATTCGATCATGGAGTCATTGTCACTCGAAGTTTTCTGCAGATGGCCGAGTCTCCTATTAAGTTCCTGTTCTCTTTGATGGTGAAGTTTGTAATACTAATAACTTCAAGGACTTTCTCATCGTACTACCGTCCGTGACAATTGGTAATTCACTAGCACGAGATGGCCACGTTGGTACTAGAAACCGCATGATTCATTCATGCATGACGCCTACCTTAAGCTGCCTATATCACCAACGACTGGAACTTTACTGAATCCTCGTGGGAGGTTTGCCCTGATGGAAATTAAACTATCATACTTTTGAATTTTTTAGGCTTCCTTTTGTTTGATTTTGCACCGCAATGCGTTCTTCGCCCGATCATCGGAGGTCTAGATGTCGATCATGCAGATTTTGGCGATATCATTAGGCGATGAACAGTGGTATATCTAGCACGAATGCCATCGTTATACACCACCAACATTCCCCACTGGCTCACTCACCCATCCCTCGAATATGCCTGTGGTCGTAAATGATCCCATCTATTGGCCATTAATCAATTCGAATGTTTTTTTGAGCTATTGGATAGGTTCGTCGCATCAAGATATCTAGATCTAATTGACTTGCGGTTTTGTAGTTGCCGCCGCTGCCGTCGTAGTATACGATTGGGGTGAGCAGGACAATGTTCGAAATTCGAAAATAGCTGATATTCTCATGGTATTTTCAGTACTAACAATTGACCAAGAGGTAGGTCGATGTTATCGCTGGAGCAGTCAACTCGCTAAGAATGGTTTCACAGATTGAACTGATCTGGGTGAGTGATACGAGTCTGTATCAGAAGAAAAACAGGAGAACACAATAAATTCGTGACAGAGGCAACGCTGGTCCTTCATGACTGTGCTGTATTTGGTTGTTCGTACCTTGTTGTGCTATAGCATAGTTGGCAAGTTGTGCTGACTTCAAGATGTTCTAGATACGATACATCGGAATGCCGTTTACTTTGTACGTGTCGAGGCCAACATATTAACACCTTGCTAATAGTTCATCTCTCACAATCAGTATGAATTTCCTGCGTATGTGTCATATGCACTGTGTCCGATTCTTCTGACCGGCGGCACACAGGAATCATGCCATTGGTCTCGCTGACAGATGCAGTAAGTATTCCACAACCATCTCATCTCCATTCATTGAATACACTCATATGTAGGGGTGAGTGAGATGCCAACCATTGAACTTGGCTCAACATAATAAGTCAATAGGTGTAAGTCGGAGTATTTGATCCTAGTATGAGGGTATTCGCTAACTGGGTGTCCCAGGCAATACTATGACCGATACACTGAATTGGATGAGTGTGGCCGTAGCTGCCATGTTGGGCGGTGAGTTACCCAGCTAAAATACCTCAACGGTATCGACTCAATTAAAACATGATGCAAGTCATCATGACTACTCGGCTGTATGCCATGTATGAGAGATCAAGAATTATGCTTATCTTCCTTGTTATTGTTTTCTTGGCTGTCAACATTACCTGCGGAGTAATCACGGCAATTGGACTCAAGAATGACCCAGCGGGTAGGCTTTACTTGTTGACTTGAAGAACACAGCTAATTGGGATAAACGCCAGTGGAAGTGATACTCTCTGGTACACATGTGTGCGAACCTGTTGGGACCGACCAGCTCCTCGTTTCAATAGTTTGGATACTCAACAGTGTTTGGGAGTTCCTTGCACTGTGTCTTGCACTCTGGATTGCTGTGAAACAGTTCCGTGACCTGCGACGACTCAACTTATCGACAGGATCGACCATTGGGGACTGTTTCAGAGTGCTGATGCGGTCTCACGTGCTTTATTTTGCAAGGTGAGCTTGTAATGTGAATGTGGCCATCATTTCTGCTCAACTTGTTCCGCACATGTTAGCTTCGCTGGTGTCTCCTGCCTCCAGCTTATCAGTGATCTCACTCCAGCAATATTGGTGCGCCTAACTGTCACTGACATCTATGTGTAATCATTGCTCATCATTTCTGTAGAATTCAGGTTCTATCGAAGTTCGGGTACTCATTGGGATTCTTCAAATTATATCGGTCATACAGATGTTTGTGCTGGGACCACGCCTCATCCTTAGCGTTCGACAACTTGGCGCCAAACACGTGGTCGACTCCGCTGCAGAAACTTTTAGCATGAATTCGATTGTCTTCCAGAAGCATGTACATGTATCAACTAGCAGTACCATCTAGGGACGTACTTACTGAGCGGTCTGCAGGGAGAAGACGTTTTGTGGAGGATCTGTCGTGGTATTTATTTAACGTATGGTGTTTATTTAACATATGGTGTTTCGAAGTATGTCTATATTTCTTGTTGCATCACTACTAAAACCAAGTAACTACCCACCCACGCTTACACCAAGTGGTAAGCCGAGAACGTCTAGCAACCAATTCGGTCTTTGATGCTCGATATTGAAATACAAATACAACGAGAATCAGGGAAACCACCCAAGCATCAACCAAAATATTATGTTGGAGCCCCTGCCAAGCACGACCATCGGAGTAAAGCGTCGAACGAGATCCAGAGTTCAGATATCAGATATCCATGCATACACCAATCACAACCGTTCCTAGGGCAAGCAAATGATCACTTGAATGAAGCGTACCGCGATGTCTCGACGACCAACAAGAAACAAAAACCTGTGGGTTCTGGTGACCAGCGAGTTATTGATATATCGCATGAATCAACACAGGATAATCTGTTCCGAAGAGCGGTGATAATCAAGATTCTGAAAGTCGCATAGATTTCATTAGCATTCCAAGCTTTTTATTTATCTAGATCGAGTGAGGCGAAGTGACCATCAGTGGAATACGATGTTCTGCATATATAGATCTGTCAAAGCTGTACAGTGCCAATATGGTGTCACAGCTTGGTCCCTTCTGTATGATAGTGCAGTGATGCACAGAGCCCCGGCGGGGCCCCAGTGGGGCGCCACAGGGGACTCGGCTGAGTCAGCTCACCTGATCAAATGGTTTCTCCGATTTGCCACCTGTGAAAATTTCTGTTTCTCCTCCCTGAGCAGGCATCGTGGTGGGTCGTTGAAGTCACTGCCGAAGTTTTCTGTTGACAGCCGACCATTCAGTTTCTGTTATCTTCGATGGTGAAGTTTCTAAAACTATTAGTTATACAGACTCGTTTCTGTCGAGACACGTACTAACTTACTTCAAGGGCTTTCCCATCGTACTACCGTCCGTCTTCCCAGTGGACTGCTATTAGTAATTCACTAGCACGAGATAGCCAAGGTTGGCCTGATATAAATACCACGGAATGTCGAGAATGTCGAGTGACGTAGGGAGGCTATCAGAAGTACTGGTCATGAGTCTACTTACCATTGTCGTGCAAGGCTGGATCCCTAATTTTCAGCTTCGGACCGTCTTGGGCGTAGTTGATAGTGTATAATCTGTTCGGCTCAGGTCATTCATGGGTCATGGGACGTCGAGGTCGAAGCTGATTCGGCCCGACTATGACCTTCAATATAAGAGACGTGGTCATATACGGCTCTATCAACATCCACCTTCATCCAACACCAGTCATGTCTGGAGTAGAGATGTAAGTTGACCACGCACCAGGATATGGATAGCATGATATCTCACTCGCAACGCTATGCAGTCATTCCGTCCCGCGTGCTACTGGGGCACCCACCCCGGCAAAACTTAACAAGATATCTTGTCAGTTGACACAAGACAAGGTATTGACTGCTCGTCCCTCTTGCTTCCATTTGCTGACGTTCGCTGCGCTTGAAGTCTCGGGGAGGTGCCCAGGCTATGTGTAAGTCCTTGCCCCGAAAGATATCCTTCGTGCGATTGATAAAGGTGTAATATAGTATATGCCGTCGGTCTGACAGAGGGAGACATGGAAAAGCCTCAAGTATATTCACGACCACTTGTGGTTTTCACATTTTCTTAACTATTCACTAGATCGGTATTTCACCTATCTGGTGGGAAGGTAACAATAATACTCCTGTGTGTTATGTTGATGCTGATGTGTGCTTTGCAGGTAATCCATGCAACTCTCATCTCGTGTGTTTTGCTCCCCATTTGCAAGCGTCCGGTAAACTGATACCGGTGTAGCTTGATTTGTCCAAAAAAGTCAAGGAGGGCTGCACGGAGGAAGGTTTAGTTGGCTTGACCTTTAATACCATTGGTGTTAGGTGTGTCTGGTCATCTTCTCGATGAATATGTACTGAAGCTAGGCAGTGATGCTATTACAATGGGAACAGATGGTAAGGTGTCTTTGATAAATTTCCTTTGGCGTGTCTGATTGCATCTATTCAGGGATGCGGTACTCGTGCGTATCATGAAGGTCATTGGTATGATATCTTGTTGACGTAGCATACCAGACTCCCAAGTCGTGATCTCATCGCGGATTCTATTGAAGCTGTAAATAACATCGCTGAGGCTTTAATTTCACGCTGATTTGGTTTTTGTTTATCAGGTCACACTTGTGAGAGGCTCCATCATTCGGTAGTCTCTGAATGCTCAAGTTATCTGATTTTTGTAAGGCGCAACATTACGATGGCAATATCTCGATACCAGGTTGCGACAAGAACATGCCTGGTGTCTTGATGGCTGCTGCTAGACACAACAGGCCGACAATTATCGTCTATGGTGGTACGATTCAGGTCGGGACGCGCCATGTCGACTGCCCTTCCATGGGGTACGAGAAAGGCGGGACTGTCAACATCTCAGACGCCTTCGAGTCTTATGGTGGGTGGTTATCCGGCTCCAAATGTCCCCAAACCTTGAACTGGAGTCAGGTGCCTATGCTGTTGGCCTCATCAATGATGAGGAGCGATTCGATGTCGTCAGACATTCATGTCCTGGCGCTGGTGCCTGTGGTGGTATGTATACGTACGTGCTCTGTCGCTTTTAAGCAGAAACCTCCTCATATGTCCTAGGGCCAACACCATGAGCTCTGCTCTTGAAGTCTTGGGCATGTCTCTTCCCTACTCCTCGAGCACACCAGCAATGTACCCTGGTGAGTTAGAAAATACTTCTGTTGCATGTAAAATTTTGAATTCGTGTATCAGAGAAGGCACAGGAATGCTTCAAAGTCGCCAAGTATATGAAACGTCTTCTGGAGCTTGATTTGAAGCCCAGAGATATCCTTACCCGTCAATCTTTCCTGAATGCAATCACTATCGTCAACGTCCTTGGTGGCTCAACGAACGCTGTTCTTCACTTGCTGGCTATAGCCCGTGCCGCCGATGTTCCCTTAACCATCGACGACTTCCAGATGATCTCAGACAGGACTCCGTACCTTGCCGATTTGAAGTACTTTCGTATTCATGATTCGATTGCGTTCTCTCACAGTAGACATCGTCAGGCCATCTGGAAAGTATTATATGGAAGACATTCACAAAATTGGTGGCATCCCAGCGATCATCAAATACCTTCTCAAGAACACCGATCTTATCGATGGTAGCCAGATGACTGTTACCGGAAAGACCCTCGCTGAAAACCTCGTGGATGTTCCGGAGCTCGACTTCGATACACAAGACGTCATCAAGAAGCTGGACGACCCCATTAAACCCTCTGGTCATTTGACTATTCTCAAAGGTAGCTTGGCTCCTGGAACCGCTGTCGCCAAGCTTACAGGGAAGGAGGGTTTGCGCTTTGAGGTGATTTATGGTTATTTATTGATTCCGTGTCATAGCTAACGGATACTGTGGCGGTTCAGGGTGTCGCCAAATGCTTTGATAGGTACGGTGTAACGCGAAACCTTATGTTTAGCTTACCTCATATACTTCATCTTTAAGTGTGCACGACTTTTATCCTGCACTTGAGCGCGGAGACATCAAGCATGGAATGGTCTTGATATTCAGATATCAAGGGCCGAAGGGCGGGCCAGGAATGCCAGAGGTTGGATGTTATCCTTGACATTAGTTCTTGCATGCTCACATTTAACTGCAGATGCTGGGTACAGTTGTATCTTAAACGAGCCCTAGAGTCCTCCTAATCCTTTTACGCACAGGTCCCACCGCCGCTCTTATGGGTGCTGGGCTGGGCAACTCGACTGCGCTGATCACGGATGGTCGTTTTTCTGGAGCATCCAGAGGTTTCATCATTGGTGCGTCTTTTACGCAAGTTCACTTGAAGACAAAGGCTTACTTCCGATCCACCAGGTCACGTCGTCCCTGAGGCAACCCTCGGTGGTCCAATTGCTCTTGTGGAAGACGGCGATCTCATTGCTATCGACGCAAAGAGTAGGACCATCGACTGGCTAGTGGGCGAAGAAGAGAAAGTACGCCGAAGAAAAGCATGGGAAGTCTCAGGCAAGAGCGCCCTCAGGGAGCGGAGAGGTATCTTGTTCCGATACGCCCGTGATGTTGCTGTAAGAGCTTTAGTCTGATAATCTAACCTCGCTTGCTGACCATGATTTACAGCCTGCTAACGAAGGAGCCTACTGCGACTGAGATATGTCTTTTGCCATGGTATATAAGAGGATAGCGAGACAATTGAGCAACGTGATCAATAAACATTATGCGTCAAGTCAAGCATGTCAAATTCTTGTAAATACAGAAGTCGAATATTCCGCATGATTTTGGGCCTCTATATTGGTACAATCAGGGGTCTGGACATTGATGTGATTACCCCGCCGCACTACTGAACAAACGTACGATCCAAGCATACATAACCTTGTAAGTCATAACCATAACGGCTGGACAAACTGTCATATACAGTCCAACTGAAGACGTCCTGGTTGGGTATTTGATTGTTCTGAGTGTGATCTGAAATAAATGTGCCTAGATATGACAACGTCTGCACCGCAGCAGATGAGATGGAAACTATGTCATACGCAGCACGCCGCGTTGCGGCCAGCTGTAGAGTTGAAGTTGGTGATATGATGTAGGCGGGACGAAGGTAAGATATGCCATGGTCAGAGGGATAGGCGAGCAGAAATAGGTGCACTTATGTTCAAGTGCAGACTTTGCGACAGTAAGGACTAGATCTTGAAGCTTCGAAGAACTATTAGCCGAGTTGTCGCCGTGGCTGCAGATCTTGAAAGACTATAATACAGCACAGCAAGTTTACTGCTGTCGGTTGATTTGCAGAACGAGGGGTTGTCCATTTCGTCTCAGATCAAAAACAACGAGGTTAAGCAAACAGCTTGAGTAGTTGGGCTGGGACCCAGTACGGGCCGCTAGATGACCATGTCATGTATCAAGATGGATAGCTGGATATCGTGTTCAACCATCGGTATATCAGATATATCAAGCCTCGGTAAAAGAAACGCGATGTGAACGCGAATAATGGGAGGTGAGTGAGGAACGAATGTACGGTCCGGCCTCCGAGTCGCCGAAGAACTGTGCCGGCTCCTTCCGAGTCTGAGAAAGCCAGTGTCGATGCTTGAGCTTGAACTTGATTGGGCACAAAGCAAGCACAAAGGATCGTAATCTTCCAGGCCTATTCGTTTGTCTAGTGATCATATCACGGAAATCCTGGAGAACCCTAAAAGGGGATTGTATTGTGAATGAAAGTCACAACGTTTTGCCTACAAGGCCTAAGGGACGTAGATGTTCGCTACTGGTAAGTGCATAACTTCCAATGCCAAGGGTTAATAAGCATGCTCTGAATTTTTGCCTTTGACGCTCACCCATAATATTTAAGATGTCCACAAATTCCTTTGTAGTGGCGTAGCGGTACACCCGTCACCTTTCTCCCCTTTCCCAGCAGTCGTGGAAGAGTTGCACATCCGATGCTAGAGTTCGTGGTGAATCAGAGAATTTGCTCCCATCAAGGACTGACTTACTGCTGAATCCCATCACCTCGTATTCACCCTCGTACTCATCCTCATCCGACTCTTCACTGCTCGCGTCAAATGCAAATGAGGAAGCGGTTGGTGGATGCCGTTCTGGATTCGACAGACAAGACCAGTCTCTTCTCCTGGTTAATTTTTTTATATATGTCTATGAAATTTGAGTTAGTTACTCATTCCATTCGTTGAAGAGATTAGCTCACCTCTATCTTGAGGATGCCCGGGCATCCAGCCCTGTGCCTGACCCATAGTCCAGGATAGTACCCGGAGCGCTTGTCAAGGCTGATGGCCTTCTGACATCCGCAGCACCCGGCTCAGCGTGTGTTGTGCGTCCTGTGTGTCGCAGCGGGGAGGTGAATGGCTGAGCCCATAAAACCCGCCCTTACAGACCAACGAGTGGTCATTGGTGAGGCAACTGACCATGAGCCAGTCGGTCCCAACTTCATAAACGAAAACGACCGGACATCCGGCCCTGCCGCAAATTAGCGTGTGGGTTTGGGCGGTCGTTTGTTTTATGGGGTTGGGTTGACTGGCGATGCAGTCATTGTCTGTTGATTGCACGGCGGCTGAGGGACTGGCAGTTGACTCTTGCATTTGTTTTGCTGGGGGAAGTGCCCTTCAGATGTAGATGAGGAATTTGTTGCAGTGGCGTGAAGTTTTTCTTTTCTTTTAAGACCTACCTCGGAGTTATATTGTTCACCCTCAAATACACGTGGTTTTTTCATCCCGATCTCTGTCCATTGAGGTAATGCACCCTGTGTCGGATAGTACTAACCAGCTTAACAGGTACCTCTGTAACACCTGGACTCGTGAATACCCCAACGTGAAGGTATCCCCCACCGATTCATCATAAGTTGGGTGACTGACATCTTCGTAAGTGCCTGTAAGGTACACATGGTTTTCCAAGGCGGACATCTACATTCATAAAAGTCATTCATAGCAGGTTAATGCGCTCTCTGATTCTCGTTACTCTTCTAGATTCCAAGGTTTTCTGAGCTGTGGAGTACATCTTCTCGTCGTGGAGGTGAACATCGTCTGACATGAACAGGCTGGAAAAACACAGAAGCACAGACGCACGCTGGCCACCGCCAGAACACTCTTCGATTTTCCCACATCTTTGAAACTTCTTTAGGCCTACAATGGGGATGGTGAAGACACCTGATCATGAAAGTGCCCTTCTTGCGGGTAGTCGGTCCTGCTGTCATCTTCTTGTCTAGCGTCTTTACATGCATAATGCCAGATTTCGCACATGTAGTTCCCGAATTGATGAGCAGGGCTTGAACTCAGGCATACGAGATGCATCACTTCAGTCGCTGTGTTTCTTTGGTCGATTGGTCATCGTTGCGATAGGACATCGATCGTAGCAGAACGAATTTCATCACTATTTCTTCATCGATTCTAAATGAAACGTCGTCTCGTGGACTCCGGAAATACATAAAGGTGTGTGGACATCCTTAGTTTCAATGATACACAACAACAAAAAACGGCAACAGGACGGGCAGAACATGTTCCCTCACTTCAACAGAGACCAGCGCGTTGTCTTGCTCTTGTCTCGTTCATTGCTCCCCTTCGAACTCGTATACATCCTTACACACTATTCAGTGTTGGGTGAGCAGGTGAAAGTCAAGGTCACGCACTGTCTGAGAGTGGGATGCGGGAGAGCATCGGCCTTTGGTAGGCGGCGTAATCTACAGACCCACTGAGAGTAGAACGCGGCCAGGGCACCATCAGCGTTGGATAAGGGTTAGAGTTATTGAGCTTTCAGTTTAAGACTGCTAGTAAGGTTCCACAGTAACATACCGTCTTCCGGACGTGGAAGTTGCGAATAAGGCTCATTTCTTCAGTTCTGGGAATGGAGTCAATGGAGGGTTGTGTGGCGCAACCTTGCTGAGAAATCTGGAATCGTCGTTTGCATACTCGACTTTCGGCTGTTAGGTTACATCAGCATACAAAATACAAATATACTCACCAATCGATCGAGCAACCAGCTTGGCGTTGAAGCAAATTCTTGGGGCGGCTAATGTGATTAACAGCGCCGCAAAAATGGCATGTATATTCAACTCCAAGGCGTGTATTCTGTTGAAAGACGACCCTCATGACGATCGTCGTGCCTGCTTGAATGCTTGGCCATCTACGACTTACAAGTTGTATTACTTGCTTGTCGTCATCAATGCACAAATCATATTGTCTTTGCTTCATATACCGTCTCTGAATTTGAGCTTGGGTCGAGTTGTGTTTGAATAAAAGCTGGAGCTGCTCATTGAATCGCTAGAGAGAATTGGATGAGTAAGCTTCCCCAAGGTGGATCTTATAGCGAGCCTTACCTCAAACGAGTCGCAGACGTCCATCGGTATTGGATGCAAGCGGCCCGTTGCGTCTACAAGTGTAACAAAGCCAAGTGTGACGATCGGCCCCACAGGGGACTGCACAGGGAAGAACACGCTCCCAAATCGCATCAAGATTTCGTGTTCACTTTGCATTTGAGATGACCACTGACGAAGTGTAATAGTGAGTGCATGCAAACAATCTTGAGAGAGTAGAACACAACTGAATAATCCGCAAAATAATGGTCGATTTCGCTGGAGCATTCAATGATAGCTTGCGTAACAGATGTATATGCGAGACCATGGTTGTACAACTGTGTTACTTTGGCATATATGTCTTGCAGCATCCTAAGCGGACTTGACGTCAGGTAAATTCAAGAACACGTCAAGAAAGCATGTACCTAATCATGGCGTCCCTTCGGTGCTGTTCGAAGGGATCTTGGGCGGTTGGGGCGTTGCACAGATGTGAGCTTAGTCGTTGAAGTTGTGCCCTTAGGCGATCTATGTCTGCCTTATTCTGACTACGTCTCTGTGACGACGGCCTTTGAATCAAGAAACATACTGGTAATAAAATAAACTCTCACGTATATGGCTTGAAGGATTGACAATAATCCACTGATAGTAGCTTGTATCGGAGGACCAGCAACCGGAATTGCACCTGCAATTGTGGCCTGGACGACAGGCGAAATTATCTGAGCCATGTCAGAAGGTGTACGGGCAAAGGAATCGCCACTGCAAGTTGCGGGGCACCTCGAACGAACTGCGATTCCTTTGAGGAGATCCAAATCCTTGAAAAAAACCTTGATCAAAGCCGACAGAGAGGGCATTTTGGTCGGGTGGGTTAGACGATAGGTAAGAGGGAATATGAGACGTAGGAGGGTGAAGGAGAATTTAACAAGTAGCTGTAGCCTGTGTGCGTACAACACAGCCCAACGTACTCAAGCTATACTTATGCTTGATATTGACTTATTGTTGCTTGCGGCTCGGCGCCGGGCGGACACCCTTGTCATGTCCAAATTTTCTCCTAACCTCTCACGAACTCGTGGCCCACGGCTTCAGCGCCCAAGATAAAATCTGTATGTATATGAAAATACCCAACGCTAAACGTTAAAACGTCAACCTTTGATGCGGACGCGATCTCTGTTATTGAGCTTTCTGTGTCTTCTTGAGTGAGATCCTGAGGGTTTTTGACTGACTATTACCGTGATGGTGGTTATCACAGAAAGCATTGTTTAACGGGCATCAATTGGACTCGTGGGTTTTTGATTTAGAAAGATGATTCGGATACTGATGCGTCACGGTGGTGTAGCGTTTACAGTGAAGCTAAGGTATAGCACGGGTATACCCGCGGGTCGGAAGATCGACACTGTACCCGTACCCGTACTAACCCGCGGTATAGCAGCTCCTACTTATTTCGTACGATGTAACTTTCCTCAAAGAAAAGAACTGTATATTTCAATACAATTGCTTCCGAGTTAGCTGGATTGACGACAGTACTTGGCGTAGTGCATAGCGATGTGATGGAGTGAGTTTTCACGTTATAACTTCATGGTTGCATGGTTCAATAGTGGCATTGCTACAAAATTTATCAAAAGTACATTCCCAGCGTGAACTGGCGCGCTGTCAGTAGTTCTCTGACCGACCCCGATGCTTATAACAACCAGAGGATGATGAGCACAGCCTGATCTGGGTGTGTATGTCGCACGTCACAGCTTAACGGGTCTGGGTTGCAGAACGGAACTTCTGCTTTCCATTCAAACTAATGGTCCAGCGTACGTCGGGTCCGCGGTGTCCACATTGCCTGTATATAGTGTAGTTCGGTCTGTTCAAAATTTCAGAATTTGCGAGGGGGTAGCAACACGACAAACATCTTCACCGTTTTATAATTCTGACATTTGCACATATTAGATATGTCATGGTGTGCCGCGTGTATGATTCAAGACCTGATATCGACGACCATGCTATTGTTGCTAGACGGATATGCGTACGCTGTGCTGGTTGAGTTCCTTGTCTCCTTGCAAGATGGCTGGATCCGGGGGTATAATGTATGGCTCCATCTCATTGGTCTCTTTGGGAGGATTCCGATTTTTCGATTTCCGGCGTTTAAGTAGAAACCAAATGAGGCCGACAATCCATGCAATGGCCAGCACACCTCCACATACGCTGCCAGCAATTATTGGTGTCAGAGCCTTGTTTCTAAGTACGGTGTGAACTCAACATTTGAATGTTTGTCGAAGGGCCAAAGGACACGTACCCATTAAGGGAAGCAGCTTCAGAGGAGTTCTCTGCGCGAGCTGCTTGAATTTTCGTTGCAAAGCCATGTTTCTCCCACTGCATGTCTCTCTCGCCTTATGTTGAGCGGTAGGACAGATCGAGTAGCCTTCAAGTTATGTTTGAATTAGTCCTCGTATTCTCTACTATGGAGCGATTCTTCAAAGTCGGAGGATGTGGAAGTGAAGAATATATGTGCCTGACTCACGAGCAATTCTCAATGCCGCAGTGAGACAGTGGAGAGCTCCGCAAACTCCCGAGGCCCGGCGGCTGTCTTTAGCCTTTCTTGATTTGAGAACGGAGACCTTGGGGTACGTATCCCCAAGTCTGTCTTATTATGTAGTTGGGTTGCGTCTGTCAAGCCCGCCGCATGGTGTTACAATCATCCATCCGCCTGCCGGCTGTCACATGTCACCTCCGATCCGAGTCTCTCACACTTGCCTGACTTGTCTATTACTCCCTCCATGTTGGCATATTTCCTACCCCCCCGCCAATACCATCATAAATTTCTTGTCTGCAGTCATCAGTCTACGGTTGCCACGTCCCCGGGAGGTGAACCGAACAGCGACGGCAAGTTGAAAGGACGACGGGATTGGCGTGACAGCGGTTGGGACAGATGCAGCGGGATGCGTAACAGTGTCTGGCGTAGACAACAGGGTGCTTTAAGACAACAGACGGACCTTTGACTGACCCCCGGACCTTTCTGGGCAAATACCCCCAAATCGCCCAGACGTGTCCGCCAGACTTTTCGTAAGTCTGCGCAGAATTCATACAGACTTTGTATAGACTGGTTATTTCATACATGTCCTCGGTTTGTTTTCCTCTTGGAATCATTTTACGACTATCGTCCATTTAGAATGCCGTCGCTTCTTCTAATAAGTACCGCCCACCTATGTCGATCACTTGGCCCTCCGGCGTCTTTGGTCATCTCCAGTGAACTGTCAGCCAATGAATGGAACTTTGGTCTCCACCAGCGTCTTGTACCGGAGTGTCAACGGGTATCCAGTATGCACTTGATCGCAGTGCAGCAGTATACCATTGCCATTTTTTTTGGTCAGTCACTGCCTATATTTGTGGCGCTCCGTCAATGTTCCTACTTGCAAGACACTGCGTTATGAATTGACGCTCACAATATCGACATCGATCCTCAAGCCGAGTCGTTTCAACATCCCTCCCTACAGACTTTGGATGAGACTCGCCTGAGCTGGAGAATCTTACGGATGCCGGAGTTGTCGCCCGCATCGGTTTCTGCATGCTCCCTTGCATCAATCAAATTGGCTACTGCAATTAGACCAATAGGACGGAGGTGTCAATGGACACACCCAATCTGTAAGTCTTAGATGAACATGTTGGTTATCGGGAGCATATTTCGGGTGGGCGTAAGGCGTGTTTGGCAGAACGGTCTGAAGCTGGTGCTTTTGTACAATGATACCGCATGCAGCTGGTTGATGTCGTTGTTCTTTGTCGCGGTTGACTGTTATGATACAGTTCTTGCCGACTGCAGCTAGGCTGCCAGATGTGGATTTGGTAATGCGACCAAGCTAGCCCATCGATCGCCCCTAAACACCCTTTCTCACCTGATTGTGACAAGCAAAAATGTCACTTCCTGCCTTGGACCGCATGTTTATAACTGCAGTATGGTTACAGTGTATAATTTATGGTATGCATCCTTATTCAGCATATCGATTCAACACTGATGTTCCGCTCGACAGGAGTCAAGTGAGTTGAAAGGGAGAAAGGACCCTAAAGGCTTACACTGAGCTCATTTTCATTGATAGCTGCGTGCTATTTGGCGTATGCATGTATGCCATATTTATTCGGAACAAAAGGGCGCATTGGTTCGTGCCATTACTTGTCCAATTATTTGCCGGCACTCACCTTTGGATCAGGATTGTTCCACTTTCATGCATTTTCCACTTTTCAATCGCGACAGCGCACCTCATCATTTCCTTTTTATATGCTCTGCGGGGCCTCACAGATCCTGCTGTAATATCCGTCCCTAACGGAAGTACCTTGTACTTTGCCAGTGTTACAGCCTTCTGGTCGACACTGACAATATTGTATCTCTTCAATGTGGGCATCATCATTCTATCGTGAATCGCACTTCATCATGTCTTCTTTCAGGTTCTTGTTCTGCATTTCCTGCTAGTGAGTAACTACTTGCGTGTGAAGGTGTTGAACCTAACACTTGCGACAACAGATCTGGAGGTTTTATTTGGTTTGGAATCGTAACTTGATCCTTGCTATCATCCTGGTAAGATATCATTACTTGTCGCACTTTTGACGAGTGTTGAGATCGCTAGCTCATTCTGGAAGTTGGACACATCTGTGAGCCTGTTTACTTGATTTGGTTGGCAGATTAAGCGCTGACATTACTCCCCTGCGTAGCAACTGCTTTAGCGGCTTGGTCTATAGTCACTCGGTCCCGTGTCACATTTGCATCGGCTGCCTGGGCTTTGGCGACGGCTCTTTTCATACTCAACCTCGTTCTCACTATTTGTCTCACGTCCGGGATCGCCTATCGTCTTTGGCGCGCGGGAGTTGATACGTTTGGTTTGACTGGTCATAATGCCTACAAACCTGCCATATACACCATCATCCAGTGCGGTGCAATCTATACCAGCAGCATCGTGGTAATATGCGTTCTACGCCTTTCCGGGAAACCAGCTGGTCTCGTGGCACCTTACGTCGGCATTCAGTTTGCCGTGAGCATTTTATACTTCTTCTTCCTACATGGTCTCACATCCTTCTAGACCTTGACCCCTCTTCTTCTCATCGTCAGTCTTAACTTTGGCGTGAGACATAACGAGACATAGACGGAACACGCTTCGCTCGACCAGTCCAGGTCAATATCGCCGAGGAGACCCGTACTTGCTATGGCAATACCATGGATCTATGACTCACCCGGAAGAATCAGAGACTGCGTGCATATGGTGGTAATGAAAAGGGACAGTATTTCATAGGTTTTTCTTCTAAGGAGACATCAGACACTGGGACCCACGTTTGTTCAACCAGTACATGCTAAAATCACCGAGGAGACCCGTACCTACCCTCCTGACACCGTGTATCCATGGCCTACCCGGAGGAATCAGAGCCTGCATGCATATGGTGGCAATGAAAAGGGATATTAGCTAGGAGTGTCTCATAGGTTTTTCCCCGCTGTCTTCAGCCTTTCTTGATTTGAGAATCGAGACCAAAGGTCTAGACTATGGAGTACGTATTCCCAAGTCTGTCTCATTAGTTGGGTCACTTCCTGGAAGTCTGTCAAGCCCGCCGTATGGTGCTACTATCATCCCACTTACGGTCAACATCCATCCCGCCTGCCTGCTGTCGGGATCTTTACCTCCAATCTGAGTCTCTCACGCTTGCCTGACTTGTCTACTACTCCCTCCATGTTGGCATATTTCCTACCTGCCCACCAATACCATCATGATTTTATTATCTGCAGCTCCCAGTCTACAGCTACCACGTCCTCCCCCCGGGAGGTGAACCGAACCGCGATGGCAAGCTGAAAGGACGGAATTGGTGTCACAACGGTTGCAACATATGCAGCAGGATGCGCAACGGTCTCTGACATAGACGACAAGGTGCTTTAAGACAACAAACAGACCTTTGACCGACGCTCGGACCTTTGTCGCCAAGTACCCCCATATCGCCCAGACGTGACAGTCAGGCTTTTGGTATGAAGTCTGCGCAGACTTCATACAGACTTTGTATAAACCGGTTATTTCATACATTTCCTCGGGTTATTTTCATCTTGGAATCATTTTCTGAATGTCGTCCATTTCGAATGCCGTCGCTTCTTCCAATAGGACGGAGGCATCCATGGACACATCCGATCTGTAAATCTTAGATGAACGTGTTGGATATTGGGAGCATGTTTCGGGTGGTAAGACGGTCTGGTGCTGGTGCTTTTGTACAGCGATACTGCATGCTGGTTGATTCGTTCGTGTCCTGTCGTCGTTCTTTGCCGCGGTTGACTATATGATAACACCACAGTTGATCGGATTTGGCAATGTGACCAAGCTGACCCATCGATCGCCCCTAAAAACCCTTTCTCACTCAAGCAAAATGTCACCTCCTGCCGTGGACCGCATGTTCGTAACCTCAGTATGGTTACAGTGTATAATTTATGGTATGCACCCTGATACAGCGTATAAATTCAATGCTGATGTTTCGCTCGACAGGATTCAAGTGAGTTGAAAGGGAGAAAGGACCCTAAGACTTACACTAAGCTCATTTTCATCGATAGCTGCGTGCTATTTGGCGTGTGCATGTATGTCATATTTATTCGGAACAAAAGCGCACATTGGTTCGTGCCATTACTTGTTCAATTATTTGCAGGCACTCACCTTTGGATCAGGATTGTTCCACTTTCATGCATTTTCCACTTTTCAATGGCGACAGTGCACATCATCATCTCCTTTTTATATGCCCTGCAGGGCCTCACAGATCCTGCTGTAATATCCGTCCCCTACGGAAGTACCTTGTACTTTGCCAGTGTTACAGCCTTATGGTCGACAATGACAGGATTATATCTTTTCAATGTGGGCATCATCATTCTATCGTAAATCGCACTTCATCATGTCTTCTTTCAGGTTCTTGTTCTGCATTTCCTGCTAGTGAGCAACTACTTGCGTGTGGAGGTGTTGAACCTAACACTTGCGACAACAGATCTGGAGGTTTTATCTGGTTTGGAATCGTAACCTGGTCGCTACTATCATCCTGGTAAGATATCATTGCTTGTCGCAATTTTGACGAGTGTTGAGATCGCTAGCTCATTCTGGAAGTTGGACACCTCGGTGGGCCTATTTACTTGATTTGACTGGCAGATTAAGCGCTAACATTATTCCCCTGCATAGCAACTGCTTTAGCGGCTTGGGGCATGGTCACTCACTCCCGTGAGATCGATGAACCGATTGCCTTGCACGTGGCGACGGGTCTTTTCATACTCAACATCGTTCTCACTATTTATCTCACGTCCGGGATCGCCTATCGTCTTTGGCGCGCGGGAGCTGATACATTTGATTTGACTGGTCATAATGCCTACAAACCTGCCATATACACCATCATCCAGTGCGGTGCACTCTATACCAGCAGCATCGTGGTCATATGCATCCTACGCCTTTCCGGGCAACCAGCTGGTCTCGTGGCACCTTATGTCGGCATTCAGTTTGCCGTGAGCATTTTATACTTCTTCTTCCTACAGTCTCACATCCTTCTAGACTTTGACCCCTCTTCTTCTCATCGTCAGTCTTAAGTTTGGCGTGAGGCATAACGAGACATAGACGTTGCGGAACACGCTCTCGCTCGACCAGTCCAGGTCAATATCGCCGAGGAGACCCGTACCTGCTCTGACCACACCATGAATCCATGGCCTACTCGGAAGAACCAGAGACTGCGTGCATTGGAAAGGGACAGTACTTCATAGGTTTTCTTCTTCTCATGAGACATCAGACACTGGGACCCACGCTCGTTCGATCAGTCCAGGCTAAAATCGCCGAGGACATCCGTACCTACCCTGGTGACACCGTGGATACATGGCCTACCCGGAGGAGTCAGATTCTGCACGTATATGGTGGCAATGCAAAGAGATATTAGCTAGGAGTATCTCATAGGTTTTTCCTTCCAATGAGGGAGGAAGGGTGGACGTGCTATTGCGTCGGTGTTTGCACCGTGAACTCGAGGAATGAAGATGAAGAGTCCAGGAAAAACTGATAACGTTGGACATGTAACAACCGTAACGTTTGGTTACAGCAGTAAAGAAGGAAAGCCTATCTTCGTTTGATTGAGGGCTGTCTTGGGGAGACTGGTACAGCACGAAGAACGACATGAACAAGGACAACTCCAGTCCTCATGACGCGTCCCGAAGACAATATCATGAGAGATACAGACAATGTGGGACTTAGAATATCCACCTGTCAATCATAGATTGGCATATGTTGGCATACTTAAGGAATCATCCTTTGAGAGTTACTGTGGATCAAAGATCGAGCTCGGTATAGACTTAAGCATTAGGCTAGAGATGCAGACGACGTACGTAACCGCTGAGTTATGTGTTAAAGGTCGTATATACAGAGCGAAAGATGAAGGGGAGCCTATGAAAAATTAAAGCGCGATGAAACTACTTGATTTTATAAAAATCTGGGCCTTCATGTGGAGACTTGATGTCGTGCCTGAAGGAAAAATCATTAAGTAGTGGATTTGGGCCATTGACAAATGCTTATTTACTTGACTTTGATGTGCTGCTTGACGCCTTCCAATACGAAAGTCCGATCTAAGCCGTTGCAATGTTGACAGCGATATACCGACTTAGTAGAGGGTTTAGACTTCTGAGTCGTGCTTGGTTTTGAGGGCTTCTTGATCTGAGGGGTAACGAAGAACTTCGTTGCTGGAGGCGGTTTCTCGATGACACCCTGGTCATAGCTAAAATCAATTCCTTCAGTCGGAGTGGTGATTCCATGCCTACTACGCGTCAAAAAAGGTAAAGTGAAACAGAAAAGGTTATGACTTACGATCGCATATGCTTGATCACCTTAGCCTTTGTAGTTGAGTCTCCGTGGAATACATTGTATTTATTACAACGCCACACTTGCCGAGCGGCTGTGGGATATTCGGGCGCAGGGGAACTTTGAATGACATGAAGTTGGGCAGTACTCAATAATTCCCAACGAGGTTCTTCGTGCGATGGACTTTGATCCTCGACATAATGGAAGACCTAGAAGATGGTAAGCACAGCATAAAAATCACAAACATCAGACGAACGCCCTGACGCCAGTTCATCGCCATCCGGTAGGATCCTCCATTCTCTGGCTTGGGGGAACAGTTAGAGCAGAAAAAGCGACACTGGAGGTCATCCATTGTGGTCGCTGTCGTTGTTTGGGCATCGAGACCGACCAAGCTTAACAAAGAACGTGCAGCAGCCACCCCACGTTGAGAGACCGAGAATGTGCAAGGTGATGTCGACATCATTGCGTAACTGGATCGGGGGCGTTGACTGTGAGAAGACCTTCCGTGATGCTGTACTTTGTCCCATGTAATCAATGGGAATGACTGCGGGTAGGTGCATTGAAAAACGGAGGTTGCCAGCTGCAATAACATATCATCAGGGGTGTCGATTCCCTGGTTTTGTAGCGCCGTGGTATCTTGCACTGCATCAGTGGAGAGGGCAAGCAGTCGCGTCAGCTCGAGTTTCTTTTTATGCATATATTCGGCACAGAACTCGGGAATTTTTTCGGCGAAAGCATCGCTCTCTGTGTCCGCAGTGGGTGGGCTTTTGATAAATTCTGCAACGTCGCATAGCTCCAAGAAATCTTCGGAAGAAGGTGTGATACCCTGTGGCAACGGCCACACGTATTTC
This sequence comes from Suillus tomentosus, assembly GCA_016647685.1. Taxonomy (NCBI): domain Eukaryota; kingdom Fungi; phylum Basidiomycota; class Agaricomycetes; order Boletales; family Suillaceae; genus Suillus; species Suillus tomentosus. The sequence goes on along the minus strand of JABBWJ010000026.1, from coordinate 28,555 downwards.
TGGTACATAGTCAACAGTTCAGACTCCCGGATAGACGACACTTTTCTTTGCCTCTCGAGGCGCCATTCTTCCTGCAATTGTGCAAGCTTGCGCTCAACTTTTGGGATCAAACGCTTCCAGCCTGCAAATCGACAATATAAGGACAAATCTTTTCAAATATCGTAGAGCACTGACGTGCGTCGGTAAATTCCTTATCTAGTACGCCATAGTGATGATTGTCGAACATGCGCTCCACATCCTCAGCATCGTGGCCGAGATCGACCAGTCTAGCTTCAAACCTAGGATAGAGGATCAAGACGTGGTTAGATGACGAGTCGATAGAATTTACTTACAACTTTGTATTTTGGCTACGAAGCTCATCCGCACGGAGCGATTGCTGTGTACAATCATTGGCGACCCAAGCGTCACAGACTGCTATATGCTTCGAAACTGTTAGATTTAGTAAAACGACTGGTAGGGATCTTACATTGGAATCAGAATCAACATATTTCTTGCGTGATTGCTTGAAGTCTTCTAGTGCTTGTTCGGCACCTGGTTTGAGGTACACCTTCAACTTTTCTGCCATTTTATCTATGTCATCTGACCAAAACAACTTGCAGCCCAAGTCAACAATATAATCATGGTCATGATCCTCAGCACCGACTGTGCAGAAAGATCAGATACAGATAAGTCATAGTAAGACAACACCCACTGCTACTGAATGGGATCAAATCCATAATGATCAGATCGTATTCAGGAAATGCGAATGGAAAGGCCGATTTGCAGACTAGGCTTGACGGATCGTTGGCCAGATAAGGACGTGATAATATATAGTACTCACTTCTCATTGAGGCATGATTGACATACTCTGCGCCTGATACCGAAGTCTATATCCCACACCCTCTTCTTGCCACATTCCTGAGCTTGTGGTCACGAAAGTATAAAAGATATAAACAGAGACCAGACAAACGTAACAGTCAGAACCACCAAATAATAGGTCAGCCCATTCCGCCTCAGACATGCCAGGCATGCAGTCAGGAACACAACCACGATTGACGCGAGCAGCTTTCCAGACTGAGACTGCGTGGTTAGACGATAGAACTTTATGGAAAGCTTTATGGGCATGGAACAGATGTAAGAGGTCCACCGGCTCCAAGAAGCTACAAATCTATATTGAAGCGGAGGTCAGACAAATAAAATGCATGTGCAATGCTCATTAAAATGATTAACTTACCTCGAGAAGAATATCGATTGGCACAGTAACGATGAGACTAAGGCTTTTCTTTCTTCTGCCGGAACGTTTTACTGCTAGTGCTGTTCCTAAATCGGAACCTCTGTCCGTCCTGACGCGCTTTGCTACGTGTCGTTTGTCTGGAACTTTGAAGCAAAAGTTGGTGAGCAATTTCGCGCGGATAAAAAAAAAAGACAGTGATTACTATATGTCTCTCCGCCATAGTCACCTACAGCTTCTTCACCTGGCGCTTCGCTCAGGTTGCCATGCTCGCTACATTGGCTACTACTATCTGAACCCGTGTCCAGGTCCGTTAAATCGGGGTCCGTGCCCGAATCGTTATCATAGTCGCCGTAATCCCGCCACATGTGAGGACCGTCGAGAGGGTTGCAGATAGTTACAAGTAGACACCAGCGACCAAAGACGCCTACGACGGGGCTGAATGTAGTATAGAGCGAAACTGAGAAAGTCGCGCTTTATGATGCGGCCTCTAATTAATATTTTTAAGTTCCGTCATTGATGCCGAAAGTGACGAGAGGTCGCCAGATCAGATAGGGAAATAAACGTACTCATATGGTAGCGTATTTAAGCTGGCCCGAGAGTCGCGGAAGGTTTAACCGACGGGCAGGGGCCAAATCAAAAAAGATTTAGGGTCCACGTAAGTAATTTCCATCAAAAACAACATTTTTGAATTGATCACACGGAGACTGACCATATTGATGCGAACGCTCGGTGCTGGATGCTTCACGGTGGATTGTTGAGTGGTTCTTGTCTACAATAAGTACTGTTGTGCTCACCTACTGTCTGCATGATCGAGATCGTGCGGACTTTGAAAAAACACCGGCGGCAACACGATCCACTGCCAAAAACCATGATAGAACTTTCTGCACCCAGAGAATGGCTCAATTCACGACAACATCTGTGACTTATCCGCTAGAAAAATACTCGCGTTCATATCCTACAAGCTCGCCATCGAACTCTCAGAACCCTGCAATAGATGCAGAATGGCAACATTTCGTTCACCCTGTTATTAACCTCTATCTGGACGCGAAGAAATCTTCCGCAGGAGATCTTGTCTCTGTCCGCTTTCGAGTCGTATGGAATTTTGATAGCAACACCAATAGCATGGGTGTCGATCAGAGAGGGATTATCCTTGTAGGCTCTTACTGTGGGTGACGAATCACACTAAAAAGTATATCCCTCCAGGAGGATCTTGATTTACTCTCCTTCTCATCCATCTCAAACTCGAGGACAAATTCTGAGCAACCCGACCATGGCCTTCCTCTCAGAGCTGTCTACCGCGATGCTGTTGTTGGAATCCGATATCTGCACTCGAAAACAGCAGACTCGACCTACCAGCCAGTACAATATATGCCGTTCGCTCAAAACTTTTTACCAAGTTATGTTTTTTGAGGTATATCGGCGCATTCAGATCACATTTACCACTGCAACGAGCGCGGCTCAGTTTATCGATGCTGTACGACCTGTTTGTCCTTGTAGATTGAATCCACAGCCGCAGCCTCCGGTCCCTCGCATCCCTACTGTAGCTACGACAGGCCTTCTTGGACGACATTTCCCGTCGAAGTACTATACTCCCGTCTGTTTCACAAGCTCGGCCATCAATGGGCGGAACTCCCCTCAGACCAGTGTCGACTGCACTTCTTTCAGGAAATACATCATCCAAATCCAATGTACCGACATTCGCACCATCGACGCCGATTAGGTTTACACCTGTGTCTCTGAGCAGTAGTTCTACGAAAATGACATCCGTGGCTGCACCCTCTCATGACAGTACCTTCGTTGCACCTCCAGAAACACCTCGGATGGCCATCCCAAAGTCTAGCCAATGCCAAGCACCGTCTGGCTCCATCAGTTCTATCAAAGGCTCTTTACCTGATTCTTCCCAGCCATCCTCGTCTACTCGTAGTACTAGTTCAAACACGATGCCACCGCCTTCACTGCCACCGAGCGTCACACGATCTCTTCAGTCGGACAACCGACCATTAGACAGTCACAATTCAACTCGGACCCAGCTTGTTGCATCACTGTACGACAGACACTCCGGCCCTCCACAAGCTATCCCATGCAGAGCTAGAATCCATCGTAGCACAAGTCATGAGAGGAAGGTTTCGTCCAATTGGTAAGCGCTCTCAAAGTCGTCAAACGAAAGAAAGCATAACCTCAGATGGCGCTGCTAATCGGATCTTCCAGCTTGCTTCCTTGGACACCATGTGGAGGGTGAAGGGTCTACTTGGTCAATAATGCCTGATGCTCTCGAACGCTACCCATTTCTTGCTATCCTTTGAGTAGAAACTTTGCGAAATGTGGCCTTGTACGTGTATAAAGTCTTTACGATCGCGGATGTTACTATCAAACACTTGTCTCATCCATTGCTTCCATCGATGTACCAGCAACCCGCAATTCATGGATGCTTTCCACACCGGCACCTCTGAGTACCGTTCGATCGATCGATCTTGCTCTAATGCCTGGCGTTCGGACTCGCTTTTCACAATCGCTGGTGCTGGATTTTCACCAACTGCTCCTAAGGCTGTTGCATCCACGTCATCGCAGCCATTGCCATCTGGGCATCTTAATAGTGATGATAGTTTATATTACTCTGGCAGGCTAGTAGAGATGCAGACGATGTACATAACTACTGTAAATATGTGTTAAAGGTCATATATAGAGAGCGAAAGATGAAGCTTTGAAGGGCTATGAAAAATTAAAGTACGACGGAATTACTTGATTTTACAAAAATCTGGCCCTTCAAGTACAAACATGATCTTGTGCCTGGAGGAAAAATCATTAAATGGTGGATCCGGACCATTGATAAATGCTTATTTACTTGAATTTGAGGTGCTGCTTGACGCCTTCCAATACGAAAGTCCGATCTGAGCCATTGCAATGTTGGCAGCGATATACAGACCCAGTAGAAGATTTAGACTTCTGAGTCGTGCCCGGTTTTGAGGGCTTCCTGGTCTGAGGGGTAACGAAGAACTTTGGTGCTGGAGGTGGTTTCTCGATGAGACCCTGGTCATAGCTAAAGTCGATTCCTTCAGTTGCGGTGGTGATTCCATGCCTACTACGCGTCAACGAATGTAAAATGAGACAGGAAGGGTGACGACTTACGATTGCATATGGTTAATCACGATAACCTTTGTAGTTGGGTCTCCGTGGTATACATTGCATTTATTGCAACGCCACACTTCCTCAGTAGCTGCGGGATATTCGGGCGCAGGGGAACTTTGAATGACAAAAAGTTGTCCAATACTCAATAATTTCCAACGAGGCTCTTTATGCGATGAATTTTGATTCTCGACGTAATGGAAGACCTAGAAGACGGTCAGCACAGCATAAAAATCACAAACACAGGACGAACGCCCTGACGCCAGTTCATTGCCATCCGATAGGATCCTCCATTCTCTGGCTTGGGGGAACAGTTAGAGCAGAAAAAGCGACACTGGAGGTCATCCATTGCGGTTGCTGTCGTTGTTTGGGCATCGAGACCGACCAAGCTTAACAAAGAACGTGCAGCGGCCACCCCACGTTGAGAGACCGAAAATGTACAAGGTGATATCGACATCATCAGTGCGTAACTGGATTGGGAGGCCATGCGTTGACTGTGAGAAGAAGACCCTTGGTGATACTGTACTTTGTCCCATGTAATCAATGGGAATGACCGCGGGTAAGTGCATTGGAAAACGGAGGTTGCTAGTTGCATTAACATTTCATCAGGGGCGTCGATTCCTTGGCTTTGTAGCGCCGTGGTATCTTGCACTGCATCAGTGGGGAGGGCAAGCAGTCGCGTCAGCTCAAGCTTCTTTTTGTGCATATAGTGGGCACAAAGATCGGGAATTTTTTCGGCGAAAGCATCACAAGGTTGAACATCGCTTTTTGTGTCCGCAGTGGGTGGGCTTTTGATAAATTCCGCAACGTCGCATAGCTTTAGGAAATCTTGGGGAGGAGGTACGATACCCTGTGGCAACGGCCGCACGTATTTGTGGTACATAGTCAACAATTTGGACTCCCGGATAGATGTCACTTCTCTTTGCTTCTCGAGGCGCCATTCTTCCTGCAATTGAGCAAGCTTGTGCTCAACTTTTGGAATCAAACGCTTCCAGCCTGGAAATCGTCAACGTAGAAATAAATCTTTTCAAATATCGTAGAGCACTGACGTGCTTCGGTAAACTCCTTATCTAGCACGCCATAGTGATGATGGTCGAACATGCGCTCCACATCATCAGCATCATGGCCAAGATCGACCAGTCTAGCTTGAAACCTAGCATAGAGGATGAAGACGTAATTAGATGACGAGTCGATGGAATTTACTTACAGTGTTGTATTTTGGCTACGAAGCTCATCGGCACGGAGCGATTGCTGTGCACGATCATTAGCGACCCAAGCGTCACAGACTGCTATATGCTTCGAAACTGTTAGATTTGGTAAAACAACTGGTAGGGATCTTACATTGGAATCGGAATCAACATATTTCTTGCGTGATTGCTTGAAATCTTCTAGTGCTTGTTCGGCACCTGGTTTGAGGTACACCTCCAACTCTTTTGCCATTTTCACTATGTCATCTGACCAAAACAACTTGCAGTCCGAGTAAGCATGATCCTCAACACCGACTATGCAGAAAGATCAGATACGGATAAGTCATAGTAAGACGACGCCCACTGCTACTGAATGGGATCAAATCCAGAATGATCGGATCGTATTCAGAAAATTCGAATGAAAAGGCTGATTTGCAGACCAGGCTTGACTGATTGTTGGCCAGATAAGGACATGATAACATAAAATAGTACTCACTTCTCATTGAGGCATGGTTGACATACTCTGCGCCTCATACCGAAGTCTATCTCCCACACTGTCCTCCTGGCACATTCCTGAGCTTGTGGTCACGAAAGTACAAAAGGTGTAAACAGAAAGCAGACAAACTTGACAGTCAGAACCACCAAATAATAGGTCAGCCCATTCCACCTCAGACAGGCCAGGCATGCAGTCAGGAACGCCGCCACGATTGACACGAGCAGCTTTCCAGACTGAGACTGCATGGTTAGACGACAGAACCTTACGGAAAGCTTTATGGGCATGGAACAGATGTAAGAGGTCCACCGGTTCCAAGAAGCCAAAAATCTATATTGAAGCGGAGGTCAGACAAATAAAATGCATGTGCAATGCTCATTAAAATGATTAACTTACCTCGAGAAGAATATCGATTGGCACAGTAACGATGAGACTAAGACTTTTCTTTCTTCTGCCGGAACGTTCTATTGCTAGTGCTATTCCTATATCGGTTCCTTTGTCCGTCCTGACGCGCTTTGCTACGGGTTGTTTATCTGGAACTTTGAAGCAAAAGTTGGTGAACAATTTCGCGCAGATAAAAAAGACAGTGATTACTATATGTCTCTCCGCCATAGTCGCCTACGACTTCTTCACCGGGCGCCTCGCTCGGGCTGCTATCCTCGCTACATTGGCTACTACTATCTGAGCCCGTGTCCAGGTCCGTTAAATCGGGGTCCGTGCCCGATTCGTCATAATAGTCGTCGTAATCCCAACACATGTGAAGACCGTCGAGAGGGTTGCAAATAGTTACTAGTAGGTACCAGTGACCAGAGACGCTCACGACGGGTTGAACGTAGTATAGAGCAACGTAAAGCGAAACTGAGAAAGTCTCGCTTTATCACAATGTGGCCTCTAATTAATATTTTAAGTTCCGTCATTGATGCCGAAGGTGACGAGAGGTCGCCAGATCAGATAGGGAAATACACGTACTCATAAAGGGTACTCAGAGTACCCTTACTAAAGCTCGGTAAAGCTCGGTAAGAAACTCACCAAATTCGGCTCGACATGCCTCAGACATGCGGCAGACTTCGGCATCCCGGCGGACTTCGAAACTCATGCCTGTTGTTCGACCATCACCTCGTCGTCGCTCTACGCGACTACGGGCTTTACAGACGCCCTTCCGAAGGGGCCAAAAGGCCATGGAACAAGTACAAAGGCCTGTGACTCGTGGAAGAGTTAGCAAAAGTCGAGGAGGACGAAATCCTGCTGGTAGTAGCTCAGATCACGCAAAAATCCAAATCCAATGGCTGTCTGCGCCATCCCGCACGCAAAAGGTCATCGACCACCTCCACAACAATCAGGCGGATTGCCGAATCTTATTTTACTCGGACGGAAAGCAATCGCACGGTGATGGTGACCGCCCCTCTGGAAAAGATAAGGTTTCAGTATGCGCTGTTATCGCAAAGTACGTTTTCGAGGACGATGAAGAATATGCGGAGTATTATGCGACTGCGCCAGACAAATTTCGAGACTCGACAAACAATCATATCAACGGGTATGTTCTCTCAATGCATCCGTCGTGTTGTGTACTGATGTTCCTTTCAAAGCCTCAGAAAAAAGTTTCGTGAATGTCACGACAAGTTACATGCAACCGGCGCTGGTATCATGCCCCAGGATGAAAATGCTGCTCAGAACTTGCATGGTGTGTATTTCTTTTTGTTTTTTGTAGTCTTACTAACTAAATTCACAGCGCAAATACTGAAAGAATTCCCCTGGTATGACGACCTCATTAGCATCATGGGGGGAAACCCTGCCGTGTCTCTCAAAACGGTCTCGTCACGCCCAGGCGTGGACCACGCTGGAAATTATTTTTCCATATCATCTAAGGCGGGTAGCTCCTATTCTGAAACCCTGCGCTCTGGGAGCGCTCAATTTGGCGCTCATCCTGAGCCTGCCAGTTCTAATCCTAACACTCAGTCATCCTCTGGTCAGCATTACCCTCCCCCCTCTGGTGCTCAGCCTTACCCTCCCCCCTCTGGCGCTCAGCATTACCCTCCCCCCTCTGGTGCTCAGCCTTACCCTCCCCCCTCCGGTGCTCAGCATTACCCTCCCCCCTCCGGTGCTCAGCCTTACCCTCCCCCCTCCGGTGCTCAGCCTTACCCTCCCCCATCCGGCGCTCAGCCTTACCCTCCCCCCTCCGGCACTCAGCCTTACCCTCCCCCCTCCGGCACTCAGCCTTACCCTCCCCCCTCCGGCGCTCAGCATTACCCTCCCCCCTCCGGCGCTCAACATTACCCTCCCCCCTCTGGTGCTCAACATTACCCTCCCCCCTCCGGCGCTCAGCATTACCTTCCCTCATTGGGCGCTCAGCCTTACCCTCCCTCTGGTCATCACTATCTTCCTCATGGCGGTCAGCCCACCGGCAATCAGTATTTTGACCGTGTCCCTCAGTATGGTAAGCAAACTGGCGAGCTCCCTGCGCACTCTCGCGGTGCTTCTGATTCGCCTCTCGACGATGACGACGACGACGACATTAACATGCCCGATTATTTCAGCCCTCCTTATGATGACGAGGCGATGGATCTTTCATTCAGTGATGTACCACGGCCTACTCCTCCCCCACAACGTGATTATCGTGACGAGCCTAATGTTACTATCCTCGACAGTCCACCGAAGTCGTCGAGACCCACTGCATCGTCGAAGCGCCCACTTCCTGCATCAACCCCTTCGCCCCCCATCACTCCCCCGCCAACTCAATCTGACTTCGTGCTACCACGCACATCGCAGACCTCTGTTCGGGACAGTCGCGCATCATTCGGGGTATCCGGTGCTGGTGCAAAGGATCCAAAGCGACGCACCAGCACGGGGTCACTCAAACTAACGTCTCGTCGCTCTTCGGGCTCTGCACGGTCTAAGCCCGCATCAGCGTCTTCAGCTCCTGTGGTGACGTCGACGTCCATGACGTCTCCGGTTGGCTCCTCATCCGCAGGAAAACAGAAGCAGGTGAAGAAACAACGTTCGGATATTCAGAGTAGGGTTGATGTACTTAACAACGAAATCGAGAAGGTGCAGTCCGACAGGATCACACGGGAGGAGCTCAAAAATGAGCGCTACATGGCCAAGTATAATCTCGCTCGGCAGGCCAACGAACACAAATACCTCAAAAACGAGCGCGCGGATGATTACGTCGAAGCTGCCGCTGCACATAAACACAGCCTGGAGGCCAAGGCTTCTGAGATACGCCTTCGTGAGGCGGAGGCGAAAATGCATGATGCATTGGCGCATGCGCACTCGGAGGAGGCAACAACGCTGCGCCTCAAGATTGAGTATGCTCGCATCATGGGTTCTAATTCCGGATCATGAGTCGTTTGTTCTTATTTCATGCCGCTTTCATACTATTGTTTGTGTTGCGCATATGTTACTCATGTTGTTCTGTTGTACTACCTTTACTATACACTGGTGTATCTTCTGTACTAGCTTGTCAATAGAGTTTGTAGCTGTTCCTAGTCTTCTCTGTGGTGTGCCTTTGAGTAGGGACTGTCAAACAATATATCCTTCAACTTTTCACGCTGTGTGTGACCTGGTGTCCCCTCATACAACCTGTCACCCACTTGTTCATTACCATCAGGCCCTTCATTCTCTCCTTGAATTGGATTGTTGTCCTCTTGATAGGCCCATTTCACTGAGCCACTAGATTCTTTAAGACCTCGGTGTTCTTCAAACTGGATAATCATATTGTGAAGGATGAGACAGCACTGAATCCAATGGACAGCTGCCCGCAAGTCATCGGCTGAATTGATATTCTGTCGGAGATCTCGAAGGGATTGAAACCGGCCTTTTAATGCAGCAAATGCATGTTCAACACGGACACGGACCTATATGAATTATTAATTTAGAAAAATCAGGAAAAATCAGGAAAAAAAATACAAACTGAAGAGAGATGAAAATTAAATGTCCTCTGGTTTGCTGTCAGGCGTCCATTGCGGGGCTTCTTGAAAGGAGTAATACACCAAGTGCTTAGTGGATAAGCACTGTCTGCCCAGACCCAGTGATTAGCTGGCAGAAGTGTGTCATGCTCTTGGTAGATACGAGTGGATCTAAATGCATATGCATCATGGACACTTCCGGGGTGACCAAGAGAATAATCGACTATGAGAAGATTGTGAGGCATAATAACTGCCTTGAATTTTTTCAAAAATTAGCCATAGAAATTCAATAAAAATTCAATAAAAAACATACCTGACACCCAAGGGAATACTTGGATTTCCTATCATAAAAAGCCTGGTGGAAAAAACCTGGTGTCGCATATAGATCAACTGTTGTCCCATCAACAGCTAGGACTCCATTCTGCCACTCAGGACAAGTGCTAGCCTTTGCACTATACCTCCGAGCACGCTCGAAATCCTTCGAATTGTGGGGAGGGAAACCCATGAAAGCATCATGCTGGTCAAGCAGGGCAACCATTACACGATTAGTGCAATTAACGACCGAGCCAACACTAACACCCGCCCATTGAGACACATCCACAAGAGATATGGAGTTACCATAGTGGCCAGCACGGTTGAGAAAAATTGCTAGTTGAATAGCAACAGGAAGCTGGGAGTTGTTGGAGTTGTTGTGAAAAATGCGATGGTCAGAAATTAAATCAAGGATGTCGTCAAAGATTTCAGGATCAACACGTAATTTGTGACGAAATAAAAGCGGGCGGTGTTCCCCGAAATGAACTAGAAGGTGTAGCTGAGGGGCATGTGGGAGAGGTACACTGGGGATGTTGAGTACACGAGCCTTTGAAATTTCGTCCTGGAGAGTTGCAATGGAATCCTGGAGGCGATTGTAGCGAGTGATAATATGATCATCATCTGATGAGCTGTCCCCGTCAGAAAAATTGGATGAGATGGAGAGTGCTGGAGAAAGAGGAGAAGGGGGTGAAAGCATAATATTCAGGAAGATTTCAAGATCCGAGTCACGGGTAAGATCTAAATCAGAATCTAAGCTCAAGATGGAGTCTGTAGAGTCATCATCTTCCATGACGTGCTGGTATCTCGCCCTGGCTACCACAAGGGCAGCCTGGTCAAGGTCATTCAGCATCTGTACACGTGTAGATTGACGAGGCATAGTGAGAATTGGGGGGGGATCAAAATTCCTATTCATTTGGTGCATATGTGACGCAGTTTACAGCGGAGTTTAAAATGTTCGGAAATTTCCGATGTTGCATCTCACGTTGCGCTCATCGACCTCACGTTGTGCTCATCGACCTCACTCAAACTCGGACAGCATCAAGCCGGACCTCATGAAGTTGTTGGAGGTTTTGTGCACAAGGTGTGTTTTTCTTGCATCTTGCAAGCTGCAGCTCACCATGTTTTGTCCTCATGACATTTATTTTAGGTTTCCCCTCACACATGATCATCCGGCGTCTCATTTTCGCCGGCATGCTACTCGAAGCTGCTCTTCCCAACCACAACGTCGTTCTCCACCTTCTTCCCAACTATATCTGTCTACTCTCACAGGCACTCAAGTCCTTCTACTCGTCATGTCAGAAACGGGTCTCGTTAACACCTTTACAACTTCAAAGCTACAACCTCTTGTCACTCAACCGGAGGGCAAGAATCTCATTCAAGCATGTCTGAATGCTCCCCGTTGCTCTTCCCTCTGTAATGCCAGTTGGCACGCCTATACAACGCCCAGAAGGAGTCTCCCCTCCACCTCGTTCTCCATCTTCTTTCCAGTATGCAGATCCCCATCAACATCATCACGTTGTCGGTGGAGTCATCAGATGCCACCGACAACGTGAAGGCGAAGATCCAGGACAAGGAGCACATCCTGCGCTCTCCACCTATAGCACGCACTGATATCATTATCCCACTGGACTTGGTTTTTCTTTCACGAATTTATTGATGCTGCTAGTTTTAAATACAAAGCGCGTTGGGGGATGTACTTTATCGCTACTCATTGCAAATACATGTGTCCTCCTCCTCACTTTCTGCTTCGAAAATCTTAAGTGTCGTTTGAAAGTCCGACGTCGTGCCGATGTGCGCCGAGGATTATGGTGCCGTGTTTCTGTAAGCTCTACCCGCGCTTTACCGGGCCTTAGCGAGCTTTACCAAAAATCCTAAAACTACTCTGAGTACCCTTATAAGGTACATCTGCAAAACGACTGAAATGAACGCTTAACTTACGCGCGTTACGAACACTTACGGACGCTTACGACTTCAGTAGCGAAGTCATGCGATTGGTGGAGATGTCTGAACGCCAATATTACTCACCACATCGGGCTGATAAAACATAAACCAATTTATCTTTTGTTGATAAGATGTGATAGGCTCACAGATACGATACGATGAATGCGATAGCAATTGCTACATATTGATTAAGCTACTGTCTATACAAACTCGGTACTGAACGTATGATAACTCTCCTTGTCCGCGAAGCTATTCAGAAAGAAACGTTCATAGTGTTCCAAACAAGTCGCAGAGGACACGCCGTTAGCCACTGCCTCGCCATAAACTGGAATTAATTCAACTGCATGCGTCACATCTGTCACTCGAACGACAGCCCCTTCCCTACAGCGGTTACCGTTTTCGTCCTGCGTGTATGCGCGCTCCACGGTCCACATCGCGAGCTCGGGACGATCATCAGGGCTGGAAATGAAGCGGAAAAATTGGACGTAGAGCAGTGGGTCGGAGAGATACGACGGTAGTTCCAGGTTGGAACCTCGTCGAACGATTGGTTGAAAAATGAGTCGAACCTGTGCGATATAACTCGCTGTACATGATATCAGTAGGGCTACAACATAAGCACATGAAATAGACATACTCATTTTGCCGTTAGTGCCCATGGCGTCAATGAGAACAGTATCACAATTTCCCAAGGGGAAATCATCGCTTGGTGGGTATGCTTGCACCACCCGACTTGGCATGATGACTCGCGGCTGGAAGGCCGAGTGAAGCTGCAATCGAAACTTGTGCCATACCTGGAAACACCCATATTTGGGGTCCCAGCGGGAATGTTCACCACTGGAAACCGAGGAACGACAAATGAAGTTGGCGAGCGCACGATCAAAGTCGAGGACTGCATATTTCCTGCGTATTTCAGATGGTGAGAGTGATTTGTAATCAGGTGCGACATTGAGTTGAAAAGCGGTGAGCGCATCCTCAGAGAGAATACCTTTGAGGAAGTGATTACGGACTGGTCGGGGACCATGGATTGACCTGACTTCGTCAGGAAGAACTCGGGAAACCCAGGAGAGTGCAGGATTGGTAGTTGTGATATCTTCATCTTCGGCATGTATGGCATTAACCAGTGACGCCCCGCGAGAAGTCAGCAGCGTGTACAGGCCGAACATTTCCATAGATTCTTGGCGATTAAGAATCTGCACGCACTGCTCCGTAAAATCTTTGATTTGTCGGGACGTCCGCGGGAAAAGGTCCTTGCAATGTGTGATAAGTAGCCGCTCCGTCACGTCAGCAGAGAACTGCATCAAAGTGCCCAATTTCTTAATCGTACCATCGAAGCTCTGCAGAAGCTCGAGTTTGGGGATGAAAAAATCCTCTTTGATACCCTTCTTCCCCTTCCTTGCCTCGGCCTGGACAATAGCGTCCTTGAAAGAGTGGAAATCTGAAAGCGCCTGAACCATTGACTGAAGTGATTGAGGTGAGTGAACCGGATTCTGTGCAAGGTAAAAGAACTCCACGAGGGCACGAATTGCACGAACGAATCTGGGTGGAACGGCCCCTGCGATCGATGCAACAATAGTGCGTTGGATGCCTCTATGCTCGCAGCCTGTCATCTGATTAACGTGAGTGATACCTTTCGTAAAGTGGCGCGTTCCGACTCGCTTGTGCTGGACCATGAAGCGAGTATCAAGCTCATAATGTCCTACAATTTCTTTGATCCATTTCAGTGGATGATCCGCGAAGAATTTATGGCAAGTGTGCAGCACTTCGCCGGCGAGAAAAACGGACGGACATGCAAACATCCAATCGCGCCAGTGTGGCATATGAACACCAGATAGATTAATGGCTTTGGCCGCTTTCTGGAACTTGTCGAGATCCCAGGGATCGACCGTTCGGGATATCTCCACAATGAGTTGCAATGTGTGCTTCCCGGTATGAGGGGGGTGGAGAATTCCATCGCCAAAATCCGCTTGTGTTGCCATAGTCAGCGGGGATGAGTTTTTGCTGACTGCAGCGATCATAGTAGCCTCTGGTAGGTCGCACACATGAGCGACGAGCGGCGTAAACACATGACGAATGTAACGGGAAGGATCGGGCATAAAGCAGCCATCCTTCGCTGCGGCCTTGAGGTTGGCGCAAACAAGGTCCATACACTTATGCCACAGTCTGGCTTGGAGAATAGACTGGTAATCTGGATGGACACGGAACTTGACGACAGGGATGTAGGCTATGCAGCGCCAAGCTCGTAATGTTGCTTTGGAACGAACCTCAGAATCAATGTTACCGATGGTAACGAAGACCGGGTGCATCTCAATTCCTCCGGTAAGTCGTGTTACGGGAGTTTTGTCGGATCCTAAGATTATCGGGACTTGAGTCGCACCCAATGGGAGATGGTCCTAGAAATTACAATCGGTGAGGATTATATTAATAACAGGGCGACCAAACCTGAATTTTCCATGCCATATCGGCACTCATGTAGTCTCCATATTCACGCTTATTTTCGACGTTAGCGACGTGAGGGTGAAAGGTCATGTGGTTTGCAAAAGTTGGGTCGCTGAATAGTTGCTTGACAACCTCCAGCGCATCGCGCCAAACAAGCTCCACGGGACGGACAGTCTTATAGCCTTTAAATTCTATTTTAGAGACTTTCCACGGGGCAAAAGAAGGCAGTGAGTCCATCCAGTCCAGGAGGCAATCTTTTGTGGTAAAAGATGGTTTTGCGCGATCCGGAGAGTCAAACTGTGAAGGCAAGAGTTAGGAGTACAGCTTAGATTGATATTCATCACATTTACCCATCTTAACTTCAAAAATTTGGTTATCTGAGTTTGAGTAAGGTTTTCCACCAAAAACTTCCCTAATTCCCATTCACCTTCATCATGGAAGGGGTAATAAGGATTTATCTTCCGTCGATATGCATATTGATCATCTTCTAACTTATCCAGCATATTTTTACCGACACCATAGACGTACCCAGATTGCGGGTAACACGTACCAGTGACAGGTATCCGGCCATTGAATACAGAAGGGATGGGTAACGTTTGTGGTCGTGCGTCGAATGGCCAACAAGTAGATGGAGAGTTGAAATGTGAGATAAGCGCCTCGATGGATGGATAGTCCCCCAGTTTGCAGTTGGGACATAGCCTGCCAATTTGAGGTATGTACGGTATCATGAAGTGAGCAACAGAAGTAATTACATTGTAGCGCAGACTTGGCTTAGACTTTAGCTGGTGAGTGAGTGCACCTGAAAAAACTAAAGTCATTCAAAGTCCGAATACCTCACGTTTCGCAGCGCACAGTCATCGCACTAGGCCAATGGAACTTGCGTCTTCATCACCGGTCTCATCTCCTGCTCGACTAAGCAGTCCCACTTTCACCAGCACTACATCAAGCAGTGCGACCCGTGTAGAATTAACTCCCTTGGAGTTTTATAAGAAGGTTGACTACCCTGAGTCACCCCATATAATGGCCACTGAGCTCTTATCTGGCTCTGACTGTTTACTTTCCCCCAAGATGTCCCCCTATCCTCCAGGTTCTCCAAACTGTCGCTTTTCCCCGGTGGAAGAGCTTACGTACCTTCCTGATGTAAAGGAAAGCCTGTTGTATCAGCCTGACAGTTTCCAGTCACAAAGGTCACTTTCTCGGGCAGCTTACTTGCGTGAGAAGCCATCCAAGAGGCATGTACCATACCCTCCCAGGCCAAGTCCACTGGAGCTTCGGTTTGCAAACCGCGTGACAGGGCGAGTACGCCAACCTGACTTTACAGCTGAACAACTGCAAGAGGTATTTGTCTTTTCATTGCTTTGTTATACAAGTTCTCCGGTTCTCACATAGTCTATGTTCAAAAGCACGAGGATGCAATATCCAGTGGCCTCTCACAGATGAGCTTTGGTACATTGTACAAAGCGTTCAAGGCAGTACTTGCTGGTCATGAGGCTGCTCGCCATGAAGTAGCCACATCGTTATGGCAGGTTGAAGCCTCAGAGCGCATGAGCGCATTCAATCAGGCGCTTCACCAGGAGAACAAAACCCGGCTTTTTTTGAAGGACGAACAGCTGAAGAAGATTAGGAACATTTTTTCCGAGCGTGACCGCACGGAAATCGACGATGATACGAATTACAATCAAGCCGTCTACAATGATGAATGCGAGATACTTCGCGCCATCACCGCCCAAGCAGAGATAATCTCAAACCACCTGGGCTCCAGCGCCAGACGTGAATTATTGGCGTCTACCGGCGAAACTACCTACCTCCCTCGTTTTGTTGGTACTCTGAAAAATAAGGACAGTATCACACGTGCGCTGGGGGGTGGTTGTACGGAGGCCGGTGTCATCACCGATACCGACACCGATACCGACACCGATACCGACACCGATACGGATTCCGGCGAAGATGATGCTTCAGTCGGGCAGCCCGGCCAGCAGGACTGACGCAGTGTGTAATTGTGACCATCAATGGTATGTGACCGCCAAGCCATTCACAACACTCACACTGATCATTATCAATTCAGTCATCGTGTTAATAGATTGTTATCAACTGGTACCGCCTTGCTTCGACCGTTCAATAACGTGCTTCGCCCGCCCCGGCCGTTCATATATGTCTTCCTGCCGTTCATAAATCACCTTATCGGACACGCCCCTCCCCTCTTTTTACACTTCGTTAGTAAATCGCCTTGCTTTGTTTGTAAATCACCTTATCAGCCCGCCACGCGTTCCCGGTTTGTAAAGATCATGTAAAGTCTGTGTCTCTTTCCCCCCTATGTACTATTACATCAACTCGCAGTTTAAATGCATGCGTGCGCTCTCACATCCCCTCCACCCTTGAATGCCTAGTGAGCGTAACTCTCAGCGACAGCGAAAAACTAAGGCCAAAGTCCCGAAGCCACCGCGAGGTTCTGGCCTCAATCCATCGGGCGAACCGGCAACTGACCAACTCTATATCCCCACTGAACAGCCACAGATGTCCTCTTTTGACTTCGACGCCCATGCGGCCCCTGGAGGTTGGCAGGGCAGTAACAACGATAGCGCACTTCCCACCCCAATGCCAAGTAGCAGCTGTAAGTCCGACTCATCACACTTTCATTGACTGATCGCTCATCATTCTGCAGCCCTGCATAGCTGGAGCATGCAGGGCGCCAACACCGATAGTCGCTTATCTTACGGCCATTCCTACGACACTTCGTCTTTGGAGCACGCCGGCACCGACTTCGATGACGATCACCCCCCTTACAACTCCAACCCTCAATTTTACGACACTGCATCCATGGAAGCGCCCTCCCAGGGCGCTTCCTTCAACTACCTATCTCACGGCTCCTACCACAATCAGACGGCGGGCCCCTCTTACAATACTGCGTCCATGGAAGCGCCCTCCCAGGGCGCTTACCCACCTCAAGGATCCTCTCAAGGCACTGCCGCCGGCACAAGCGCAACTGATGCGACGCCCATACAACAAGGCGAAATTCCACGCACGGATGTGATGCATGTAAGTAAGTTTGTTTTTCTTCAATCAATTTCACGCTAATTTTTATTATTCAGACGGCGGGCCCGGCAAGGGAGCCAAAGCGGCGAGGCCAACAATGAGCTATGCTGCCTACGCCACGCTTGATCCCCTACCCAGCCACGCGCCCACAAGGCACTTCCGAATCCGCTCCCACAGCCTCAGCCTCAGTCTCAGTCTCAGCCTCAGCCTCAGCCTCAGCCTCAGCCTCAGCCTCAGCCTCCACCTCGCAACCTATGTCCTCAACGTCTGACCTCATCCAACTAACAGACGACATCATCGGCCAGACCATGAAAATGGCAACGCGGCTGGTCACGCGCGAGCTATTCGAGGAGCAAGCGATGGCGATCAACAAAGCCGCCAAGAAGATAATGCTGAATTGAGTCATCCGGGACTCCGTCCCACGTTGTTTTGGACCTAACGGTAAGTTTTTATCTCAATGATCATTAGCATCACGCTGACCCTTTATTAGCGACATTTCAGGAATTCATTACTAACAAACATCGCAAAGAAGTCGCGAATGCGCTGTCGTCCACGCGCGGGAAGCTCGTCGAATTCGCGCGGGACGGCGTCTTCCACACGTACAGACTTTTCCCTCCGCGGTACAGTAACGTGCCTGCTGTCATCTTTCGCAAACGCATGATCGAAAAGATCACGCGTGATGCGGACGGACTCGTTTTCATGCATATCTACACTTTTGACCAAGTGAGTTTTCGTTCTCGTTTGCGGATAGCCTAACCCCTCTTTTTTTTCAGAATGGACACGTCGAAATCAAGGCGAAGTTTCAAAACTTCTTCATCATGGCCAACGTGATCCGCTTCACTTGGTCTCACTTACGCCACGAGTTTCTCGGCGAGACAGAAGAAGAACAGCTCAAACGTTTGAAGGTGATCTGGGCGCTCGCCGGCGCAGCGACGTTCTGCGGCCTAGACGAGCAGCTTGAGGATGAGTTGAAGGTTGAGTCTTTTGGGGGGATGGTCGTCAATCGTAAATTCCTTTCTATTCTAGCCGCCATCAACAACCTCACTGGGGATGAGCGAGTAGAATTCGACGACTTTTTACGGTACGTGTTGGTAGTTGGACCCTCACAAGCGCGCTCGTAAATACGCATCTCTACTACTACTATGTTTTGATTCTTTCGATTGTACTACTACTAGTATGACTGATAATCTTATGTCGCGTCGATAAACCTTAGATCTCGCATCTAAATGTACTCAGGGTTCAAACATAACCAAAACCAGGCATTTACGAACCAAATTTCGTGCTAACCAAAACGGTAACTCTCGCAAGTGTTTTAGACGACATTTTCACCAAGTCCAATTTTTAGATGTACATCTAAAAAACCGACTCGGTGGAAATATAGTTTGAAACTCTTGTAAGACTCTCGCGAGAGTTGCCGTTTTGGTTAGCACGAAATCTACTAGATTTCGTTCGTAAATACCTGGTTTTGGTTATGTTTGAACCCTGAGCCAAGTTTCACACATTTAGATGTGAGATTTGAAGATTATCAATGCGATGTGAGATTATCAGTACAATAAATGCGTTATCCAGTATTACTAGTACAATCAAAACTACTATCTGATAGAATCTATGAGGGTGCCTGCGATGGTCCAATCACTAACACGTACCGCAAAAAGTTGTGAAACTGTACTCGCTCGTCCCCGGAAAGGTTGTTCATCGCACTGAGGATATATAGGAACTTGCGATTGGATCCCATTCCTCCAAAACTATCCACTTTCACCTGGACTTCGAACTGTTCGTCGAGGCTGCAGAACGTCGCTGCGCCGGCGAGTGCCCACATGAACTTCAGATTTTCGATTTGCTGTTCCTCAGTCTCGCCGAGGAACTCTTGGTGCAACCCCTGCCAAACAAAACGGATAATGTTGCACATGATGAACGCATTCTGGAATTTAGCTTTGATTTCGACCTGTCTGTTCTGAAAAGATTGAGCTGCCCCCGACAACACACACGAACGAAAACTTACTTGATTGAAGCTATAAACGTGCATGAAAGCGAGACCATCTCCATCTTGTGTGATCTTTTCAATCAAGCGTTTGCGATAGGTGATAGCGGGTGCGGCAATGTGCAGTGGAGGGAAAAGCCGATACGCATGGAACACGCCCTTGCGCGCGTATTCAGTGAATTTGCCGCGAGTTGACGACAACGCATTCGCAACATCCTTACGATGTTTATTTGAGATAAAATCCTCAAACGTTGCTAATAAAACAAGTCAGTATGATGTTAATGGACATATGATACTCACCATTGGGCGCAAAGCAGCGTGGTACCGAGTCCCAGATGACCTTGTTCAGCATGATTTTCTTGGCAGCTTTGTCAATCGCCATCGCCTGTTCTCCAAATAACTCGCGCGTGACCAAATGTGTTGCCGTTTTCATGGACTGGCCAATGATATCATCCGATAGTTTGATGCGCGTGGGTTGAGGTGTTGACGACGTTACAGATTGCGAAGTTGAATCTTCGACTGCCGATGGTAGAGATTGGGTGTTGCCCTGCGGGCGTATGGCAGGGTACGGAACCATCTGTGGGGTAGGTGGCATCGCACGTCGGGCTCGCCTCGTTGTTTCCCTTGGCGGGCCCATCGTCTAAGTGAGTGGTAAGCAGGAAACGAATTGAAGAAGAAAAAGAACTTACGTGCATCACATTGGTTGGCGGAATCTCACCTCGCTGGATCAGCGTCATCTCCGACGCGCTCGTGCTGGTACCAGTACCTTGAAGGAGGGTACTTGAAGGAAAGTCGTGGTTGGAGCCTTGAGGTAAGGGTTCGTAAGAAGAGCCCTGGGAGGGGCCCTCCGAGGACGAAGCGCCGTAGTATTGGCCGTGAGGGAAGCGGCCGTCGAAGTCAGTGTTCTGCATACTCCAGCCATATGATGCTGCGAAATCGTCAGAGTCATCAGTGAACGAAAGTGTGATTGACTCACATGTGCTCCCACTTGATATGGGGGTAGGAACTCCTCCACTGGCCGCATGCGCATCGAAGTTAAACTGAGACATACGCGGCTGCTCAGTAGGAATGTGAAGTTGGCCACTTGCTGGTTCGCCGGATGGATTGAGGCCAGAACTGCGTGGTGGTTTGGGGACTTTAGCTTTAGTTTTTCGCTGAGGGCCACGCTCACTAGGCATTCAAGTTGGAGGGGATGTAAGAGCGCATGCGTGCATTTAAGTTGCGAAACAACGTAACGGTACATAGGGGGAAAAGAAACACAAACTTTACACGATCTTTACAAACCGGGAACACGTGACGAGCTGATAAGATGATTTGACAACAAAAAGCAAGGCCATTTACTAATGAAGCGTAAAAAGAAGGGGGGGGGGCGTGGTCCGATAAGACGACTTATGAATGGGAGAAAAAGATATATGAACGGCCAGAGTGGGCGAAGCGCTTTATTGAACGGTCGAAGCGTGTATATGAATGGTCGAAGCATGTTAGGGACGGGCGAAGTAAGGCGATAACAATCTATGAACAGTGACATGAGTGTCACTGATATTGATCAGTGAGTGGCATGAACAACTTGGCAGTCACATAACATTGATAGTCACATACCATCGATAGTCACAACTGCGCACGCTGCTGGCCCGGCCACCCGCTGCGACGATCCTCCTCTTCGCCGAAATCGATATCGGAGTTGGTATCGGTATCGGTACCGGCATCCGTGAAACCACCACGCAGCGCACATGTGATGTTGTCCCTGTTTTGTGAGGCGCCAACGAAACGAGGGAGGTAGGGAACTTCGCCGGTAGACGCTAATAATTCATGTTTGGCACGTGATCCCAGGCGTTTTGAGATTATTTCTGCTTGGGTGGTGATGGCGCGAAGCATCTCGCATTCATCGTTGTAGACAGCTTGAATGTAATTCGTGTCATCGTCGATTTCTGTGCGTTCACACTCAGAAAAAATGTTCCTAATCTTCTTCAGCTGTTCGTCCCTCAAATTGAGGCGGTTTTTGTTCTCCTCGTGGAGCGCCTGATTAAACACTGTCATGCGCTCCGAGTATTCGACCTGCCATAACGATGTTGCCACCTCATGGCGAGCAGCCTCGCGACTAGCGAGTACTGCCTTGAACGCTTTGTACAAGGTGTCAAAGCTCATCTGTGAGAGACCGCTGGATATTGCGTCCTCATGCTTTTGGACATAGATCATGTGAGAATTTGCGAATTTCTGGAACAAAGAAAAGAAAAAACAAATACCTCTTGCAGTTGTTCAGATGTGAAGTCTGGTTCCCGTACTCGCCCTGTCACGCGGTTGGCAAACCGAAGTTCTAGTGGAGATGGCCTGGGGGGGTATGGAATATGCCTCTTGGTCGACCTCTCACGCAGGTAAGCTACTCGAGAAGGTGACTTTGGGGACTGTAAAATGTCAGGCTTATACAACAGACTCTCCTTTACATCAGGAAGGTACGGAATTTCTTCCACCGGGGAGAAGTGAATTATTGGAGAACCTGAGGGGTAGGGGGACAGCTTGGGAGAAAGTGAACAGTCAGAGCCAGATAAGAGCTCAGTAGCCATGGTATTGATATGGGGTGACTCAGGGTGGTCAACCTTCTTAAAGAACTCTGAGGAAGTTAGTTCTACGCGAGTTGCACTACTTGATGTAGTGCTGGTGAAAGCAGGGCTACTTGGACGAGCAGGAGATGAGACTGGTGATGAGGACACAGGCTCCATTACTTAGCCTGGCGTGATGACTGTGCGCTGTGAAACGTGAGGTCTTCGGACTTTGAAAGACTTGTTACTTCCTGTAAACACTCACCGGCTTAAGTCTAAGCCAAGTCTACGGTACAATGTAAGTACTTCCATTGTTCACTTTACGATACCATACATACCATTGACAGGCTATGTCCCAACTGCAAATTGGGGGAATATACATCCATCGAGGCGCTTATCTCACATCTCAATTCTCCATCTACTTGCTGGCCATCCGATGCACGACCACGAACATTACCCGTCCCTTCAGTATTCAATCAAAGTGGTCAGATACCCGTCACTGGTACTTGTCACCCGCAATCTGGATACGTCTATGGTGTCGGTAGAAATATGCTGGATAAACTGGAAGACGATCAATATGTGCATCGACGGAAGATAAATCATTATTACCCTTTCCATGATGAAGGCGAATGGGAATTAGGGAAGTTTTTGGTGGAAAACCTCACTCAAACTCAAATAACCAAGTTCTTAAAGTTGAAATGGGTAAATGACGGATATCGATCTAAGCTGTATTCCTCAATCTGATCCTACCTTCACAGTTTGACGCTCCAAATTGCGCAAGACCCTCTTTCACCACGAAAGACCACCTCCTGGATTGGATGGATTCACTACCTTCTTTTGCCCCATGGAAAGTCTCCAAACTAGCATTTAAGGGCTATAAGACTGTCCGTCCTGTGGAGCTCGTTTGGCGCGATGCGCTAGAGGTCGTGAAGCAACTATTCAGTGACCCAACTTTTGCGAACCACATGACCTTCAACCCCTACGTCGCTAATGTCAAAAATCAACGTGAATACGGAGACTATATGAGTGCTGACATGGCATGGAAAATTCAGGTTTGTTCGCCCTCCCATTCATATACTCCTTACTGAGTAACAGATTGATTTTTACTTCTAGGACCATCTCCCGTTGGGTGCGACTCAAGTCCCAATAATCTTGGGATCTGATAAAACACCCGTGACGCGACTTGCTGGAGGAATTGAGATGCATCCGGTCTTCGTCACAATCGGTAACATTGATTCTGAGGTTCGCTCCAAGGCAACATTGCGAGCTTGGCGCTGCGTAGCCTACATTCCCATAATCAAGTTCCGCGTTCACACAGATTACCAGTCTATTCTCCAGGCCAGACTGTGGCACAAATGTTTGGACCTTGTTTTCGCCAACCTCAAGGTCGCAGCAAAGGATGGCTGCTTCATGCCCGATCCTTCCCGCTATATTCGCCATGTGTTTACGCCACTCGTCGCTCATGTGTGCGACCTACCGGAGGCTACTATGATCGCCGCAGTCAGTAAAAACTCATCCCCACTAACTATGGCAACACAAGCGGATTTTGGGGATGGAATTCTCCACCCACCTCGTACCGGGAAGTATACATTGCAGCTCATTGTGGAGATATCTCGACAGGTTGATCCCTGGGACCTTGACAAATTCCAGAAAGCGGCCAAAGCTGTTAATCTATCTGGAGTTCACATGCCATACTGGCGTGATTGGATGTTTGCGTGTCCATCCGTTTTCCTCGCTGGTGAGGTGCTGCACACCTGCCATAAGTTTTTCGCGGACCATCCGCTGAAATGGATCAAAGAAGCTCTAGGAGATTATGAGCTCGATACCCGCTTCATGGTCCAGCACAAGCAAGTTGGAATGCGCCACTTCGCAAAAGGCATCACACACGTTAATCAAATGACAGGTCACGAGCATAGAGACATTCAACGCACTATCGTTGCGTCGATCGCAGGGGCTGTTCCACCCAGATTCGTTCGTACAATCCGTGCCCTTGTAGACTTCTTTTACCTCACACAAAATCTGGTTCACTCCCCTGAATCACTTCAGTTGATGGTTCAAGCACTTTCGGATTTCCACGCTTGCAAGGACGCTATCATCCAGGCCGAGGCAAGGAAGGGGAAGAAGGGCGTCAAAGAAGATTTTTTCATTCCAAAACTCGAGCTTCTGCAGAGCTTCAATGGTACAATTCAGAAATTAGGCACTTTGATGCAGTTCTCCGCTGATGTGACGGAGCGGTTACTCATCACACACTGTAAGGACCTTTTCCCGTGGACGTCCCGGCAAATCAAAGACTTTACGGAGCAGTGCGTGCGGATTCTTAACCGCCAAGAGTCTATGGAAATGTTTGGCCTGTACATGCTGTTAACTTCTCGCGGGGCGTCACTAGTTAATGCAATATACGCCGAAGATGAAGATGTCACAATTGCCAATTCCGCACTCTCCTGGGTCTCCCGAGTTCTCCCTGACGAAGTTAAGTCAATACATGGTCCCCGACCAGTCCGCAATCACTTTCTCAAGGGTATTCTCTCTGGAGATGCCCTCACTGCTTTTCAACTCAATATCACGCCTGATTACAAATCGCTATCACCGTCTGACATACGCATGAAATATGCACTCTTGGGCTTTGAGCGTGCGCTCGCCGAATTCATATGTTGTTCCCCCCTTTCTAGTGGTGAAAATTCTTGCTGGGACCCCAAGTATGGGCGCTTCCAGGTATGGCACAAATTCCGATTGCAACTTCACTTGGCCTTCCAGCCGCGAGTCATCATGCCGAGTCGCGTGGTACAAGCGTACCCACCAAGCGATGATTTTCCCTTTGGAAATTGTGATACTGTTCTCATGGAGACCACAGGCATTGATGGCAAAACCAGTATGTCTTTCATGTGCTTATGTTGTAGCCTACTGATATCATATACAGCGAGTTGCATCGCGCAGGTTCGACTCATTTTTCAACCGACGGTTCGACGAGGTTCCAACCTGGAACTACCATCGTGTCTCTCAGACCCACTTCTCTACATCCAATTTTTCCACTTCATTTCCAGCCCTGATGATTGTCCTGAACTCGTGATGTGGACCGTGGAGCGCACATACACGCAGGAGGAAAACGGTAATCGCTGTAGGAAGGGGGCTGTCATACGAGTGACAGACGTGACACATGCGGTTGAGTTGATACCAGTTTATGGTGAGGCAGTGGCCAACAGCGTGTCCTCTGCGACTTCTTTGGAACACTATGAGCGTTTTTTCCTGAATAATTTCGCAGACAAGGAAAGTTATCACACATTCAGTACCGAGTTTGTGTAGACAGTAGCTTAATCAGTACGCAGTGATTGTATCTATTACTATCAGCATCTATCATATGACAAATCACATCTTATCAACGGAAAACAACTGGCTTAAGTTTTATCAGCCAGATTTGGTGTGTTATATTGGTGTTCAGGCATCTCCACCAATCGCCTGAGTTCGCTACTGAAGTCGTAAGTGTTCGTAAGTGTTCGTAACGCGCGTAAGTTAAGCGTTCATTTCAGTCGTTTTGCAGATGTAGTGTATATATTTATGTAAGTTGGCCCGAGAGTAGCGGAAGGTTTGATCGATTCGAACTTCAAAGTTTTAACCGACAGGCGGGGGCCAAATCTTAGTGTCCAGGTAAGTAATTTCTATCAACCACAACATTTTAGAATTGACCACACGAAGACTTTCCATATCGACGCGTGAGCGCTCAGAGCTTGGTTGTGGATGCTTCACGGTGGATTGTCGATCGAGTGGTTCTTGTTTATGATAGTAAGTACTGTCCTACTCACCTACACGCCCAAATGTCCATAGCCTTATGCTGACATCGGACGAAAATTGTTTCACACACGTAAGCATGTGGTAAAAGCAAGGTTTGAACGACCGTTTATTAAGATTAGGAAAAAATGCTCAATGGTGGTTGATTTACCGTGTTTATGGGACCAAAATTTCTGAGGTTGGATTGAGGTCAGGCTGAGCACTATGGCCACCCTGGACAGGTCGTGGTAGTGCAGTGTGCAATACACCAAGAGTTCCTCTTGACCTCTACTTTTTTTCCCTCTCGAAAAGCACTTTTTTTGATCCAAAAACCTCGAAATGTCCAAACGTGAACAGAGTGCTTGTCTGTTTGTCTTCGTATATTAGCCTAACAGTTAGTTATTTGTACCCAGTGAAAAACCTTGAAACGTCCGAACGTGAATGGAGCGCTTGTCTGTTTGTCTTCGCGTATTGGCCTAACAGTTGGTTATTCGTGCTTAGTGAAAAACCTTGCAACATCTGAACGTGAACGGAGCACTCGTCTGTTTGTCAAAAACCGGTCCTAGATTCCTAGCAATATATCTATGATAAACGACAGATTTATTTATACAACGGTAGTGGTTATATCGTAGAATTTGAGAAGACGAGGCAGTGAGTAGGGAGACACGAAACGACTTCAAACTGACATAGCGATGGATGTGAACGTGGTGCGAAACAAATTAGTGGACAAGGTAAAGCATAGGGAGACACAAGGCGACTGCAAGCTGACGGTACGATGAATCCTAGAACATGTGAACGTGATAGGAAAAAAATTAGCGGACAAGGAAGCCAAGGACGCCGGAAGTACATACCTATTGAATATCACTCTATATCACATGTCGATATCCATGTCATCCTGTGATGAAAGGACGTCAGAAACGAATAGTTTTGCTGAGAGATGCACGAACCGAGTGAGCGCGCATCTCTACGTCAACGTCGTCAACGTCCATATATTCCTGCGACAGAGTTGCTGAGAGATTGAGCGCACAAAATGAAGGATACGTACCGGTTGAGCACTGTTCTCCGTTACACTGTCGCACACCTCCATCGCATCCTCCCCACCGGCCTCATCATCATCGACAATCATGTAGTTTTCCTGCAATGAAAGAATGTAAGAAACGGATAGATAGATAGATATCTTTACATACCGGTTGAGTGTTGTTTGCGACATCCTCCCCTTCGTGTTCATTGTGGTCAATGTCCATCGGTTCCTACAATGAACGAATGTTAAAAAAATGGACTAAAGTACGCATTACACTTACTAGGTGAGTCCCCTCCCCTTCACGTTTGTCGTGGTCAACGTCCATGGAGTCCAACGAAGCAACAATCTATGCATCTTCAGTCTTATATCGGAGTAGATACGAAAGCACTTACTGAATACATCATCGTACTAGTGGTTACTATCAGATTGTGTAATGGTAAGATGTTGGCGAAGGTGTTGGTCAGTTATTCGTTGTGACACATTGTGATTGTGATTGTGACGATCACCTCTGAGTTTCGTCCGTCACCGCTGCAATATGGCGACTGCTATGATGAGCTTTGGCCTTTTGTCAAAATGATGTTAGCGAATAAAACTAAAATTATTATCTCGAGCAGCGTGATACGAATTTCGCCAGGAGGGGAGGGGCTTCGGTTGATGTTCATCTTTAGCCGAGAGCCAAAATACAGGTGCTGAAGGCTCCAGAAAACAAAAAAGATCTACACGCTGAATGGAAGCTATGAAGCTTGAGTAGCGCGCTGCGAGTCACATGACATGACAATGCTCAATGCGACTAATCGCGAGAGCAAAGAGATGTTTCGATAAGCTAACAAGGAGACAGCTAGATGTCAAAATGAGCACAGTCAAAGTCCTTGAGTGTGAGGTATTTGAGGAGCTCGAAAGGACGTACATGCAGCAACGTACCCATGTCAATGACACCGGTGGAAGAGAGCGACGGTGAAGATATTCACGATGAAGGCGTCTAGGAATGGCATCAAGTAGATGCACAAGAACAATAGCGCAGGTGTGCGCGACACGAACATGGCCTTGATAAAAGTCAAATATTTCTTTGGATGTTGTGTCCATACGAAGACCAGAAGCTTACCTATGTACTGGAAGTAATGTGTCTTTTCCAGTAATAGATTGGATGTAACATACACATGCATGGGTATGAACCTATTCAAGGCGGTGATTGTGCCAAAATACAATAGTTGACGTTGGTCGCGGTATTACTTGTGCAAAGTATTATTAAGAGTCACTTGAGAGTCACTGCCAAATGCTCACTGCTCACGTGTCATTGACCAAGTATTCGATTGCCCTCTGGCCCTCCGCAACTTCACCAATCGATTCAATTATGGTCTCTCAAATTTCCGTAAACTCATTCTATGTCGAGAGGTATTCTTCTGATTTTTATAAAGTTCCCAATACAATTTCCCTGGGGGCCCTGCGCATGAATATCCAGCAACGCATCAAGCAGAAATTTCAGCGCGAATGGTATGAAGACCAAGTCCACTCTGATCCTACGTCAATTATCTTATCTTCAAGTAAGCTCTGTTATTCTATTGACGTTGTTCATTTACATTATTTCCAGACACACATGGCTCCACCTTACTA